>PVIA01002622.1:0-200498 GCA_004024845.1 Tonatia bakeri | reverse complement strand
TTTTTTTTGTATTTAAATTGTGTTGTCCTTCTTTTGGTTGTGCCAGAAGGCACAGTGTAACTACCTACGTCTCCATCTTGGCTGGAGGTCTGGAGTAGTTACATTTATATAATCCTAAAATTATTTTGGCCCTTTGAAGGCAACTGCAAGGCTGATGTGGCCCCCGGTTGAAAATGAGTTTGACACTCCTGATCTAGGCGTTAGGTTGGATTACTTTTGTCGAAGATCAATTGACCATAAATGTTAAGAATTTATTTTTGAAGTTTCAATTCTACTTCACTAATTTCTCTGTCTATTCTGTGCAAATGCCACTAAGTTTCCATTACTATAGCTTTATTGTAAGTTTTTTTTCTATTACGTAGGTCTTGCAAAGTTTTATTTTTTTATATAGTATTATGTAGCTTTCAGACTACAATTTTACATTTCTTTTGATACATTTATTCCTTAGGATTTTATTGCTTTTAATACTATTGTAAATTGAATTGTTTTCTTAATTCCCTATAATTTACTTTTACATATTGATCTTATATCTTGCACCCTTGCTGAACTTGTTTAATTCTTACCATTTTTTGGTGAATTTTGGTATATTCTATAATAAGATCAGATTATCTCCAAGTAGAGATATTTTGATTTGTCCTTTTTTATATGAATATCTTTTATTTCATTATATTGCCTAATTGTCCTAGCTAGATGTTATAGTACAATGCTGAAGAGAAATGATGAGGGCAGACATTCTTGTTGTTCCCAATCTTACAGGGAAAGTATTCATCATTAAGTATGTTAGCTTTGTGTTTTTTATAAATGCTTTATGTGAGGTTAATATTCCTAGTTCGTTAAGCAATTTTTTTCATGAAAGAGTGTTGAAGTTTGTTAAATGCCTATTCTGTGTTCTAGTCCTAGTTTGTTAAAAGCATTTTTTATCATAAAGAGTGTGCTAATATTTGTCAAATGGTTTTTCTTTATCTATGAGGTGATCAGGTAGTTTTTGACCTTTATTCTATTCATACAGTTTGTTATATTCATTGATTTTTAGATATTAAATCACGTTTCATTTATAGGATAAATTCCATTTAATCATGGTATATCTATATGTTTTCTATCTTTTTCCAATCTTTTCTATATGTTATTGGATTTGGTTTGTTAATATTTTATCAATAGATTTTGTGTTTATATTCATAAGAAATATTGGTCTCTAGTTTTCATTCCTTATGATGTTTATGTCCAGTTTTGGAATCTGGGTAATACTGGCCTCATAGAATGATTTGGAAAGTGTTCCCTTCTGTGTGCTTTAAATTTATTAAATATAAATTTGCTCCTGCCTCTCACATCTTGCCAAGTAATCTCTTTCATTTTGTTTATAAATTACACGTATCTAAACTTCCTCATCAGTCAGTACTTAGGAAAGTATCTATGTGATTTGAACCAATTTATTCTCATCACCAAACAGTATTTATAATGCTCCCATATGATTTAAACTAATTTAGCTTTCCCATGAGAGAAGTCAGGTGGGAGATAAAAAGAGATGGTGCGTGTTGCAAAAGTTCAGCCTTTAAGCACAGGGAGGGAAGAAATGACTTAGGGACACTTAATCTCTAAGGAGCAGAGAGCTAGGTTCTTGGACCAGAACAAAATCTCAGTATTTTCCAGATCACTCTGACCATTATTATTATTTTGTACCTACCTTTTAGACTCTAGGGAAAAAAACTTCATGTTTAATTCTCCAATTTTTTTTTCTTTTTCCACTAAAGATTTTTTCCTCCCTCCTTCCCTCAATCCATTCTTGTTCTTTCTTTCTTTTCTCCCCCCTCCCTTTTTTTTAGAAATAAATTTGTTACTAGCTTTAAGTAAACTCAGTGGGGATAATCCACTGATGCCTTAAAAATAAAATGAGCAAGTTAGTAACTAAAACTAAGAGTAAGTCTTATTTTCTTAGCTTAATTCATATTTCTGATTTACTATTGTAAAAACACTGGAGAATTGAATATTTTAAAAATAAACACATAGCAAAAATAGCAACAGCACAATAACCTGCCTGATTCTGGATGAATTAACTAACACATTTTGGCTCTCCTCACACAGTACTATACTTTACTGAAATGCTTTATTTTAAATGCTGTAAAATTATAATCCTTTAATTCCTAAATATCTTATTTTCATTGGTGTTTCTTTTAAAAAACTGAATTTAGCATGTATTTATTCAGTAATGACTATGTTCTGGGTATTAGGGATTAAGAGGAAGGGAGGTTCAGATGCTTCTTATTTTGAGAGGTTTATAGTCTCACTGAAAGAATGGATGTATTTGAGAAATGCATAAATATGAATCCAAACTACTTTATTCCAGAGAAATGCATTGGTTGTTTACCTAAGGTGTTCAAGGCGCTGTATGTCTCTCAGTGGTGAAACTGTAAGAGCTGAGAGAAACAATTGAATGGGAAAGTTGAATGAAGGAAATGGTGCTGGGTTCACAAAGAGGATGAGGATATGGGCTGTGAAAGAAATTGGAGGCATCAATGATAGTTTCACATGAAGATTAATTAGCAATGGTTTCCCTTCTGTTTCAAACAAAGCAGCCAATTTAAAAACCATCAACTAATTTTCCTTACTCTCATTTCCTTTTAATCACACATATATATATGTGATATATATATATATATATATATATATATATATATATATATATATATAATATCCAAATTCGAATTCTTCTCTTCTCTTTTGATGGGGTAATTTTCAAATATGTTTTTCCTTCATCCAATTTCATATGCTCATAAGTAACCCACACATCCTTGCAAATCTTAAAAGAGTTTGATCTTTTCCTTTGTTCTAGAGTACAAAGGAAACGTGGTCACATAGTGCTTTCCATTTTAAAATTATAAAAATGAATTATTGTTCTTAGAGCTCTCCAAGAAAAGATTTTCTGGCAGTTTTATGACCCAGGGACTAAGGGTTTGGTCAGTACATTCACAAATACCCGATGAATTTAAGAGAAACTTCTCAATAACTAATTTCTGTGTGCGCATTTAATTACGAAACAAGGTACATCTTCTCTTTGAGTTTTGCGACTTAATTTGTCTCCCTTTAGTTTCATCCCATCAACAGACAGAGTCAGTTCAGAAGAAACAAAGTGGTTAAAATTAAACTATTAAACATTTTTAATTTGAACACAAAGATGAACACAATATGTACAGACTTTTTCAGTTAAAAACTTGATGAGCTTTTTTAAATACTAAAAGGAAAAGAAAAATTACTTGTGATGGTATATTGATTCAGGCACAGAAGGGGAGAAGACATCCATTTATTATTTCATTTAAGACATATTTATAGAGTATGTACTATGCACTAAGCACTGTTAATAGTCAACAGGGCCTCGACTGGTGTGGTTCAGTGGGTTTAGTTTCCTCTTGCAAACTGAAAGGTCCCTGTTTGGATTCCTGCTCAGGGCACATGCCTGGGCGGAGGTCCAAGCCCCTGGTTGGGGGTGTGCAAAAGGCAACCTATCAATGTTTCTCTCACACATCAATGTTTTGTTCCCTATATTTCTGCTTCCCTTCCTCTCTCTCTACAAACAAATAAATAAAATACTTTTTAAAAAGTCCATAGGAGCATAGCAGTGATCAAGTCAGAGGAGGTTCCAGCTCTCATGGGGTCAACATTCTAGTGAAGAAGGCAAATGATAAATAAGATAAACACATTATATAATGTGTTGTGTTTTGGTGAACCAGGAAAAACACAGAGAAGAGGGATTAGAAGTATTTGGGATGGGAGATTTTTAATAGGATGGTTAAGATAGACTTTAGTGTAAAAATGACTGGAGAAGAGTATTCCAGGCAGGGGAAACCTTAAGCGCTAAGGCACTAACTAAGGATCACCAAAGACTGGTGTGGCTGGAGGGGACTGAAAGAGGGGAGGGTTAACAGAAGATGGGCTTAGAGAGAAAATGTTGAGGAACACACAGAGCCTGGTAGACCACAGCGAGGACTTCAACTTTCATGAAGAATGAGATCGAGGCCATTGGACAAGATAACCTTGGTTGCTATCATGAAAACAGAAAGCAGAGGTGCAAATGATAAATCATCAGTCCCAGTTAGGATGCTTTTGCAACAATCCAGGCAATAGAGATGTGTTATCTAAAGCTGTGTCTCTGATCTCGTAGAGTAAAGGTTGGCAAATGATAGGTTGCAGACCCAAATCAGTTTGCTGCTTATTTTGGAAATAAATTTTATTGGAACACGGACATGCTCATTCATTTACATATTACATGTGACTGCTCTCCCACTATGACAGCTCAGACCATATGGATAGCAAAGTCAAATATATTTAGTATTTGGCCCTTTTCAGAAAAAGTCTGTCCAACAACGACTTAGAATGCCCTGAAAGGGGGGTTATGTGAAACTGCCTCTTGGATATGCAAAAGAGCTAAGCACCAAAACTGTTTCTCTTCATTATGATTTTATTTAGTCTATGCACTCTGCTGAAGGTGGAGAAAATTATATCTGGGTTTTAGTGAATAGGACAATATGAAAATAAGATTAGTCTTTCAATAAGAAATAATAGTGAATATCATTCATTCATTCCTTCAATAAATATTCTTTGAGAATGACATTTATCAGTCATAATATTTAATGAGCTAGAGACAGCAAATAAACACACAAGTAAATATGTAATTGCAAAAGCACTAATATCATGAAGGAAAGAATAGGGTTCAATGGAGACAACAATAAGGGGCATAGTTTATATTTAGGGTAGTCAAGGGGAATGCCATTTGTGCTGAGACCTGAAGGATGAGTGGGACCTGTATCTCAGTGTTTCAGACGTCATAGAAGCTTGGGAAACATTGGGTGAATGACATGGATCATGTCTCTGCACTCTTGTCCTATTCATTGTTTCCAAACACATTAAATTCAGTAACTGGATGTGCCAATCTCGGCTTCTGTCTACACTGCTTTGTTGCTATCAGTGGGTCTGTTCCTTGCACCAGGCCTTCTTTATGCCACAATCAGACAGCCTGCCAGGGCAACTGTGCCCCTCTCGGTGCTAACAGCTTGCTTGCCTTTATTATGCCTACAGCCAGTTGGTTGTGTCTGGCTTCACAGTGTGAAAGGGAGCCAAGAATAAGAAGTGACTATGCCAAATAAAGTTGAAATAGTTCACAGAAGTCCAGGATCCAACAAGTTTATCCCGTGTTGTGGCCAAGAGTTATTTCAACCATTTTGGATTTACATGCGGGTTGTAGGGCCATGGACCTCTCACCTTGGACACACTAGGTATTCAATAAATGTTAGATGAATTAAAAAATACAAAGTAAGCTGTGATGAAATTTCAGTTAAGCAAGTTCATAGCAGTCATTCCACACAGTGGAGAATATTCCAGGGTGTTCTAGCATGAATATTCCTGCTGCTAGTGAGAGAGACTGCCAAACCTATTCTTTCCCTAGCCCTCCAAGCTGGACTCACTTCCACTTGTGGGATCTCTCTTCCACAGCATGAGCCACTGAGACAGAGAGTATATTGTAAACCTTAATTTCACCAAGAAATGGAGCCTGAATTAGGCCTGAGGCCACAGAATATGGATACACTATCGATTAAAGCCAATTATTTGGAATCTAGATTCTCTCATTTTTCTCCTATATTCAAGCTGCATAACTGGGTGAAATTTTTCACTTCTCTGAATCCTAATTTCTTCATTTATAGAAGAAGAAGAATAAAATTTTCAATACAGGATAAAGCCCTTAATGCAAATCTTGACATGAGATCAGTGTTAGATAAATGGTGAATGTGAAACTCCTGTGGTGATAGGGGTCATTTTGGAAATGTTAAATATAAGGAAATTGGCAGTTTCCCATAGTAGGCTCATCCTCATCACTTCATTAATGTTATAACGGTGTGACTTTGACCTTTTTGGATCCCACTTATAGAATTATGGTGGGTTTTACTCTATTATTATCTATTGTGCTATAGTGTTATTACTCATGCAGGGACCTAATAATCTAAGTCAGTGTGGAAAAGAGAAAATATTTTCAACTCTGACATTTCCCCCTCCTCACTTTGTTTTCTAAAGTAGGACCACTCTGAATGGCATACATTGATATAATGTTTGTATTTTATTGTATCCACACAGAACACCCATTGAAACAAATATCCCTTCAAATCTAGAATGTAATTATAGGTCTTGAGTAGCCAAATGGAACCAGTGGGAAGGGATTTTGGAAATGATGGTACCATCAAATAGAGAAACTCTTCTCAGTAGAGGACTGGTTGCCTCCCATTGTCAATAAAATTTCCTAAGAGTCTGTCAGCCAAATGGTCTTTCTTGGTGTTATCTTACATTAGTTTGAGTTCCCAAGAGCATGGCCAGTGGAAAGAATGTGTTTTGTTAATGACTGTAACAATTAATGTTATTGAAGTAAAACTTCTGGTTTGGACAAGGGGGAGAAGACTTGTTTCTTGCTCTATCTCCTGCTAAGTGTAATTATAAAACTCCTGGGCAGAATTAAAAAGACAAATGTAAGATGACTTTGAAAGTTGAAATGAAGGGGGTTATACTAACTAAAGTTCTTAGGACTTTACCAACATGGAATGAGTTCCCTATACTTTACTTTTGTCTCCCATAAGTTGGATGCTGGAAAAGCCTTTAATCTGAAAGTGTGAGAAGACACAACCCCCCAAAATTTCCCCAAAGTCCGCTTTCTTAAACCAAAACAATCCAAAAAGTGGGTGTTCCAACGGGATGGCAATACTTTGGAAAATATTCACCCTACTATAGCCTAACATCATGAAAAAAATGCCTTCCTCCCTCACTCCCCTGTGGTGCTTGTGGAGACTGAGTGCCCAGCCTAGATTTCCCAATTCTGCCTGGGAGTACCAGGTGACACTCCCAGTGGAGGCAGTGGACGCAGTGGGCGGCTCTCAGATTCCCTGCGGCCAGGATGGTGTTAGCAGAGAATGTGGAGGAAACCTGAGCTCCCAGATGCTCAGCCCAAGCTGCAGTCCTTCCTCTACTAATCAAAGAGATAGAAGAGGGGTAGAGGGTATATTGGACAGGAGGGAGATGGAGAAAGCATTTCTTTAAACCTTTATATGGGCAGATTCTTAGTAACCCACATATGAAACTGATTAGAATTAACACTGCAAAAGGTTTAAGACAGAAATAGTGTAGAACACTGTCCGAATTTTTATACTGGTCTCTGAGTAGCCCATGTAGAAAGCAGACTAGAATATCACTGTATAGGCTGAGAAGACTAAGTGGTCATTGGAGGTATAGTCCACAAAAGTAGGTCAGGACCTGCATGGCGGTTCTAAAGAAAAACTCTGCTATAAAAATATTAGGATCCAGAATCCGATAACATGATGCCTCAAATGACCAGTCACTGTTATTGGAGTGATTTCCAGACACTTTGATGGCCACCAGTCAATCTCAGCATCCCTTGACACCCACCAACACACACACATTTAGCTATTGCTCATTTGGCATGGTCTATGAGTTGCAATTTTATGTTTCATCTCCTACCTAGATCTCAGAGCCCTGATTCCAGCCTCAGCCTCTGAGATATTGACTAATATTTCCAAAAGAGGTAGTTAATTGTGTTCTACATGTTCCCAACATTGAACAAATTCTAGTGAGTAAATCAATTGAATAGAAACACGATGCTGCCCCATTTTGGCGGGAAGGGGAGGGCTTTTGGACACATATACCCAAAATTGTCCTAGAGTTGGGTGAGGTTCTCTGATGTCACTCTTTGCCCACCTATTCTGGGCAGGGATGGCTCCATCTCTTCCTGGACCCATGCTCTTAAAACCTCAGCATAGTTTCTACCAATATTATCTTGAGGAAATGTCATGATTTCTATTAGAAATAAAAATTTAGCCCACCAAATCTTCTTTTCATATCTAATTATGCCACGATTCAATAAATTCAGCCACTTAGGATCCATGTGTTTCTTACTAAATTTAATGTATAAAATACCCATATTAATAAACTTTTCCCTTAAGAGTGAATGTAAAACTGTAGGTGGCTAATAATCTGTTTCAGAAGATTATAATACATGAATAATGAAATAATAATACTGATGTAAATAACAAAGACCTAACGGTTTCCTTATTTTCAAAATCAGGAATGCGATGTGAATTAGATGTCAAACTAACTAGCAGGGTGCCTGGTATACACAGTGAGTGCTCTACATAAGAGTGAACAAAGTAGGTTTACAGTTGTAATACAAATAAATAATACAATAGTTAATAATACAAGAATAAACTCTTTCACATACTCACAACTGTAAGCCTAGTTTTGTCTACCCCTGTATATTTACTGAAATTGAAACCATAAGTTATGTTTTTAATAATTAGCTTATGCTAATGAATAGTTCAAATGCTACTTTAATCATGATGGCCAAAAGAGATCTAGAATTAAACTATTATTCTGAGATTAGAAATTATTGTAATTTGAGGGTGTGACTTTGTGATGAAAGAGTTTAAATATCGGAGAGAGCACATCCCAGTCACCTGAAAACACAGATTTTGCAAAGTCACCCCAGTTCTATAATCTCAGGGAAACATCTACTTAAATATTTTTGTTCCCATGATCTGAAGCAATATCAAATGCTTACTGAAAGGGGCAATGAAAAGGGTTTACTTAAACACCACTATTCTAAGTAAGAATTAAGGGCACATCTCATTAATATATTCATATTAAAGACAACAATCATATGTTGGAAATATTAATAGCACATATAAGGTTGAAGATTTTAATATTTTAGTGTTAAAATATAATATTCTTTGTTTAAAGGTCAAGGTTTTAAAACTAAGAAAATAGTTATCATAAGGAAAATGACAAATACTTTTGTTATCACCAAGCATCCAAAGATGCTATATTAGCTTGTAGTTCAAACTCAATCACTATGCCATTTTTACTCTTTAAATTTCATCCCTAGGAGTCTTTGAAATGAGTCAGTAATATAATTCCCCTCTTTTACAGATGATTAAACAAGCACTAACAATTAAGTGATTGGGCCAAGAGGTTAGCAGTGGAGATGTAGACAAGTAATTGGAGTCTGTAAATCTTACCCCTGCTAGGATCTGGCGTCTGCTGCCCTGAAACACTGGTGTGCCTTGAGCAAATATCACATTGGAACAAAAAATAGAAATGGTTCTTCAGAATGTAAGGGGTGAGTCATCTCTCCACATGGAGGATATCCTACTCGACCAGGAAAAATTGCTCTACCCCTTTCTGGCTGAGTGAGACTGAAGTATCACTAAACTTTTTGTTCACACCTAGAATTTTGCTCCAGGTTGTTTTTAAGATCATACCTGCTGTGGTATTAAATTTTCTAAAACGATCTCAGAAGACAATAGCTTCCTTTGCTCTGATGGTCTCTTCCTTTGAATGGAGGAACCTATTGAGATCTTGACACTGTGGCTAGAAGAGTAACTGAAAAGTCAGGGTGAGGTCTAGTGCACTGCGCAGGCATGGATGTATACACACACTCACACTCACATACTGACACACACATACACACATGCACGCACACACATATTCCAAATGTTAGTTAGACGCTTGTAATCTGGATGGGAAGCAGAGGTAGATGCTGTGCTTTGCTTAAAGAGCTCTTTTGCCTTTTACGCTAGGCAAGTTTTCATTTGTTCGTGAGCTGCCTCTTTAACTTCACCTGAAAGCATGTATTTCATTTGAAATATACATCACAGCCCCTGGCTCAGACTTGGTTTAGGCAATGTCAGGTTCAGTATCTTAAGTTTATATCTCTGTGGTTTTGGAGGTCACTCTGAATAAGATACTATTAAAATATAAATAAATGCTTTATACATTTCTGCTTTCAGAAGCTCATTAGTAGCCAATCAGTATTTGTAAATTTGATGAGAAATGGCAAGTCCTGAGTGGGGAGCCATTAGATCTTGTCACCATAGCCATTGCTCTTTACTGAATGTGAAGCCCCTGCATTCTCTCTAGGGCTTTCCTGGTTGCAGGCCTTGATAGTATGTCATCTTGCCTAACTAATATTATGGTGTTTAACTTTTACTATTTATTCATTTTATGAAATTGTGGGTTAGCAGAGGAGACACAGTTTACCTCCTGCCTTAGGCACCCACGACGTCTGCTGCCATCAGGAGCTACTCAACAACCTCCATAGGATGGTGAATCAATCAGTTCTGACCTGTGTTTGCTAGCCCTCTATAGTGTGGACATCCCCTGCACAGAGGCAGGACATGTTCCTTGTGAATATTTATGGTCTTAAATGCAATGCTTTTGTTTTCATGTGTTGGAGTATTTATTTTCTTTCCTCTTTTGCCATAAATAATTGAAATCAAGCTTTTTATTTGAAAAATAATCCTTTATAAAAAACTTTTCAGTCTAAATTAATTTCCTCTTCCTACATGTTTCTGTATAAATAATAAAGAGAATATGTTAAAAATAAATTATTTTAGTTGTGCTAGAAATTCCTCTCATTCTCTAAATCAAGATATCCCTTGTGACCTGTAAGCTCATCACCAGCCCACACCTTTTCTACTTTCTGCAATGGTTTTATTCACAGTCCACTCCCAACCCCTAGCATCCTTTTCCTAAATATCCTTTATTCTAAGAGACACATAGTCCTTTCTTTTGGTTAGAGATAATCATATGTTTCAAGATGCTAAGTAGTTTTGAAGAAAGATAAGGTCTTCATTGACACTTTAGAGAGAAGGACATGTCCTAAACATTTGAATTAAAAATAACCACACAGAAAGACAAAAACCATATGATTTCACCTACATGTGGAATCTAATGAACAAACTGAACTAACAAGGAAAATGAGGAGAGACTCATAGATGGAGAGCAGGATGATAGTTAATGGGGAGGGAGGTCAGGAGGTAGAGGGATTGAGCAAACAGGAAAAAGGACTCATGGACATGGATAACAGTGTGGTGATTTCTGGGGGAAGGGGAGTATAAGGGGACTTACTGGTAATATAAAAACTACAATAAAGATTAAATCAGGTGGCAGGAAAATGGAGACAACTGTGTTTGAACAACAATAAAAAATCATTAAAAAATTGCCAATAAAAAATTTTTGAAAAGATTAAATTAAAAAAATGAAAAGAAGAAAAATAACTGCACATAGTGCAGAGATCCAGGGACTGTTCTAGCCACAAGAAATATAGGAGCTATAGAAGGTAACAAAGTGCATCTACTTGAAAAGCTTATGTTCTAATGGGGGAGACAGACATTTAACAAGAGCAACAAGAATTCTCTGAATATACAAATAACTTTGAGGAGTGATTAGCACTTGTGGTTGTCACTTGCTCACTGCTATTAGATCCATTTCTTGCACTTCTCTCTGGAAAATATATTTCTAAGATTCTCTTGTCCTTTGGTTTCCAGCTATTTTTGGCCAAAGGGAGGTACTAACAGGAGATGAGAGTGCAAGAGGAAGGGAAAATCAGGGCATTTCTCTTCCTGTTGTTTCAGACAGCATACCATATAATAACTGCACCCCTTATATTTAACCCACCTCCCGTCTCTATATAAGCTACTTGTGAATCCATCCCTCACCCTTCCTCCAAGGGTAGTGCTTAGGCCTTGGTGTTACCATTTCCTTGCTTTTTCCCTAGCTCTAAGGGTCATAGCAGCTTCCTGTTCTTCCTAATCTTCAGGCTGCCTCTTCCAATAACTTAATTTCCATTCCCTTACATTATAGTACTTCTTTTGGACCACTTAGTATGGGCTTTTATTCCTGTATTGGACCTTGCTTGACAGTGTGCTGAAGCATAACTGGTAAGGGAACACAGAAGGAAAGGGATGCTGTCCCTTGATAAGATGGCTGGGAAAAGACTCTCAGGAAAGGTGGCTTTGGAGCAGACACCCAGATAAAATGAGGATATGAGCCATGATTGTGTCTCAAGGGAGGTTGTTCTGGGCTGAGGGTATGGCAGTTGTATAGGACTTGAGGTGGGAACATGCTTGGCATGTGGCAGTAACAGTAAAAAAAAAAAACAGTGTTATTACAGCATAATATGCAGAAGAAATAACTATAGGAAGACAAATCAGATCATGTAGGTGTGTTGTAAGGGTCAGAAGTAATCAGAATAATTGGAGAGAAGAGTAATTTGAACTGATGACTCTGGGAAAAGTCTGTAAACAGAGACCAATTAAGGAGGCCTGAGCAGCAGTCTACCCAGGAAGAATATGACAGTACTTCAGGTGAGACATATATGGCATATGTATGATACATCTTGAAAGTACAGCCAAGAAAATTTGCTCATAGACTGGATGTGGGTTGTGAAAGAAAGAAGTCAAGGATGGCTTCAAGGTTTTAAGCCTTATCGATCACATGCATAGTGATGACACCGACTCAGCTGGAAGAGATTTGATGAGGAGCAGCCCTAAAGGGGGCTGCATGGGTGGGCAGGAACTGAGAGCTTGATTTTGGAAATGTTAAATTAGAGAGGCCTAGTAAACAACTAAGTCCAGATGCCAAGTAGACATTTGGATATGTGCATCTAGAGTTCAGGGGAGAAGACTGGGTTAGAAATGAATTCTGGGGATCACTAAGATATAGAGGAAGGTCAGGGGACTGGATGAGATCTAGAGAATAAATGTAGAAATGTACCAAGGAGATATTTGAATGAAACCTGGAGAGAAATTCAATATTTAGAAGTAAGCATTAAAGAAAAGTCCAACAAAACAGACTGAGAAGTAGCCAAGAAGATAAGGAAACAAACTAGAAGAATGTGGCATCTAAAAAGCTCCCCCAAATGGTATGGTGATTACCAGAGGGAAAGTGGCATGGAGGGAGGTAGAAGAAGGTAAAGGGATGATAAAGGGTGATGAAAGGAGATTTGGGGTGTGGAACACATGCTGTAATATGCAAATAATATATTGTAGAACTGTAACACCTGAAACTTATATAATTTCATTAACCAATGTTACCCCAATAAATTCAATTTAGAAAAAGCCAGATGAAGCAAAGGTTTCAAGTGGAGGGCATGACTGATTGTGTCCAATGTTGCTTTGAGGCTGCTAAAGAAGAGGAAGGAAAACTGACCATTAGATTAATTAATTACTGTACCCTGGCAAGTGGTGATGGCAGTGGGGTCTTGCCCATGGGAGATAAGGCAGTAGTAGGTCTCAGGGACAAGAGGGAAAGCTGAGCCTTTGTTCTACTGGAAAATAGGCATGTCCCTTATCTGGAAAATAAACAAATACACCCCTGCCCTCAGTGGAGGGTAAGTTTCTGGAATTAAAAATTCTAGCATGCCTTGGCTTGTAATTCTAGGCCAGCAATTCTCAGCTGGGTTTCTTATAGCATTTTAAGCAAGAACTTTCTTCACCCTGTGAAATTGGCCTGTGCATTACAGGTCAGTTAGTGTCCTTGACCCCTCCTCTCTTTCCTCTGACACTGTGTGCTCAGGTAATTAAATTTACTGTGAGGCTGTCCTCTCTATCCGCTTTTCATTGCTGCCAATAGCATTTCCATTTCCTTTGTAATCAGTTGATCATAATTGACCTTCAAAAGAAAACTTCTGATGAATTCACACTAGGATGAGAATAACTGATCACTTTCCTTCATTTCTTCTTGGAATGTTTTCTTTTTCAGAAACAATAATTCAAATGAATCAAAAATCAGTGACATTACTTTTGGCATAAATAAGTGAAGAACTGTAATAATGTCATGGAGATATTCTGAATTTTTTAAAGTTTTTATTCACTTTTGAAACAACAAATTCAACTTTAAATAAAAACAACAACAGTAGCAACAATAAATATCTACTACCCATAAAGCTTTGTTCTAGGTGCAGTACAGAGCACAAAGAGGGAAGTTCAGTGGCTTTGGTTTTCTTGGGTGTTGTCAGAGGAGATGCCCAGCCTTTGCGCTATATAACCCTTAAAATACTCTTTTTGTATTACTCTTTTCTAGCTTTCTGACCTTTGGCCTTGCTTCCCCGTGCTATTGTTCAAAATGACAATAAAGCCTCTCTTAAAAGCCAGTCACAGATAAATCACATACAGTTCTGAGTGACCAGTACTGCTAAAAACTAAATTACCCTTCATTGTACAGTTTGGATTTCCAAAGCTCATGTTTCCATCATTCTGTCTGGACCCTGAGTCCAGTCTTGTCTCTGCATCTTACTTGTGTCATCTTGTGCTTTGTACTTAACTTTCTGTGCATCATTTTTTTTTCATCTGTAAAATGGGAATTCAATAGTAGTACCTACACCTCATGGGGTTTTCTGAGGATTAAATCAGATCCCACTTTTAATGTCTGTGATAGAATGTTTGGCACTTACCAAATGCTACCTTTCATTACTATGTAACATTTATGTACTCTGGTCTGAAAAGTTTTAACAAATGAATCCTTTCAAAACAGTCCTTGTGGGAAAAGACCTTGTCTATATACAGGCACGTGTTAAATAGAAATCTATAGATCTTTTGCTCAAGCTATACATTTCTTAAATTTCTTGTAGACATAAGTAAGACTGTCTTATGCCCAGCACCTGAAAATTGCACTCCGTATGTTTGTAAACAGCGATAGCCTTGCCTCCAGCACAATGTGTACTCTACAATAAGTTATTGACTTAACAAACTATAAATCTCAGAGCTAAAATTTACCTGTCATTTAGAAACAAAATTACTTGCCAAAAGCTCCTGCATTATTTGCCATCACATTCAAGATGAACACACAAATAATTTCTTGTCTTAATTTTTACTTGGTCTCTCTCTGTCTACTTGTTTACATACCCTCACAAAGCTGATTTCTGCACCACATTGCGTAGACGGTGATTCACCTTTTAGTTCTCAGCCCCCATTCCTTTGCATTCTGCTGTGTGTTTTAGCAGGTTGGGAGTCTGCAAACTATATTTTCCAGGCTCTCTTGCTGCTGCTTCAGGCTCTGCTCTACCATGGCACCAGTGGAAGAATGAAAGGCAGAATGAAAGGGAGAAGTGGCTTTCTTATTCCTTGTGGTTTCTGATGGATTTCTTTGTCGTCAGAATGAGAGTTGACAATGCAACAGTGTCTACAGAAATGACAGTTATATGAGTGTCTTTAGGCAGTGATTTCAGTCCTGATCAATGTGATAATTCTGGTAGATCCCAAACCCACTATGACAGTGTCTTTGAAGGTGCAATGGGAAGTGTGAGCTGTGGCTACAGCCCAAGAGTAGCAGTCTCATCTGTGGGTACCACACCTGCCTACTTTTTGCTCTTCTAGGCCCTTCCTTCTGCTTTCAATCTTCTAGTTTTTCCAGCATCTGTGTACCTAATTCTCTGCATTAAAATCCCTGTTTGAAAAAAAAAATCCCTGTTTGAGATATTTATATAGGTTGTATTGGAGATGATATGAATACAAAATGTCTCAAATGCAATAACATATTTCTACTTAGAAAACGTTGCACACATATTCCAAGAATTTGCATGCATGGTTTTTGGTTATACTTAAACTCTTATGTTTTATCATCAGTTGCTATAATTTGGGATGCCTCTGACTGGCAAATTTTCAAAAGAAAGGCAAATAGTTTCACCCAGCAGTGAACTAAAACCAAGACTTAGCAAGCACAGTTTTGCAAAAACAATGGCTTCACCAGGAAATGATAATTAACTCAGCTCCTGTTTCAATAAGGTTCCTTTCTTCCACTTGGCACAAGTACACTTTATTATTAGTGGAGGATCCTGGCGGTATATGTTCTGTGAACTTCATTTTATGAGGTCCCCATGGAGGTACTGTTTCTTATGACTTTCCCCACCAAGAAGAGTCTTACTCATTCTTCTAATGAGGGCAAGTATTTCACATTATTTAATAGTTTCTTTTCAGTCTGGGTGACCTGTAATCTCAATTCTCATTTCCAAAAACTGAAACAATGTTCCGCTCATTTTTGTTATAACTTTTTTTCCAATCTAGTGAAAAATCAGAGAAAGAGAAGAAAAAACCTTTGCACTTTTACAGTGCACTGGTGCTTGATATGATGAAATAGTGAGCTCATTGTGGGGAATATATTGAAAACCTTGGACCAGACTGATGAAGATTAAAATAGAAGCAAACCTTTTGTAAAGCACTTTCCCCGTCAGCAGTGGACCCAGAGTTCAAGATCAAAGCGTGCCCCAATTCCTTCCGCACCACTTCCCATTGTTAGGCTCCAGTTACTTCAGATTCTTTCAAAGGAAAAATCTATGAACAGAGGACTCAAACTTTAGCATGCTTGAGGCATTGATGCCACAGGGGTTGTTAACAGGTAGCTCTTGATGCCTCTTCCCAGTCAGTTTTCTATAGATTGAGTTGGAGTTCAGAAACTTGTATTCTTAACAAGCACCCAGGCAGTTCTGATGCAGGCCATCTCTACATCAGATTTTTAAAAGCTCTGTACCTGGAGTGCTCATCTCTGATGACTTCAGAATATCCCATATTCATAAAGGTTAATGAGACATTGATTTTTTTCTCTACTGTTTGTTCACAGCCAGTTTTCTGGCTATGCCATATCCAAAATATGGATAACAACAAAGAAATTTAGTTAATTTTCTAAATACATTCAAATATCTGAATACTTGGTCTTGTGTACACAAAATATCTGTATGGATGATAAATTCTTTTATCTTTCTTCACTAGTCTGTCCTGTGTTTGATTCAGAGGCCATTGAAACATCTTAGTGTCATTCTGATGGTTAATTTTATCTGTACCATTACATGGGGACTGAGATATTTGGTTAAACATTATTCTGAGTGTGTCTGTGAGAATGGCTCTGGATGAGATTAACATTCAAGTCGGCAGACTGAGAGACTGAGTACAGTATTGTGCTCTTCCCAATGTGGGTGGACCTCATCCAATCAACTGTAGGCCTGAATGGAGCAAAAGGGATTAAACTCTCTCTGCTGGACTATTTTCAAGCTGGAACAGAAGTCTGCATTTAGACAGGAATTTACACCATTGTCTTACCTGATTTTCCAGCATGCAGACTTAAGCTGGAACCATACCATGAGCTCCCCTGGGTTTCCAGCTTGCATATATAGTGGGTCATCTTAGCCTCTGTAATAATATGAAACAATTCCTCATTTCCCTACAGATAAACTGGCTCTGTTTCTCTAGTGAACCCCGACTAACGCAGTTACATAAATCAGTGAGGAAAAAAAAGAAGAAAATAGGAATGAATACTGCACAAATCAGTCTAATGAGAGCATGGGAATAATTCATTGATTACTGTGAGGTTGTTTTTCCTCTCTTCTTTCATCGACCTTGTCAAAATCCCCTAAAGTTACATCTTAAACCTTTATTAAAGTTCATTTCAAGTTTGGGGCAATAAAATATGTCTGCCTAAGGTAGTGATTAACGGTCCATATTTAAAGGTCTACAATGGTAATTCTGGGAAAAAGAAACCTAATTAAATGTCATAGACTTTTTACTATCTCTTTGCTAAAAAGTGAAGCCATGAAGAGGGTGTCTCAGGTTCTCCAAAATGCTTGTCAATCTGTATTATAAAGGCTGATGTGAAATCTTTAAGCTCTTGATTAAGAAGTTGATATATTTAATCCATTGGCATTTCTTTACATTACTAGGTGCAATGATGTACACATTAGGTTTATAGTGTAATATTTACTGTTATTGAGGCATAGTCAGAATTCAAGTATATGCCAAAATAGAGAAAAATCTTTATGAAGATCACTTTGATACAATAAAAAATGCCTGGTTAAAGAAGAGAACAATCTGTTGGTACTGAAAGCCCTAAGTAGCTTTCATAGAGGCATAATAGCCACACCATTTCTGAAACAAAGTTGTAAAAAGTTTCCAGAAGTTTCTGAGTTAATAGGAAAAAAAAAGAGTGAAAACTAAAAGGTGTACACCAGAAGCTGGGCTATTCATAATGCCATTCTATTTGTAGTAAATTTGATAATAAATTATAGGATTCATCATTTATAATTACTGTTAGACACAATGTCTACAACTTTTCCCATTGCCTCACTATTGCTCTGCACAAGAACCACAAAGTTCTTGGAACACCCTTAAATTGCACAAAATAAGAACACAATCTAAAAGAAAACTTTGTCTACATATCAAAAAAAAAAGTGAGGGATTTGGGGCTAGAGGCCAGCTGGCAATGCTCTAAGAGAATACTTTATACATACCAGCTGTGGAAGGTCTCTGAGCTGCAAAGTCTGAATCCCATTCTCCTGCTGTCCTCTGGTGCATGGGGAGAGGTTTCTTGGGAGTGTGATTTGTGTGTATGCCCCACAGTTGAGAGAGTGAACAGAGATTTGTGGATGCTTCTGATCTTCCAATTCCAGAAAGTGCTGGAAGGCTGCTGACATTGCTCACATCAGCAAAATGACAAGGGACTGGAGAGTAGGACAGCTTGGGAGAAAAGGGTGGTGACATCCTCCTCTGTGTCCTTGTGGCTCTCTGAAGGGGTAGAAGAAGACCTTAACAGCTCCTCTAGATCCATTGAAGGGGCAAAAAGGTTAATGGCAATTGAAGCATGAACCGGCCAATGAAGGTTACACCTCACTTAGGAACCTATGTGCTGTAAAATGAAAGGGAGCCCTAATGAGTGCTCTTTGAGGTATTCCTCAGCAGATCACCCTCATAATATATGTGAGGATTACCATAACTACACATACCTTTGGCAGAAAGTGGGACAATTTTGAGCCAGAGAAGTCTTCCTCCCTACTACCTGTATGTAATCAATTGCTTAAGAAGATCTGTCCTTCCTATTTCCTCTTCTCCATTCCCAACTTTAGAAGATTTAAACCTAGAAGAGGGAGCAAAAGCAGATACCTCTGAACTATGCCTCCACATCCACCCCTCATAACCACATACACATACACACCCTCCAAGGGATTAGAAGGAAAGGGATTACTTGATGGATAATGGGACAGGAAATGAAACGTGTGGTGAAACAAGCTGAGTTGTAATACTTAAAACTGATATGAAATTATGGAAACTGACTAAAATATTAGGGCTCATATTGAGGCAGGGGACAGCACAGGAAGAACTATGAGACTGCCATACTGTTACTGGTCAGCATTTAGCACCCTGGTTTCCAGGAAACACCTTTTACCAATTAGGTAGATTAAATAGTAAACCCAGGCAGGGAGGAGGAAGGAGACACGTCTCACATGCTAACTCAGCAGTCCCAAGTCTTGGTCTCATAATATCGCCAGGTGTTCCAACATCACAAGAAACACTATGTTAGCAAGAAAGAAGGAAAGTCCTTGAAATTCTGTGTAGCACTTCCACTATCTGGGAAAGAAAGCCTTGAAACTGTGCTTTCATCCCAGGGCCTGGAATGCAGGAGAGGGTCCATGGTGTGCAAAGAAGCCCATAAAACAACTTTGTTTAATTGCCTACCTCTGGTCACTATCTGTTTTATGAGGGAGTCCCTGATGCTTACAGAAAGAGCCCATAAATAACTTTGGAAAATACCCCAATTTTAAATTACTGCCTCCTGTCACGTATTTGTTTTACAACAAGATGAACAAATGGGGTCTGGAGCAAGATAAGGATTTGAGCTAACAGACCCCCACACATCCCTAAGTTTGGGTAGTCACATTACCCCAGGAAGCTGACACCACATTTACCTGTTAATCAATATGTAACTTTTTTCCTTCCTATCCCACCAACTATATAAGTCCTGAGAACAAAGGACTCGCTTTCTTTCTGTTGGGGACTCAGGGTACTCTTGGCTCTTAGGCCACAGGGCCTCTGGCCACCTGGCCTCAGGCTGCCCAGGGGCTTGCCACCCTGGTCTTCAGCCACTCTTGCTTTTGTCGCCCTGCTTTGCCCTGAAACTTTGCCTTTCACTCCCTAATCTACCCAGTCCTGTTCTCATCCATGGGAACGAGCCACTAATAAACTGATTACATACTACTAGATTTGCTGATATGTAATTCTTTACATGTGTCAGCAAGAAGAACCAGGTCTCTCCAGTCAATAATATTGATGGCAGTAATTGGATAAAAATAATACCAGTTTGTATTTATATCCCCTCAACAATCTTTTAAAAATTATCTGATTTAAAAATCTGAATTTAAATAAAATCCAGTTGTTTGTCTTATAATGACTCTCTAAACTAAAACTATAATATAAAGTAACATACAGCAAGCAATTCTACCTTTAAAGCATGATATTTTTCATAATTTAATTTATACTAATTTTTCAGTAATACTACTGTTGTGTAAAAAGAGTACTATGTTTTTAAAGGATCAGAAGAAAAGAATTAGTCATTCCTTCCAAATTCCCATGCTACAAAGGTATTAAGTAAATTGCTCAAAGTCAGGTTTTAAGCCTGGTTTCGGACTGAGTGCATCATTAGTCAGCCTACACAGTTCAATCAACAAAATCCAGGCTGATGAAAGTGTATCAGTGAAACAAAGGCTGGCGTAGGCGGATTCACAAGGACTCTTTAAACTGCAGTGTGCTGGGCTTGAAAGTTTTTCTCTTTAGCCTTCCTTCCACCATTAAGGATGCCATAACTCTTTTAGATCATCAACCGAAGCTAAAGAAAACACTTACTTTAGTAGGCACATATTCTTTTACAAATTTTTAAAGCTTAAATACTTTGAGACATTTGCTGGAGAAACAGATTTAAAGGCTTGCAAGTGGAAAATAATTGTACAGTATATATGTTTTGAATGTAGAGTTATTAGAAATTTGAAAGATTTATCTCCAGGGATCTCATCTTACTTTTTTGGAGACAGGCAGGCCTGAAAATTTATTTCTATATATCAGTGCTAAGGACACTTACAGAAAAAGAAAAAAGGTAAATCCAAGGAGCAAGATGGTGATACAGTTAAATGGTAATGCCATTAAAAATGTACATGAAACAGAAAAACTAAAAACCCTTGTTGAGCAAAATTGTATTTCAAGGAATCATTTTTTTAAGATTTATTTATTTATTTATTTTTAGAGAGGGAAGGGAGGGAGAAAGAGAGAGAGAAACATCAATGGGTGGTTGCCTCTCATGTGGCATCTGGCCCGCAACCCAGGCATGTGCCCTGACTGGGAATCGAACTGGCGACACTTTGGTTTGCAGCCCACACTCAATCCACTGAGCTACACCAGCCAGGGCCAGAATAATTTTTAACTTAAATTGCTGAAGCAGTAAAAGACAAATGGTGACTGGGGTTGGCTGCAGCTACAGGGATGACTTGCCAAGAGGGGGCCAGAAAGGAAGAACTTCACAGTGTACCTTTCCTAGCCCAGATTCCACCTAGAATTTATGTCTACCACAACAAATTCAGGGAAGCCTCTTCAAAGCCCTCCAATAGCAGCTGCAGAGGGCATTCACAGGCAAGGGGAGTTAAGGAAGTTCATATTTGCATCGGAAAGCCTCTCTTTCAAATATTCAATTTGCACAGATCAGTGCATTTCTAAGGAGAAAGAGAACTGCCCTAAGGCAATGGAAAGATCATCAACAAAGTCAGCTAGTAAACACAATGCCTTTGCAATTTATTTGTTTGTTTTTTCTTTTGAATAGTTTTTTTTCCTTTCTGTGAAGTAGTACATGACCATTACAAAAGATTTAACCTGAAATCAGAGTTCTTGGCAATTAATCCATTAGCTCTAAATCAGAAAGAATCCAGCTCAGTCCTGGGAAATCACTCAGTGTGGGATGTAAGGGTCAGAGACAAGAACCAGGGCAACCGAGTGCCAGGGAAGTTGAACCCGAACTAGAACAGAGATTTGTCCTATACTGTTTGTACTAAGATATTACAGAGAAGTAAATTAAGAGGGATTAGTAGTTAATGTTAGAATAGTTGCTGTTTTTGTACTTGGCAAACTATAAATATACTTAACTGCTGCAAATACAGTAACGGTCAGTCCATTCTGAAGATTCAGTGTTTTTAATGGATTTTCTTCCCTTATAAGGTTCTAATTGGAAGAAAAAAAATCACTTCAATTTTTATGGGAGAAATTTTTTTTCAGTGTATCATCTCTTCTTTTATAATAACAGCATCCTGATTTTGAATCTTGGCACATAGCTATACAGATTGTTTGAATTTCTCATGCTCTCTTACAACTAGGTGTGACTACATGACTAAGTTCTGGGCAATGGAATATAAGCGGAAGTGCTGTCTTCAGCTTCTGAGTTCTGGATATAAAACATTGGGCACTATTTTCTCTCACCTTGTGATGAAAATTTGAATGAGGTGTGAGCCATGGTGAACCAGTCAGGGCAAATCTTTAGCACTAGCAGAGGAACAGCAAGGAAGGAGGCTTCTGAGGCTTCGACTCTGTGAAGGTAATGTATTAGCCTTGGTATGCTTAAATCTGGGATGATTTTATTGAAGTTACTTACTTGTAAGAAAAATAAGTTTAATCATATTTAAGCCTCATTATTTTACATCCCTTTTATGCCAAACCCAAATCTAATTGAAATAGGTTATTTATTCATTCATTCACTCAACAAATTGATGTTTTATGCATATCCTATATTGGTCTAATTATAGATTTTACAGTGAACAAAATGTACCCGGCCCGTGCTCTTAATAGAGTGAGCGGTTCAGTCAATAAATAAGTAAAATTACATTTAAGGTGATATCTCATAATTACAAGTGCTATAATCAAAATAGCTTATAGTAATCTACTAGTGAGATATAAGGTGCATAGGGAGGCTATGTTTAATGAGTTACATATGGCAGCTTCTCTAAGGTGGTGACAATTAAGGTAAGGTCATAATGATAAGAAAAATTTAAATATATAAATAGGTGAAAGAAGAGTCTTCCAGCAGAGGGGGCCAGCATATGCCAAAGCCCAGAGCTAATTAGCGTTACTTAGGGGAGCCAGAAAATAGTAAATAAAGGACCTGTAGAAGCATCTGAGTTCAGAGAGATGCAGAAGTATTTGATCATACATGATTTTGCAAACAGGGCAAGAAATTTGCATTTTGATATAATCATAGTGGGGAGCTAGTGAAAAGCTTCAAACAGAGCAATGATATCCTTTGATTTTTAATCTATTTGAAAAGATTATCTAACTGTTGTAGGAGTAGGGAATAAGTGTGAAAAAACTATACTATATGTTTACCAAAACATGTTTTATTTTCCTCCTGGCCATACAAGAAGACTATATATATTACCCAGTTTCCATTACAGTAGGTGGGGCCATGTGATCAACTTCTGCCCAATGGCAATGAAAATAATATGGGCCATATTAATGCTGAAACCCTAAAATTTCTTCTTTGAGTTTCCATGACTTCTCTCTTCCCTCATCTGTTGGTTGGATTTTGCACTTTGAGAAATTAGGTGATTATGGAGTCACTACTCGAAGAAACCTAGACCCTGGATTACTACCTGGAGCTGAGCTTCCCTGGTATAAATAATCCTTTATTATGGTAAACCACTGAAGTTTGGGTATTGTTTGCTGAAGCAGTCAGCCTAATCTGATTGGTACAGACAGCTGATGTGCCAGTGTGAACAAGAAATGATAGTAGCTTGGATCAAAGATAGCAATGGAGGTAGTGCAAAATGATTGGGTTTGGGATATAACTAGAAAGTGGAGCAAATAGGACATACTGATGGATAAAATAGAGATAACAAGTATAAGAGCAATGTACAAAGTGACACATTAGGATTTTAACCTGAGCAATTGTTTGGTTTGTGATTTCATTAAGCGTGGGTGAGAAGACTTGGGAAGGTACATGTGTCTGCAGGATAGGGGGGAATCAAGCATTCTACTCTGGCTAGGATGTATTTTTAGATAATTAATTAGACACCAAAATAAAAATGCTGGGTGTAGCCCTGGCCAGTGTGGCTCAGTTGCTTGAAGCATTGCCTCATACACTGAAAAGTGTGTTTGAATCCTGGTTGAGGTGTGGATGGGAGGAAGCAACCAATCAATGTTTCTCTCTAATCTTTCTCTCTCTCTCTCTCCCTTCTTTTTCCTCTTCTCTGAAATAAATGTGCTGAGGTGAGCATAATTTTAAAAAAATATTGGTTGTATACATCTGATGCTAGAAGAGCAGGAAGGGTTAACAATAAATTTTGGAATCACCATCCAACAGATCACAGCTGGCAAACACAAGGCCTGCGGGCCGAATCTGGCCCTCCACCTTGTTTTATCTGGCCTGGCACATTGCTTCTATCTGACGGCAGCATTGAGCTCTTGCTTAACTGTTAAGGAGTAGTTACATTTACACAGTCCTAAAATTACATTCAGCCCTTTGAAGGCAACCATGAGGCTGATGTGGCCCCCGGTGAACATGAGTTCGACACCCCTGCCATAGATGGGAATCCAGCCAACATTTGCATTCACAATGCTTGTCCACAGAACAGACTGTTTCTCATAAGCATGTCTACTCCTGACAAACATCCTATAAAGATCCACTGACTGCTTATAAAGGCACACACACACACAATTATATTACAGAGGAACATTAGAAAGATGTGAGCTTAGACAAGCAACTTCACATGGTGTAAAGAATTAGACCATGGATAGACACAAAGATTTGTATCTAAAATTCTATTCCTAAGAGAATAATGGCTATTGCTCAAGTGTCAGAAAAAAAGAACAAGACAAGAGAACTGGGAACCACCTAAGTACTGCTAAATAGATTGTCCAGATTGTTTTTGAGATTGTAAGAAGATGGAAATAGAAAAATGACCGTTGAAGTGTAATTCCATTTACCACACTATTAGTTTAGGTCCCTGAGAAAGAATTAAGTCTGCTGCAAAAGTTAAAACAAGAGACATAAACAGAAACAAAAACAATAACTGGCTAACAAAGAAAAGATTGTTATTGTCACTATTCTAAATTTAAGACAAGCTCTTTTGAAAAAAGTCATTTGTAGTTCCACTGCCCCAAGGGAACTATTGTTAATCATTATACTTTTCTATAAACTACTCATCAAATTTTATTTATTTTGTGGGGGGTTAATTTGGTAAGAGAAAATGCTATCTCTCTACTTTAATTTACATTCCTGTAAATAATAGTACACTACACATATACCCTCCTATTTGCTACCCAGTTATATTTAGCTTTTGTGATTAATGGGCATATCCTTGGGCTTTATTTTCTTTTTCCCTCTCTCTTTTTAGAACTTAATCTTTATTGTATTTCTTTTCCATTACAATTTAGTCCCCTTAAATCTCCCACCTCTCAGCAATCACCACACTATTGTCTATGTCTGAGAAGGTTTTGTTTTCAAATATCAACTTTTGTCTCTGTATTAGAGACTACTATTTTCCTATCCAAATATCCATTTTTCCCCTCTCAGTTGCTGTAGTTTTTAGCTGTGCTTAAGGCCATTTAAAATCAGACATTTACCAGCTTCCCTTGCAGCTAGATATGGCCATGTTACTAAATTCTAGCAAATGGTATATCGGTATGAAAAAAGTATAGTACCTTCTGGAAAATGTCTTTAAGAAACAGTTCTATGAACACTTTACCCACTTTTCCCATCCTGATGATTAAAACATGAAGAAATGTGGTGCATGAATCTCCATCTTGGACCACAAGACCAAGGGTGCCCTATGTCGTTGGTTGCCTAGATGCACATTGGGTTCCAGATGGCAGGACAGTCACTGTGCCAGCCCTGGACTGTCCACCTCCGAACTTTTATGTGAGAGAAGAGATTTCTATTTTTTCTAAGTTGCAATTTTTCAGACTTCTGTCACTCATAGCTAAGCATAATCTTAATTAAAATAGGCACTGAATTCAACTTTTCATTTCCAATGAGTGTTAGTTTTGAGAGACCCTTTGAATCCAAGGTAGTTGTCAGAAGGAATTATGAAGAAACTTAATTAAAAAGATATCAGACTGAATATCTTGACCTGATCCCTTCCCTCTGACTCTTATTTTCCCATTTTTATTTTCCCTATCCTACCCACCTCCATCCTTCTCTTCCTTCATCACCACTCTCCGATTCTGGATGTGTGTGCTTGTTTTCCTTCACCAGGGCCTCTGCTAGCCCAACTGGCCTCTTTGAAGGAATTACAAACAGGCCATCCTCAAGAAGGCTGCAGTTCCACTGGTCTATAACTTGGAAACAAGACTGATTGTAGAAAACAGGAAAAGGTACCCCTTCTTCCAGGTGGATCCATCCCCACACAGAGTATATGGTTCGGCAGGCAGACCCTGGGCTGGATTTCAACTCCTATTCACTCACTGGGCTGGGTGGCCTTATGCAATGGACTATATGCCCATGTGTGCAGCCATCCAGGCCTTCATTAGCCTGTCAGCTCACGCACAACAGAACTCTGATATACAAAGAAGTATATATTAGTTCTCTTAGTTCACAGCACAGTCATTTGGACTCAATATCAAACGTCATTCTTATTATTGGTTATCCAGGCTTATGAAAGGATTATCTATGCTTATATTATTCTCAATTAGATTATAGTCAAGAGTTCTACTGAGATTCATTTGTTGCTTTCATGTACCTCTAATTACTGACATTGTTTCTAGTAGCTCCTATTTCTTGTGATGGCCTATCTGGTTGGTTATTTATTTATTTATTTATTTATTTATTTATTTTTGTGATCCCTGAGTATATATTTGGTTCTTATCATCTCAACTCTCATCTTCCTTTTGTGCTGATGTCTTATTAATGGGTGTTGGCCAAGGATGTAGAAGAAAACAGATACCAACCCGATTATCTGGAAAATTGATCAAATGGACTATTCATTTCACCAGCCATTAGCTAAATATTTTCATCACAGAAATGTCATTTAAAAACATTCTTCAAATTTAAACTGAAAGGAAAAAATGAAATATTCAGTATAGGGATTCCTCTATGTGCTTTAGAGAGTACAGTCTTATTTTCTTTACTGACTTCCTCCTAATTTCTGAGACTCGGTAGTCCATTATGCACTATATTTTATTAGAAATTCTAGTTGTCATACTATTCTTCCCACCAAAATAAAGAGCTCTTGCTCTTACCCAAGTTATAATCTTAAGACTTTTTATGTCTTCTTTTTCCAGAATGTGCACATATAAATTTAGACTTTAGTTACACAGAACACAATCTAAAATAAAACCAAAGCTAGACCTCTTTGTCATTTCCAACCAGATGCCCTTGGTATTAACAGTGGAACTCATGCTATTATTATTTTCCCAACTTGGCATAACCATGCAGTGTTGTTTCTGTACCCTTCACTTGATTTTTTTTTATTGCCTTAAATGCAATGCACATAGACAGTGTCAACTTTGAGATTGATGTTTCACATTAAAGATAATGTTGACTATAAAACCATTGTAAATCGTATAGGCTCCTTGTAGGTTTTCCTTGCTTTAACTTTTGTTTGCTGGATGGAATGAAATTGAGTTGGAACAAGTAAGAATGCTTGATTGCAAAGATGAAAGAGGTTCCCTGGAGTTAGCTCAGGGCAACAATGTCACCTCAACACTCCTGGCATATGCTGCATATCCCAGCCAAGGGCAGTGATCTATTGCAATCCTCTGACTTCTGAATGACACTTCACAGTGCTGGGCTGAAGGCTAACATTGCTAACAAAATGTGAATGCAGAGCAAAAATCCATCTCTGGATGGTCAACTTTCTCCCCGACATTTCCAATTCTGATTGACATTGCCCTAAATATTTCTATCTACCTAAACTCTGTATTCTACTGAATCCTTTAATCCCTGACAGATTTTTACATGAAATTCAATCTCTTGGTCAATGTCACTAGTCTATTCTCTGAGCCTTGCCCTACTCCTGAGCTGCTGTCTCCCTTGCTCAGTCAGATGGTTGGTCCAGGTCAGTCCTGGTCAGTACTGTTCTCTGCTGCCCAGTGTGATGGAGTCCTGACTGTGTGAAAAGCCCAAAGAGAGGAGATTTATTTCAAATTAAGCACAAGAAAAAGGAAGAGAGAAGTAAAGGATATCTATTTGGCTCTTTGCAGGTTATTACTAAAATAAAGATTGAGATGGCTTTGAAACTCAGTGGCACAGAGACATTCAAAATGAGGGAAAATAAGTAGAGGATAAGTCAAGTAGATGGAACCTGGAGTTACTCTTAGCTTGCCACTTACTCCCATGAGTCTCAGTTAGATTATTCTTAGAATGTGAATCATGATATCTTCCTTGTAGACCTGGGAGGATTACAGGAGATAAGGTCTATGACCCACTTAGCACAGTGCCTGGCCCTTGGCATGATTCTGTAACTTACATCTTGAAAGAACAGGTTCAAATGCCCTGGTCTTGGGCTCCCAGGAATATTCATTGAGGTTTTGTTCAAAAGCAGCTGAGGGAAGATTATTATATGTTTTCAAGTATAGAGCACAAACATAATCTTTTGCCTCTAAGTGTTTTTTCTTTTCTTTTACTCAGTTCAAACCTCTGCCCAAATGTTGCCTCCTCAGAGTAAATTCTTCTCATCACCTCCTGCAAAATGGCACTTCCTATTAGTTTCTTCCCTCTTGATTTGTTTTTCTTTATACCAACTGCAGCTGGAAATTTATCATAGGGAGTGCATTCTCACTCAACATCATCTTGGTTCTTGGAAAATGTGACTTTACAGAAGTGATGCATAACAAAACCATTTTTACCATAGGCTAATTAATATAAACTAGAGTTAAGCTCCTATGGCATACTTCTGATCACAAAAACATCACCAAACTTCTAGATAAAGATCTCAAATACTTCTAATATTAAACATTGAAATAAATGTAAGGTATACACGCATTTAAGAAAGATGAATAGAAACAGTAAAATAATTATTTCCCAACCTGTTTATTCTAGATCAAGGTCACAAGTGGCTGGAGCCTGTCTGGGCAGCTCAGGGTGATAGGCAGGAACCCACCTTAGACAGGACACCCTTCCATCCCAGGACCACTAACAGACACCCACACCTACTTACACTGGGACAATTTAGGCATGCTAATTCACCTCATGTGCACATCTTTAGAATGGGGGAGAAAACAGGAGTTCCCATGGAAAACCCACACAGATATGGGGAGAATTTGTGAACACCACACAGACAGTGGCCTCAGATGAGAATCAAGTTTCTTGCCAGTGTTATAAAGAAAACAACATTAGTGGAAGATCTGCTGTGTATACTAGCAGTGGTGAGGTCTTTCACCAGCATCTTCATGATGCAAGAGACTTTAGTTTATTGCTGTATTCTTTGTATTCATAAAAAGGTCTGAAATGAAGGCATTCAATAAACATTTGTTGATTAAACTATTATGAAATATTTATTTCCTATTTCATGTTTATTAATATATTGTTATGGTGAATATCTGTGGTCACATACAGACTGAGGTATAGATATGACTGGCAGGGTTTCCTAATATTCTTAGTTTTCTTGGCCCTAAAAGTTCTTTGCTAATATGTAGCACCAACTAATACAAACAAATCAAAGAATTTGTCCTTAGAGGATCTGAAAAGTCCCTTTCAGACTTGCTGAAACTCTTAAAGAAGCCCAGAAGCATTATAGCTCCTTGATTTTTTCCAATCTAATCTCACAGAACCCATGACCTGTGTCGACATCCACAAAGTTGGGAATTCACAAGAGTGTACAGCCTTTTCTGTTGGCTTGATTCTGGTCATTCTTTCCTTTGCAGTAAATCTGCACAGCTCCTCCTTCCTGTCATGGACATCTTTCTTCCAGTCAAGTGCATTTTTCTGCTGACATGTACAGTGCTGCTGCTTATTCTGTTCTCAGTTTCAGGGGCAATTGGCCAGGACTCGGTTCCCACCTTTCTCTCAGTCACTCATGCCTCCCTCTGTTATTTTATTGCTCTTCACCTGAGCAAACAATAGTTCCTAGGATTGATTATCAGGTGCTTCTGCTACCTGCACTAATGAGCAATTTGTTGTGCACAGGCTGTGTTCCCCTGCAATCTGGAAGGAAAGGCTTCCAGTTGTCATTCAAATGACTTCTGTCCACTTTCCTCCTTCTGCCAAGCTCAGTGAACACCAAATACCACACTGCATTCAAAAGTGCTGGGGATCAACTTACCCGTATTATGAAAGGGCACCCTCCTCTCAGTATTGCAACTATTGTCCAGAATCCATGATAGGGCTTTGGACTGAAAGTCATTACCAGAGATAAGGAGGGAAGGGAAGAGCTCTGGGGTGACCATCATCAATGAGCAGATTTCTCCCTGCCTTGCTACTTGGAATCTTTAGTTTTTAAAATGAAGCCTGTCAGTTATGTATATGTATATGTATATGTATATGTATATGTGTATGTGTATGTGTATGTGTATGTGTATGTGTATGTATATGTATATACATAATGTTTTCTTCAAAGAGCTTAATGATCCACAAATATATTCTAAAGGGACATGAGTGCTTATGGGAAAATGCCATTTATTTGATAAAAATGAGATAAAACGATTCTTCATTTCTTAAAGATAATATCTCTGATTTTCTGTAGCTTAAATCGTATAGAATGAGTCCTGTATACAAGGTTATCCATAACAAAACTTAAAGTGTGATTCTTGAACCAGCATCACCAGCTTGACTTGGGATCCTATGAGAAATGCAGACTCAGGCCCCAACCAAAATCTGTTGAATCAGAACTTGCATTTTCATTTCTACTTACATAATTCATTCGCACATTACAACTTATGAAGCATGGGTCTTTGGTGCTAATATTTTGAGATTCTATAATTATATTTCATGGGTTAAATAAATTAATTATTTAATGTAATCAATAGCATTTGAAACAAACATTTGTAGAAAGATTATGTGGAAAGAACATAGGCCCGAATTTAAATTTCAGTTCCATCACTAATAATCTTTGGGAAACTTACTTCAGTTTTCTAATTTGTAATGTGGAGAAAATAACATCCACATTCAGGGTAGATGTGGGAATTAGAAATTATATACTTCTAAAGCACTAGCACATGCAACATCTGGCACCAAAACCTGATAATTAGTTCATGCAAATTGGTATAGTTAGAGGATTCTTGAAACCCTTTATTCATTCAAATTTCCTTTTGTGGAAGACCAGTCATATTGTCCAATGTGTTCCCTCTAGATTGTCTCTCAATGAGCTACTGGGACTGGAGGGCCCTTTACTTCCCAGAGGGGAGGTTATACCCAATTTAACTTCTTCTGGGACCAGAAATCCCCACACTGACTGGGTGTTAGAAGCCATCATTTCTCAGGACTACCCTAAAGAGCTGACACCTAAACTCAGCTACTTGGATCCTGAGACCAGCTTCTTGATTCCTGAGACCAATAGGGTTATGTGCTCCCTACCCCAACCTCATACCTTCTCTATTAAAAAGGGGTAACTATAGGGTAGTGAGAGCTCTCTATGAAGCCAAGCAGTTTTCTCTGGGGTCTTTTTTGCAGGTGATATAAAAACAGGGCATCCATATACCACCGGTCCTTTGGTCCATGAGTTCCAGCCTACTCCAAATGATGTTACTCCCATTTATGTGAGCCCTTTACCTAATACTATTTGGGCACAGAATGAAGAGTGACAAACAATACAATATAAGTGCTATATAAGGTGATCATGTAGGAACCATAACTGGATATCATATTACAAAAATGAGCAAGAGAAGGAAAAACTCTACTAAAAGTTGATACCTGGGTCTCATTCCACACAGATCTGGCTCAACTCTTCTAGAATATTTTGTAAATCTTGGCCTCAGATTTTCCATTATTTAAATGAGAATACTGGATTAAAAGACATTTCCATTTCAAAAGTTGATCACTTCTTTTAATCTCATATGCATTGAGATGAAAAATCCAAAGATTTTTGTGAAATTTACAGATTACATTATCATGTTTTGTATCATAAAATCTTAAACCACTCAGCTTAAATAAAAGACTTTTAATCTTTTTTTGGTTTTGTTTTGTCTATCATTCTTCATATAAACAATTTATGTCCCACATGAGGTTAAGGGGTATCCCTCATTCAGTGGCTCTGTTTTTCTAGGATATTCCCTTCTTCAAGCACACACATACTTGAATATTTCCAGGTGATTGAGGTTTAAAGAACCGCTTTTATGATGAGACAAAAAAAAAAATCCTATATAAATCATTTTGAAAAGAACATTCCTAATCAAAGGTGGTGAGCAAAAGATTTTCATTCCAAGTTTACCAAGAAATAGTTTCTACAAGTGCCTCTGACAATTATTCTCAAAAACAGGAAAGTTGGTAAGAAAGAAACAAATATAAAGAAACAATTTGAGATCTTAAGGAAGGAACCTTAGGACTGGACATGAACTTATAAAAAGGTCTTTCTGAACTACTGAGGGAAAAAGCCTAAAGTTACTTTTAGAGTTTTCTTTTGTCTTTAATGATTTGGATTAAATTATATCAATAGATAACAGGTCTTCCATTTAATTCATATCTCCCCTTTTAAGAATTTGCTCTGAATGATATGATGTCCTTGTGTTCTCCCAGTCATGAAGACCTGATCGTTTCTGTCTCTGTTACAGCACTACACTTTGCATGCGACTACACGCTACTACTTAAAGTTATGTATCACATCATAGCAGCCATTCTATTGCATAGCAATTGTTATTGGCTCCTACTTGTTTGTGAGTTCCTTGAAAGGTGAAGGGAAGGAGTGAGAGGGAGGGTAGGAGAGAGAAAGAGAGAGAGATTGAGAGAGAGAGACGGGGGGACATCGATGTGAGAGAGAAATATCTATTGATCTGTTGGCTTTTGTATGTTGCTTGACTGGGATTGAACCCACAACCTAGGTATGTGCAACCTCTTGGTTCATGGGACAATGATCCAACTAAATGAGTGACCTAGCCAAGGCAGGGACTGTGTCTTTTCTTTTTTATTCTTCTTTGTTTTATTACAGTTGTCCCATTTTTCCCCCTTTGCCCCCTCCACCCAGCCCACCCTCTGAAGGACCATATCTTAATCATTGTCCTTACAGGGGCTCAGGAAGTTCTTATTGCAATTGATAATAAATATATTTCTAATGTTGAATGAGTGAATTAATGCACAATGTACTATACTAATACAAGAGATTTATAATGGTGCTTGAGGGGAGAAGTGTTACAAGCAATCATGGGCTTTCCACTTTAGAGTGGAAATTTCTAAATGAAAACAAGACTTGAGCTGAATCTAGTCACCCCCAGGGTATTAAGGATGTTTTTAAATTGTAGGACTCTAAATAGAGCTGCATTTAGAATGAGGCTCTTGTTAAAATTATGAATTGGTACTAAACACAATTTAAATAGCTAGATGATTTTAATAAAGATTTCTATTGAATGCTATATAAGCACCTTGATATGCAACATCTTTATAAACTGTATAAAATGAAAAAAAAGTTGGCAAAGCAAGTAAAGTAATCCCCATAGAGAAGACAACTTAGGTATCAAAATGAAAATCCTCATTTGAACTAAGGAGTTTAACTCAGGAAGAGTATGTAGCAGAAGCAAAAAGATCTACATTATTTTAAAAATAACATTCAAATAGGTCACTGAATATCAAGAACCTACCTGCACCCATATGGTAAGTTATTATTTTTAATCTTTATACTTGTAATTAATAAAACCTGACTAGAAAGAGCATCTGATAATCCCAAAGGAATGATTCTATAGCAATTTATTGTTAATTTGCTTCCTGAAACTTGCCAGCACTTTGAGTCCCTGCCTATTTTGAAGAAAACACAACTTTATCCCTTTTCATCTTACAGTAGGTAAGGAGGTTGTAAACTCTGACAAATCACCACTGCATTTTAGTTTACAACAACCTGGCATCATATACGTGCATAGGTGTGGAATTGTGAATTTCCAGAGAGGTGACCCAGCCTGCCGTAATGGGTTCGAATCATTGTCTGGGAAGGGGGGACCTGCACGCTCTGGTTGTCTCATCGATGACATGTGGACATTCAAAGTATACAACTGTATGCCAATATAAACTCCCATGACAGTCCTGCTCGCTGCCAGGTATTTGTGTGCAATTGAGTGTGGTCTCTGCCTCTTTCTGGTCCCGTTTACTTTTCATTTCACACTGCTGGGAGCACCCCACACTTGGTACAAATCAGTCACTCAGAAGCCGAGGTGCACAGAAGCAAAGCCTCCTGCTCTTTGCTCTGCAGCTTTTATATAGCTTCTTAGGTTCACTTTTCCTGTAACAGAACACATAGTCCTAGGTAAGAAACTTGCTCTGATTAGTTCCATCAGGCTCCACACCCTGTGGTCAAAGCTGGGTCAGTGTCCTTAAATCAGCCATCAGAAAGCAGTACGATTTTTCTCAGGTGGATGGAAAAGAAGGAAAAGAGCAAAAAGAAGAGAGTGGGAAGAGAGGCACCATGTAGACATCAGCACGAAGGCACTCTTTAAAAGGGCAAAAGAGGTGGATGTTTTCCAGATATACACCACTATTTTGTAACTTGACATTCAACTATATTAAATAATTCTAAAGATCCATTTCAAGTACATCCAGGTACTTGGAAAAACATTTTGTTTTACACACAGATGTTTGGAATTGGATAAAAAGTATATAATAGGGACAAGGATTTTTAAAGAACATATATTGTCTGAATAAGGTTCATTTTAGTCTCCACAATTTCAATCCTTAAAGCAAAACCTGAGCTATCACTGTCTACTCTATTATCACATTTCTATGTATCCCAGGCACATGGTCCCAGGAACCCATGGCACACATTTAAAAATTATTTAAAGGACATTTTCTTTGCACAAAACCCAAAATTAATATGCATGCTTAGAAGGTATGCAGAGTCCTATAAAAATGTATACCCCAAGTGATAATACTTCACCAACTCAGAATTAGAGTAAGTTAACAATGTGACGTTACATAAGCAAGACCTTGAAAAAGATTTCTGCTTTCATATTTTTAATATCAGTATTAAAAAGAAGTTAGTATGCCTATGAAATGTAGTATTGTACTTGGACTTTCTGTTCAGTGACTCTGAGACAGCATGGGGTACAGAGGGCTCTAACACCCTATTTGTCATAAAAAAGACACACAGAATTATACCTAAATATAGATTTTCCATTTGCATTTTACCCCAATTGTTTAAACATGGTTAAATATTCAGAGACCTACAGTGGCAATTATGTGGATAACAAAAGACATACTCTGCTTGGGTTAATATCATTAGGAGATTTTAGGCAAAAGCAGATGCAATTTGACTTTTGTTGTTGTTTCTTTGTAAGTATAATGTAGCATGTTTCCTTTGTCCCTGTAATGGAGTGTGCCACTGAAGATAACTAACACATAATGATATGTCATGTGTGGTGGACTGAGCAGCCCTCTTAATACTATTTTAAGGAAATGAACCTGGCCTTTTATCTATTTTGGTGCCCACTACAGAGCTAGATGCAAGAGGTGAATAAATACAACAATGAGGGTATTACTATATTACTCCTATTCAGCAAGACCATACTCCTTTAGGAGTACTCTTTCTTATTATAAACTTCCTTAAAATGGGTAGATATGAAATGTGGAAATCATTAGGATGCATTTCTTATTATTAGAGAAAGGGAGTTCAGGTCCCAAAACACAAACAGCAACATGGCAAATACGTAAGATCATAAGCATTCATATCCATGAAAGTTGACCCAGCAGAGCACAGATCAGGGTCAGAGTTCATGTGATGGGGGGAGAGGATGCTCTTCTTCTTTTATGAAAAAGAAGAGCTCCTGGGAGGAAGCATGCCCCCAACTACAGATAAGGTAGGATGTGGTTCTAATAGAGGGGATGACAAATGAATAGAATAGACTCTCTATTCTATTCTGTCCTTAGTAATTCCAGAAACACTGTTACCCCTCAGCTGCAGGAGGCTGGACAGGAATCCTGGGAGAACACACGTCCTTCTCTGTGTGTGCAAGTCTCTAAATCACTCACCTTTGTTATCTAAAAACTGTCTATCACATTTTCCATGGTGGGGCCCTTAAAATCAAAGATGGCACTCCTGATGTCATAGACTTCTGCACTCAACTTCTTAAGACCTCTATTTCTTTGATAATACCTAGAAAAAATACCATTAAGGTACGTGTGTATGCATGTGTGTGTGTGCATGTGTTACACAGAGAGATTTCGTGATGGGGCTTAGGTGGAAGCTGAGGTATCACTGTGGTTTGAATTGATTTTAGTCAAAATTTAGTTGGGTCTGTCAATCTCTAGATGCCAGGTTACCAGGTCATTCTTAGTGTGGATGCCAAGAAGGGAGTTAGGACTAGTCATTTTTAACAAGAAGAAGTGCCAAAGGGATCAGAAACAAGAGGCTGGGGGTGTGGGGAGAGAGAAAGAGAGGAGAGAAACAACTTTTAATATCTGGTGATTTTGCCCTGGGGAGTCCTTGTTTCTCTTCCATTCAGGACAGAAGGCTGATGTGCATCATGGGGTTTTCGTCAGGCCACAGAAAATGGCAGAATCCTGACTTCACATGGTTTATGAAGTGTATTTTGGTTTATTTGACTTTATGTAAGACAGACAGCATCTCTCCCTGAAGATTCATTAAACAGCTCCTGAGTGTGAGATCTGACTGTCTATTCACAACCAACAAGGGATTGAACCCCCATCTAAAATGGTCACCAGTGTGACTGCAGTCAGCCATCCTGTTCCCAGTCACTCAGTGGCTTTTTGGTCTTACTATTGTGCATGCAAATATCACCAGGTTCCAATGAAAGTTAGATATGGGGTGCGGCACAAATATCCCCTTTTTATTACAAAATCTTTTACTACATTACCAAATCATAAGTATTTAATTCTGTAACATAACAATATCACACTCAAATACACCATATTACATTCTAATTGAAATGTTAAAATTAAAACTTTAAATTATTGCACCCATATTATTACCCTACCAACCACACTCAAGCAGGCATTACTTCTGCCGGACCTGTGTATGGACTGGGTGCTGTCTCTTTGATAAGTTTTCCCGTATGTGGAAAGAGAATTATTTCAAGATGGACAAATACAATGTTGACAGTACCAAGCTAAAGCCAAGCATTTCAAATGGCAGCTGAAAGACTACAAAATAACTGTATCAATGAGTGAGCACATTCATAGTGGTAATTTCAGATGGAGAAAAACCAGTAATCATGTAATCATTACTGCTCGAAGAGCAATGAAATGCCCCCTTTACTTACATAGTTAAAATGGCATTCACTTTAAAACACTATAAATCAAACCATACAGGCTTCAATTGTACAACTAACTCATAACACATCATCTGCACACTACATCATGTGCTTACCACCCAAAGTCAAGTCTTTCTACCACCATGTACCCCCCTTTGCCCTATTCCACCTACCCCCACACACTTTTCTCCTGGTAATCACAATATCGTTATCTGTGTCTATGAGGTTTTTCCCCTCCATCCCTTCATGTTTTTCACCCAGTCCCTCAAACTCCGTCTCCTATAAGAGTTGTCAGTCTGTTCTTTGTATCTGAGTTTGTTTCTATTTTGTTTGTTAGTATATTGTTCATTAGAATCTACATGTAAGTAAAATCATATAGTATTTTTCTGTGACTGGCTTATTTCAGTTAGCATGATACTCTCAAAGCCCATCCATGCTATCACAAAATATGATTTCCTTTTTTATGGACAAGTAGTGTTCCATTGTGTAATTGTACTCCAGCTATTTTTATCCACTCATCCACTGATGGACACTGGGGCTGCTTCCAAATCTTGGCTATTGTAAATAATGCTGCAATGAACATAGGGGTGCATATATTTTTCCAAATTAGTATTTTGGATTTCTTTGGATACATTCCCAGGGATGGAATCACTGGGTCATTAAGCATATACTCCAAGCAGGATATGAAGAAACAGTAATTTCTTATTTTAGTTTAGGTTTAAATAAACATACCGATTCCTCTTTGGCCTAAAGCTGAAAAGTCATTATTAGCATAATACTGACACGACAATAGCAGGAATAATAATAATGCTCATCTTTAAGGGGCCAGGGAACTTTCCTAAATGGTGCTTCATGAGTCCTCCCAAAGTCCCTGTGGGGAAAATAAAGGGCAGTCTGATAGTAATTTTATTGGTAGAGAAATTGAGGCCCAATGGTGAAGTGATCTGGGGATTAAAGGGCTTCTCAGGGACATGCTGGACACTGTAGAAGTCTATATTAAGCCACAAAACCCAAGAGTGGGCCTTAAATTCCACATAGCACTGGAACTGCTCCCACTTAGCTCTCTGGCATTACTCTCTACACCAAATACCTCCTTCACGAGTCACTCGCTTGCTCCCCACCACCACAGCTCTCTCCCCCTACCTCTCTATGGCTGGGGTGAGGGGATGGTGGTTAAGAGCAGAAACTCTGGAGGTAGGTCAACTGGGTGTGAAGAGCCATTCTGCCCCTTGCTGGTGGTGGGACATCCACAATTGACTTATCGTCTTGTAAACTACATTTCCTCTTTTGTCAAAGCCACACCAGGAACTGTTGGGAGGATTCAACATTGGTCCGTGTAAGATCCTTAGGACAGGGCTTGAGCCATGACAAGCTTTATATGTTTGTTAAGTGGAAAAACTCACTCATCATTTTCTGCTTTCCCTCACTTTTCATCTCCAACAAAAGCAATTCTCTGCACAGTGAGTTTACTGGTCTACCTTCTCTCCTGGTGTCCCCTTTCTGAAAGGTTTTTAGATGACACCTCTTCCCACAGCTGCCAGGCCCCACAGTGCCCTGCAGGTGTCCCTAGTAGAGCATCATTTACACAGTGTTGAAAGTCCAGGTAGAATGAGGCCAGGTCACAGCTGGCACACACTGGTGCTTCACTTCCATGACAAACCTTTCCCTGTTTCCTGCTCTCTTTCAGACCAGTTCACCTCAGTTGCTCTTTTGAATGCCTCTTCTCTATTCCCTACATTCCTTCTCTTCTCAATAAATGTCCTTTCTCTCCTAGATGCTCTCTGTCACTGCCTTGACTGAAAATTCATAAACTGACTCTTTCTAAACCTATCTTCGGGTCTTTCTTTGGAGTTTCTGACCATATTATCAATAGTTACCACAGTCTCTTTACACACAGGTTCCCAAGGTGCCAAAACGTCAATGCGTTTAGACGTGCATTCAGTATTTTTCTCCCTCATCAAATCCCCTAATTTAAGTTGTCACTTGCCCTGGTATTTCTTTGAGGTGTCCCATACTCACAAATTACCCCCCCCCCATTCCTCTCATTCTTTCACTGAAAACTCTGATCCCCTCAGCTAATCTCAGCAGTTTTTGGAAAGCTAATTATCTTAGTTCACAGAATTATGTAGTTTCTTATTATTTGAAATGAATCTCCAGTATTGGGATGGTTATTTTTGAGTTATTTCTCTTAAATTATGTAATTCAGTTGACTGCAGTAGGGCCCAGACTGGATGGCTTGTTTCAGAATTTATTTATTATTAATTATAAGTTAGAAACAAGAATTTCATCCTTTTCTTTCATCTCTCTGCTTTCAAAGCTCCTTCCTACAACTACAGTCTTGGAAGGGGAAGGAACTCTGTTCTATACCATTTATTTCCAGTCCAGAAAGAGATAGACTTTCAAATTTCTCCATTTCCCTTTGACTTTTGAATGCAAGCCTGGCCTTCTGAATGCCTCTACTGAAGAAGAGATCTGGGAGGCTATGAACCTCAAGGTGAAGTGCAGTGAGCAGTTGCCTGAAGTTCACTGACCCTAGAATGCTTGGTGACCAAACACAAGTGTTGGTAACACTTCATACTCACTGGAATAGTGCATTTCTTTTTAGAGAATCACTCAATTATGTCCACACAAATAAATGAACATTTCCATTTTACCGAATCTATCAGTAATAATTATAATGTGTTTTCCTGCTTGCTGTTAAAATGTATTTGAAGTTATGTAAAGAGGCACAAATAATAGAACAAGGGAGATAATTGTAGGAAAATAAGGCTCAATAATAGGTAGAGTCAGTACGCAAATTCAAAGATAACAAAGAGGAAGGATAGAAATGAAACAAAAAATGAGTTTAGGGTTTTTCAGTGGCTAGATTAAAGGGGTAAACACAATTAGTTATGAGAATGAGATTACTGATATTCACATGATAAAATAACAACTTTTTAAAAGGGGTATATGGTGTGATGAGTGAACTATGTTCAGAGCAATATTTTTCTTTTCTTTTTTTTTATTTTAAAGATTGTTCAAGTACAGTTTTCTCCCCTTTACTCCCAATCAAGCCCTCCCACCCCCCCTCCCCACCTCCCTCCCATTACCACCCTCCCCCTAGCTTTTATCCATGTGTCCTTCAACTTTGTTCCTGTAAACCCCTCCCCCTCTCCCCCGAAATCCCTCTTCTCTCTCCTCTGGTCACTCTCCACCTGTCCTCTAATGCAGTGTCTTTGACTATACCCTGCTTGTTTCTTTGTTTTGTTGTTTAGGTTCCTGTTAAAGGTGAAATCATATGGTATTTATCTTTCACTGCCTGGCTTATTTCGCAGAGCAATATTTTTCAATAAATCCAATGATGAGTTTCATAAAGCTGCTTCTTAAGATGGTCTCAGTACAAAAGGTGGCTTGATGCCAAAACACAGCTAAAGAAAGGCTCAATTTTATGGGTCCATATATTCTGGTACAAGTGCATGGCTGGGTGTACATGTTACAATGTAAGGGTTAAGAGCACTGGGCTCTGGAAACAAATTGCCAAGGTTTGGAACTCAACTTTGCTACCACCTGGCTATATGCCATGGAATAAATCATCTCTCTGGTTTGGTGTAGTCATCAATTAAGTAGGGGTAATTACATAATCTAGCTCATAGTATTTTGTTTTTTTTTCCTGAGAATTAAATTAGTTGATATCTGTAAAGGTCTAAGAAAAGAACCTTGGCACAAAGCTTAAGTTATTACTAATCAAAGGAAAAAGTGTAGACTATTTAAAAGGAAGACTATACATAATTTAAGACCCTCACAATGAATACCATTTATCCCTGTGGCACTTAGGATCACAGTTAGAAGGTGAGTTTGAGAATACACTTTCTGAAAAGAATTTAGCCTGCAGAAAATCTACATGGCTGATTAAAAGAAGAACAACACGCTCTGATAACCAATGAAGTGGAAGGCTGTGTTGACACCTGTAACTAAGACTGGGAGTGTGACTGAACACATGATGAGCTGAAGACCGTCCCTCCACTCTGTGGAGGAATCCAGATGCTTCTCAGGGAAGATTTTTGGGTCCTCTAAGATACACATAGATCTTCAAGGGCCTGAACTCTGTGATAGTGGGAGATAGATGGAAATAATTTTAGTTTGGAGAATGTCCAATGTGAGTATAAGCATTTAACCATCCTGACCATATGTCTCAATGAGAAACTAGAAAACATTTTAAGTGCTTACAAATCCTTAACGAATGTGCAAGGTAGACAAGATTCACTTGTACCACCCGGTTAATGAGTTTTGGCTTGCAGTACAGGGCAGTAAGACACAAGTCAGACAAGTGTTGGCAAATCATGGTTTCAGCATTCAAGAAGTAACAGAAGTTCATTCTTTTAAACTCATCAGCATCAGTTATTTATTGAGACCAGTCCTTATTTATGAGGGCATAATGTCTTATCTATGATTATAAAAATAATGGGACTTTCTTTCTTTTCTGTTTTGACCCAAAATTTACCTGATGAATATACTATTTTCCTGACATGCATTATAGAACATGGCTTATGTTTTGATGACTTATTCATAAAATATGTCAAATGATTAAGTTATGTTTATTTGATTATTGCTGTAAACACTTAGGGTGTTTTCTGAATAATTTCTATGTGAAAGAGAATGGTCGTCTGCCCATAACTTAAAATATTCATGTGTACATTACATACACATACATCCATGTCATCAAACTCCTCATGAAGCAATTACATTAAATGTTATTATGTATGCAAACTTTCTGGATATTAAGTCAAGAAAAAAAGAAAGATTAGTATAAAGCTTGATTTCCGGCACATTTGATGGATCTAAATCTAGTAAATCTAGTAGCATAAAAAATACATGTTTCACTTAGTTTGCTAAAGCACATATGAATAGTAAAACTTGACCAGTATGAATTCTCATTCTCTTTTCAAAATTATTTAATATTTTCCTTAAACTCCTTCTAAAATCATACTTTCTTGGTAAAGCATTTGGGAATGAATTGAAGTGGAGGCAGCTCTTCACTGCACCACCCCCCACCCAACCCCGATGTGCGTGTATGCATCTGCTTCCTCCTCCCATTCTGGTTCTGTTACCGCCATCTTTTGGTGAGGGGTATTATTTGTACTTGATTCTAAAGCCCATGTCAATTTTGAAAAGAAAGATTTTAAATAAATTTTCCTGTGTCTGAGTCTTTACAAAACAATTTAAATTACTGAATAAGTACAGTCTTATTTAGCTAAGTTTCTAAATATTCTTTGACCTATGCTTAAAGTTAAAGAACATGTTCATATAACAAGGTAAATCCACTAGAAAAAAAATCACATAACTGCTTATTTAGTATTGTTTACAATGAATATTTCATTTCTAGTAAGTTGTTTTTGTGTGATTTTCTCACACACTTAGATATCAGATCTTTTAAGGAATCTTTTGTCATAGAATTAAAGCTATTATCTTTTATGTTGTGCTCATGGATTGCACACAGTAATGTTATTCTTAGGTTAAATAAAGTATGAAATCAATAGTGAAGTCTATCATCCTTATGCTACTCTTCATTTGTAGCTTTAAACTGTATTTAGAGATTTATTCTTGCGGTGAGTCTAATTTAGGGAAGGAATTAATATGTTGGATTCTATTAAAAGGAGGATGTGCTGTGGGGCACTCTGCATTGTTCAGACGTCTGCATGAACTCAAGTGGAGTAACACCAGCTGGCACACCCTGTGCTTTCTGTCACCTCTCGTTTACATCACCACCAGGACTGTCTTAATACTCTCTTCCTCACATACCAAACCTCATCAAGGGAGGCCTCAGACACTAAAAGCATTTTGAGAGAAATTCGTCACAACCAATATACTTCCATATCCTAGCTCGGTTATAATTGCTTTATACAAGTTGATTTATATCTGACTTGTATTTAATCACGCCTTCAATTTCTTTTATCCATTCATTTATTCAGCAAATATATAGATTGCTGATTAGGTGCCAGGCATTATTTTAGGTGCTGGGTTATAGCAGCAGAAAAAGAAGAGTTCTCACTCTTATCAATATTACATTTAAATGAGAGAGACAGACAATAAATAAGTGATGACAAATGTGATGGAGAAAAATAAAGCTAATGAAGCAGATAAGGAGAGTTAATGAAGCAAATGGCATCATGATTCAGAGGGAGGATTTGCCATTTTATTATACAGGTAATTAAGTGACATTTAGGCAGAGAGGTGAGGAGCATTGAGACATGTGAATGTGCAGGGGAAGGAAATTCCAGGAGCAGAAAAAAGTGCGAAGGCCCTGAAGTAGCAGCATGCTTGGAACACTGGAGGAATAGCCAAGGGCTTCAGTGTAGCAAGTGTGTGCTTGTGTATTTTTCTTTGAATATGTTCTGCTACACAAGTATAGACGCAGAGTATCTAGAATTTGATTTAACTATGATTATAGTTTTACAGGTGATGCCAGCGAAATGAGAAAGGTCCAGGAAGTTCAGAATCTTCCCAAGAGAGTGATTATAATAATTAGCCATAGAATTAAGTGAGGTAAAAAAGGAAGAGGATGAGGAACAGTGCAAGATAGGAGAATCAATGTACTCGAGGTCCTCGTGGGGTAGAACGAGAGTTCAGTGTACAAGAAGGAGTAAGTTGGAAGGATACAGGCAGTGTTCAGAGACAGAGTGCATGGATGACATTGTGATTATGGAGAAAAGCACCAGGAAAGGCCTAGGGGCCAGCAGGAGAGTGCCTGAGGCTAGAGGAAGAAAGCTCACTGGAGAGGAGTTCCGGGAACTGAGGCCAAGGAGGTGAATCACTCACTGAAATGCTTCTCAAATTTTAGCTGCATCAGAATCCCAGGTCATTAACACTCACATTGCTAAGCCCCACTCCCAGAAATTATAATTCACTTGGTCTGGGGTAGGGACTGAGAATTAGGTGATTTTGATATCACTGGCTGGGGGACTACATTTAGGAAATATGTTCGACATGTGCACTGAAATCAAGAACAGAGGGATAATGCAGGAGAGAGCAACACTGAGTCTGGAGCTAATCCGCCAAAACAAGGAGAGGGAGAATGCCCCAGAGGCTGGTAGGGAACAGTCTCAGTGATCTGACTACAATGCGATACAAACGTGTGCTTTAATCCTCTCACTCTGCTCTTTGTCAGTGACTCACACTGAGGTTTCTGGCTGTTTATTAGCTATGTGACCTTGGACCAGTTGATCACCTCTTCATATCTCTGCTTCCTCATCTATAAAGTAGGGTTAATTAATAAGTGTACCTACCTGTCAAGGTTGTTGGGAAAATAAATGAGTTAATCAATGCCCTAGTATTTAGGGCAGTATTGATGCATGGTGATCACAAACTCAACACAATTGTACCTGCTATTTATTCATTTCTTTATGTTCTTTGTCTAAATAAGCTCTCCAGAAATCTGTCTTGCTTTGAAACTGATCTGCTGCCCATGCTTTGACTTATATTCTATACTTTCCCTAATATTATTTGGAATTTTAAAAACTGATTCCCTGTAGCAAGTGAAACTTGATGATTTAGATGGTCATCCCTTTGAATTAGGAGTGTTGTAAAGGACACTGGCATAGAATGAAGATACTCTCGTTATACAGATGTAATCTAAACTGTAATCATAATGGTTTTATTTCTGTAAAGGTTTTTCACTGAGTGTAGAAATAGATTTGACCACAGCTCTTTTGGAGTCATTTTGTCTGGGATCTCACATGTGACCACAAAGAAAATCATAAATAAAGTTCTAGAGAAATATATAGAAACATGGCAACTCCATCTATAATCTCAGTGGACAATGTAACAGTGGTAACTAGTCCGTATATTGAGTTTAAATTACTCGTATCATGTTTCCTGCACTATGCCCCATGCATTGTATTTATGAAGAAGTATTAGGTGTCTGTTCAGCAAGCTTGGGGTCCACGTTGCCCATGTATTTACCCCCAAGTGCATGAAATGAAGAAAGAAAGAGAGAGAGAGAGAGAATCAATTTAACAAACGATTTCTTTTTATCTCCAAAGGTAGTTCCCTAGAGGCATTCAGCCGAATATTTTTCAAATTGTATACCATAAAGCATATTAGCCTTTCTAGGTCATTGTATTACATCTGAGCCATCTGCGCCTTAAATTCAAATCATAAATGCTTAAAGCCTTAACTTCCATGCTTTTTAAAAGCTGACAAAAACAGACATTTGTCTTAGCCATTTTACTGTGATTATTTGTATGAGAAAGAGCACTTTAAAAAATATGGCATAAAAACAGTCACACAGAGAATAAAAGTAAAACCAATTTACATGTTTCTAATTTTCTTTCCCTCCTATTTATCCACTCCTGTTTAGTATCAGACTCTTATGACTCCCTATCCAATGTAAAGAAGGAGGAATTTTTCATCCCAAGCTAACTATAGGAGACCATTCTGTGTGGTGTGGGCCCAACTCCCACTCAGAGATGCACAGGACCCACATCCACGGATAGGTTCTCCCGTGGGGAATCAGGCCTGCAATGTGCCTAGGACACTTTGAGTCTTGCTCTTGCTAAAAAACTCCCTCACCCTAAATTGAGGACATTTATTGCAAAGCAACTTCCTAAAAACCATGCTGAACCTTCCAAGGATGAGTGTAACTGGTCCAACTACTTTTGCCTTTTCATTTGCAAATATCCCTCTTCTGTGATGTGATTATAGGCATTGGCTTCTTTGTTTTCTGTAAAAGGTAACCACCTAAAGTGAACCTGTGCATAGTAAATGAGGACCATCATGTGCTGAGAAATCCAATAAAGGCCAGTCATGGTAAAGGCCGAGGCTTTTGCTCCCTTTGAGAGAAAAGCCATGCTGTCCCTTTTCCTCCACCGGACTCAATAGCCCATGTGAATGTTTCATTTTATCCATAATGATGCAGACACTGTGGGCCAGTGTCTGCACCACTAATAGTAAAATCAATACTAAATATGGAAGATGGTCGTAAGTAGCTATTCTACTGCTGGTCCACAATAGATAACTAGTAAATATTGACTCTCTGACACTGAGTCTAACATGTAGACCTTTTATTATTTGGTCTGCCTAGTGTGCCACAATACCAATTGTTTTGGAACAACCTTCCCCTGACTTGCAGTGTGCCTGTTGGCAACTTAATATCACTGTCCTCATTTTATTCTCTCCTTGGAAGGCGGGAACTATATGCACGGGCCTATGTTTTTCAGAATCTTTACGAACCATACAAACTATGTTTTTTACAACCTTTACTAGCAGGGCTGCTAATTAGAGGCTATCAATCAGAAATAATTTTTCAAGATATTGGAATATCTAGGAGGTGAAAGCAAAGCAAAGCCCCATGTGCTTTGTCAGCTGTGATATATCCATTGTGGAGGCAGCTGAGGATGCTGCTGGTGTATCCTGCAGTTCTGACTTCCTGAAACCCTTCCTTGTCCTTCATCCTCTAGCACTTCTAATGGTTTTGAAGTTCCTGAGTCTCCATATTAAATCTCTTCTGGCTGGAAGAGATTTTTTTGATGGAACCCACCTGATAGACTGGAGGGCGGAGAGAAACTGCGAGATGGCAGTTCACCACAGGAATCCATGCTCTGTGGGGATGTCTGCCAGAGGACATGGCCACAAAGCAGTGGAATGAATGCCACGTAGAAACATATAGGGTAGGAGGTTATTAAAACACAACACTAACTAGCCATTAAGCCTGGTATAAGTTATTTGATCTCAGTTTACTCATTGGTAAAATGTAGTTAATGACATTAACTACCTCATAGATTATGTGGTTTAATGCCTTAAAATTTGACAAATTCATAAGACAAGGAATGGCAAATAGTTCGTGCTATCTGATTTTAGTTAAATAAAAAGTTAATTTAAAATACATGCTTCTATGAGTCTGTATTTATTCTGCTTGTTAGTTCATTTTGTTCATTAGATTCCAGGTATGAGTTAAATCATATGGTATTTGTCTTTCTTTGACTGGCTTAATTCACTTGACTTGGGGTGGTGAATATAAAATATAGTGCAAAGATAATGTGTTATAGACTTGTACACTTGAAACTTGTATAATTTTCTTAATCACTCTGACCCAATAAATTCAGTAAAAAGGAAAAAAATATACACATAGATATTTCTTTAAAAGTGGTCTCATTGGCAAGTCAGACACTAATTCCAATGCTCAAAACATTCCTGGAAAGTGGACATTTTAGAAATTGTGTTGACACACTATCTACCAGTCACATAAGAAAACAGTAATTTCTGACCCTGACCTATTCTGCTTCCCAGTGTAGGACACTCTCCAGCCCCAGTGTCTCTAACAGCCCATTTCCGTTTGGCTGGAAAAATTGTGTTATGCAACTTGGTGATTCACCTTGTTAGTGCGCTTTAGTTCTGAGTAAGTTAGGACTGTTCATATAAAATAGTCCTAACAGTTTTAACTATTCAGCACACTCTGAAAGGATAAAGCATTGTCACCCTCCAAAGCGTTCAAAACGGTGTTGCAGAAAATCTGAAGGGATTCCAACTGAGCAGCTGCATGTTCATCCTAGACAATGGCACTGCCACCAGCCGCATTAGTGTCTGCCGAATAGGCTCTCAGAATAATTCTTGAAAAGGACAGGATTCTTTGACTGACATATTTTTTAAAAAATAATTTTTCCACTTTATAATAACCTATGAGTATGTAGTGGTTGTCCTTCACAAATTTTCAGGAGTTGGAGGGAGAATAGACAATAGCAAGATACAAGACAACAACAATAATAACAGAAACCCCAAATAATAACATAAAACAGCTTCTAGAACAGGAAATGTAGAATCATGATGGACTTTCTCTGTCGCTCTTATCTTAGCTGGCGAAGGTTGCCAAGGCTGTCCTGTGAGGCACAGACTTATCTCTAAAAGTTCCAGTTGTGGGGAATGTAATTTCAGAAAGTGGGGTTCCTTATTTCCTAGTAAGCCAGTGTTTGCCCTTGTATGCTTTTCCTGGCAGACATTGTTCAGTTTTGCAAAGTGAGACACACTTTTTGTTACCAGCAGATGCCACACAGGGGAGAAACAGGAAAAAAATAATTTGCCTTGCTCTTTCTCTTAGATCCAAAATTTTCCCTCTGGTTCCTTAGTGTTTCTGTAATATGTTGAAAAATTCAGCAAGAGTATGTCAGATACCCTGAAAAGTATTTTCCAGGTGTTTATATTAACATAGAATGAAAGCATTCTGTGGTAATTCTGAAGCCTGTAACAGCAGTTCGCAACACGTTTGTGGATAAATCTTTTTGAAATAGAGTTTCACGAGAGGAATTATCTAGTTAATTAGTCCATTGCAATCAAGCTGAATATGGATATAGGGGTAGGCTTATTAGTTTACCAGGCTTCAGGCCAAATGCAGTCTGCTGCTTGTTTTTGTAAATGAAATTTTATGGGAACACAGCCAAGTTCACTCATTTATGTATTGTCTATGGTTAGTTCCCAGGACAAAGATAGAACTAAGTACTTAGTAAAGACACAAGTTGCAAAACCTAACATATCCTCAATTTGATCCCTTAGAGAAGTTTGCCTTCCATTGGTTCAGGTTATTTTAGTGGTAGATCAGGTATCTGAACATGACCACTTTAACCGTATCTTATTAAACTTTTAGAATCATAAATATCTTAAAGTATTCTCCAGTAAGTTTCTTTTTATTTCGTAGGAAATATTTTCTACAAATGTCTTTTTTAAATGTTTGTGAGGTTAGACTAAAAATCTCCACCCTCAGAAATGATTAACCTTCAGAAACAAATTCTAATTTTGCACATTATCAGTTTATAAAGGAAATGTCAGAGCTAGGTAGCAATAAATAAAATGAGAAACTAGGACTAAATTATCTCAAAAAACCTTCTAATTCCAATACCCCATAGCTCTATGTGTCTGTAATAATAACTTCATGGGTTAAAATTAAACACAGCATTGAAGCTGGAGCAAACGCACAGCAAAGTGGTTTATGGAAATCAATTAAGGGTTGAGACAAACCTCACTGTAATTACACCATTAAAAATCCAAGTCTCCCAAATTTTATTTTGCAAAAATAAAGTTAACCTCCAGTCAACAACACATTATTCAAAGAGCTTTTTAAAAGAAGATTGTATTTATTTATCCTTAGAGAGAGGGGAATGGAGGGAGAAAGAGAGGGACAGAAACATCAATGTGTGGTTGCCTCTCGGGCACCCCCTACTGGGGACCTGGCCTGTGCATGAACCCTGACTAGGAATCAAACCAGGGACCCTTTGGTTCTCAGGCTGGCACTCAATCCACTGAGCCACACCAACTAGGGCAGAACTTTTAAAAAAATCAATGAAAATAATTTTGTAGCATTCCCAATCTGTCTCTGGCATACATTAGATTCTACCAGGTGGATATGATATAAAAAAAAAATGTCCTTGAAGAATAAAAGAAACAAAATCAACAGTAGATCTAATGGCAACCATTATATTTTTCAAATTATTTGGTCTTAATGATCCATTAAGACAAATGGTTAGTTTTAACGTGGGCTTTTGAGAATGGACTGGGAGACTTGCATTTTACAAAAGAGCAGAGTTCTAACAGTAGAAGACATGAAGGAGAGGGAAGCAGAGGAGAATAGTTCTCAAGTTCTTCTTTAGCCTGCTGCAGTAACATTTCTGCTTACTAACGAAAACTTGGAGCATCTGTCTTGTCTGGTCATCCATTCAATAAACATTTATTGAAGTCCTACTCTTTGCCAAGTACTGAGCTTGGTGCCAGAAATACAATAGAGAATAAGGCAAACTTGTTCCTCACTTCATGGTGTCAAAGCTAAGTGGGAGAAGAGAGGCACTGAGCAATTATAATAAAATATGATGTGCTAGTGGGTGTAGGGGAATGTAGAATTCTACAGGAACATGCCAGGTAGCTCTGCCTTGGTCTAAGTGAGGGTATCAGAGACCTTCCTGTTAAGTCACCTCAGATCTGAAGAGAAGTAGGAATTTGCTGACCCTTCTCTGCTCCTTCCCTTCTCTTTATAGTCCCTTTTTCTACACTTTCTTGTTTATATCTACTCAAAGTCTGAAAAAGAAAATTAACCCAGCAGACATTTGAGAATTTGTTGAATGCAGAGTTGAGTATCCAGCAGGAATCATCAGTACAAGTAGATGCTAAGCAGGTAATACAAATAAAATGGAGACAGCATTGTAAGAAGCTTGGAAAATTCCTTGGCAAGAGGAATAGAGAAATAGACAGCTAAACAAACTGGCTGAGCAATTTATAGCAAGATACAAAATGTCGCCTCTCTAGAGATAATATCTAGGCCTCAGTTGTATTTCATCTCCAGGCTTAAAAAAGCAGCAAAACCAGGTGGGCGACACCAGACCAGTCTGTGGAGACCATGACACTGAAAGGGCACACCTGGAAAGGTGACGAATGTTCTGCTGAAACCCTCCTGTGAGACCTCCCTTAAGATTCCCACCTGCAAGAGAGAGATAAGAGCCTCAAGATAAAAGGCGCAGCATTCCTACTCTCCCTCTGGCGAGCAGCATCAGCCATCCCTTTCCCTTCTTCTCCCCCCACTTCTTTCCCATCAGGCATGCATCTCCTAAACTCTAAGGCAATGGGTAGCTGGCAGCTTGTCTTCGGCTAATCGCCTGATCTGCCTCCAAGGCCCCCTTGTCTCGGACTTCCCAGTGAACTGAGGCAGCCTCACCCAGGCTCTCCTGTTGCTTCTTCTATGCTGAGCCCTTCCTTGTTTCACTGCCCCCACCTTTAATAAATGTACCTTCATCGTCACCTGGACTCCTGTTGTGAAATCTTTCCTACACGAAGTTGGGAACTTACACATTATGGAATGGCCCTAAGCAGACCCACTCACAAACCTATAGGTGACAGTGTCTATTTACTTCTTCAAGGCAATGATAATACAGTTGACCCTTGAACAACACAGGTCAGGGTCACTGAAAACCCACAGTCAAGAATCTGTATAGAACATTTCACTCTACAGCCTTACTCTGAATGCACAGATTCAACACACTGCAGATGGAATTTTTTTCTTAAACTATGGTTAAATGCTTGTTAAATCTTCTCATTCTATACTGTATGTTTCTTAACACTTTTTTCATAATTTTTGTCTCTTTCTTTAAGTATAGTATTTTAAAATTTCTTCAGCTCTGTATTTCAGTTTATCTTCCCTCTAGGTTCCACCCACATAGTTTTAAATTTACTTATTGTATTGATTTTTTAAAAATTTCTAGAAGCTCTATTTGGTTCTTTCTCAAATCTGCCTTATCAGTTTTGAAAATCTCAAAACCCTCCAATCATTCTTTTAATCTCCTTATTTTTTTAAATATATAACATGCTTAGTTTATTTATTATACTGAATAATTCAAAGATCTGTATTCTTTAACATCTGATTCTGCAGTTGGTTGCTTCTGTAACTCTTGTTCATTGTTTGTGAACATTAGTCTTATTTGAAACTTTATTTTCTGGAGTTATTTGAAGATAACAAAATATTTTTAAAGGGCATCTATGTTTGTTTCTGTGTATAGAATTATAGATAGGAATTCTAATTTTTTTTTAAGTTTCACCCACCACCAAGAGCAAACGAGACATGCATTCCTGTTTCTCTCTTGCAGAATCAGATCCCCCAATTCAGCCTCAAAATATGTCACCCTTTAAGGGTCTCATGTCATGTGTGAGGTCCCAGTTCTGTCTCTTACTCCACTCAGGTACTAAACTTCTTCTCCTTGGCCTTGGGCCATGTGGGCATCAGTTCCCCTGAGGCAAACACTGACTTCAAGGCACTGCTCCAGGTCTGGATCTGAGCTTCCCTGTCATTTGTAACCTCTGATTCTTTCCCTTACTTTACTGCCAGGTCAGCTTTGCTATTAAAAAAAAGATCTTTACACAATGTTTTTAATCTAATATTTTTAGGTGTTGGTGCTGGGTGTTCTATTGAACATCTAAAATGTCACATTTCAGAATAAAAGAAATGGATTAGTATACTTTTCCTTCCTACTCACCATATAACAATATCTGAAGGAAATTATTATGATGCTAACAGTGGTTATTTCTTCCATTGAACTTTTTCATATATGTTATCTATCTACATATCTTGACTTAATATACTTGGGTAATGGAGGGAAAAAGGTTATTTTAAACAAACACTAAACTCACTTTGAATTTCCTGGTAGTAGTTGTGTAAAATAAAACTCCAAACTGGCTGCTGTAGATGGAATTTTTAGCAATTAAAAAAAAAAGAAAGAGAATGTGTTCAGATAGATAAACTGGAGTAGGAAAAAATCAAAGTGGCAAAAGAGACAAAGATAATATTAAGGAGGTAAAATCAGAGCACTGAACAGTGAGAATTCTTAGAATAAACTCTGGGAGAGAAAATGATATAAAAAGTTAGCATTGGGGAATTTGGAAATGAGTAAAAGCAAAGGCTGAGTGACTACAGATCTGATGCCAATTTTCCTAGAGCTTTGACGGGGAAATCCGCTCTGAGGACATTAGGAGTGACTGGACTTAGTCAGAAGGCAGATCACACATGTGCCGCCAGAGCAAGGAGTATGAAAAATGATTAATGAAGCACTGTTAATGTGTTTTCTTTTTTTCTTTTTTTTTTTTTTTTGCTTTTCTATCTTATAAAGACAGAACACAATATCCTTAGAGAAAATAAATACATCTTGGGATGGAAGACAGGTGGGATGGGGTGAACAAAGTGTTCTCAGTCAGAACTGACCTAAGTCTGGAAAAGGATAAAGAGGAAGATTAAAAAAAGTCACAGGGGTGCTGTCTTTCAATTGCAACTGACTGAGTTCAGCAGGATCTGCCTGGTCTGTCTGGACTTGATAAGAACAACTTCTCTCTAGGAAATAATTGTGCATGTGTCTCCTAGAGCCAGATTCTCAGGGCTCTCTGCCAGGTGTCCTTACAACACAACTTTGGAACAGAGACCTTAGGCCCCAAGAACTTGCTGCAGTTTCCGCTTTTACTCACCCATTGAATATTTTCAATAGTATTTTTGAGTGACACTCTGCCAGAATGTGCTAAAACTGAGATAGAGTGTGGAACAAAAGAAGTGATCCCACTATCCCTGGTGTCAGCAAGCTTAAAATCTCTTTAGGAGAGATAGGAATCCAGCATATTCTTGAAGATCTGTTTATTATAATGATAAGCACTATAAAAGAAAACAAACTCCAAACCTGAGGGTACAGATAGCAGGCCCTTGGTATCCATTTGCCATTTTTTTTTTAAATCTGCAGCCAAGGACATGCATATTGATTTTAGAGAGAGGGGAAAGAAAAGGGAGAGAGAGGGAGAGAAACACTGATGTGAGAGAGAAACATCAATTTGTCGCCTCTCCTACGTGCCCTGACTGGGGCAGAACATGCAACCTAAGCATGTGCCTTGACTGGGAATTGAACCCATGACCCCTCAGTTTACAGAACAATGCTCCAACCAGATAAGCCACACTGGCAGGGCCATTTGCCAATACCTTAATTCACTCATAGGGTATTGACCATTTCTGGAGCAGTTTTCATGCTTAGTCTCTATAATTTTTTCCTTATCTTTTTTCTCTCTTACTGTGTCTTATTGGTTATGCACCGCTATGTAGCTGTATAACAATAAATACAATGACTTGAAACACCACACATTAGTTAATGACATCATTTTTGTGTGTCATGAGTCTAGGCAGGGCATAGCTGGCTTCTCTACTTCAGAATCTCCTGGGGCTACAGACAAGGTGTTGGCTGGGGCTGAGGTCTCATCTCAAGGATGAACTGAGGAAGGATCCACTTCTAAGATTACATGGTTATTAGCCAGATTGAGTTCTTATGGTTGTAGAACTGGGCTGTAGCAGACAAGGCAGAAAGTCTCTTTACTAGACAGGTCACATACGGATGTAACATAATCATGGTAGGGCATCCCATTACTCTTGTTGAATTTCCTTGGTTTCAAGCAAGCGACAGGTCCAGGAACCACCCTGAAGCAGAGGGACCACCCAAAAACATGGATACTCAAAGTTGGGTAACACTGGGTTTACTCTAGAGTTTCTTCATTATATATTTTGTTTTAGCTTACATACTTTCTTTTGCTTCGCTCCTATATCTCTTTGTGTAAAATAGGAAATAGGAAACACTAACCTAAGAGAGGAAGTTAGAATTATTTCACTCTTTCCATTTTTTTTTTTGTCTTTTGTTTGGATTTCTTTAAAATTTATAAGCTGATCTCTTGCTTTCAATCTGGCTTCCTTCTAATCTAGTCTCTACACTGCAATCCCTATGATCTCTCCGCCTTATATATCTAAATAAGGAGTAGCTCTGCTTGCATCTTTTCAATGGCTCCACGTAGACCTGGATCAAGTCCACACCCCAGGCATTGCCTTGCTTATTCCTAGAACTTTATATTTCTCTAGCTGCATTTCTCACTACTCTCTCTTCTTTAACCTCATTCCATACTCACTGAATTCTTTGCAGTTCATGCAGTCAACAAAAAATTAGTCAGTCTATACCCTAAAGCTTAGGAATTAGTACTTAATTTATAGGTCAAATACCTTCCTTCTTGGAAATGAAATTCTGATCAGGGCAATAGACAATAAACAAGTAAATTAGGAAAATAAACAACCAAGTATACAAGTAACTCTGTTTCTCAGATAAAAAATACTCTATGACAACAATGCAGAGGCTAAGGGTTTTGGGGTGACAGAATGGGTTGGCCTTTAACTCTCTTAATCAAACAATATAAATTCACATACATTTATAAATCTGAACTACTATAGAAACAACTCACAATGATTATGTTGGTGATGATGATAATAATGAGGATGACAATGTCAATGATAAAATGCCCCCTCTAGAACAAAGGAGTCTGTAGCTTAATTTCTGGATAATGGATGTTCTGCTGAGAGTTTGTGACAGCTTTGGCAACTGTATGCTAAAAAAAACAACTTATAGCTGTGTAACTATGAGTTTATGTTTATTTGTTTGTTTTTACTCTGAGGTCCTTATCTTTCATTAGCATTTCCAATGTTTCAGATTTCTTTTTACAAATTAAGATTTCTGCTCTGTGGAAAAGATCATTTTGAAAAAAATGCACAACCTGCATGCTCATGTGAGACTTATCTCTGAATTTGAATGTGGTTTTAATTAAGAAATAATCTTTATACCCTGTGGTACCTTACTTAGAATACAGATAAAATAACTCCTGTACTATACATCTCAAAAAGAATTGTACTATGTTAAATGCTCTAAGATATTCGTACAGAAAAGACTCTAATGTAAACACAAAATAGCATTATATTAATTGATATTAAAATCTAGGTGGTCATTTAAATATTGGGATCAGAATGTAAAGCATAAAACACATAAAATGCATTAACGAAGAAGTAGAATGAGGCCAAGCAAAACATGTCCAAATTGCTTTGCTTGTAAAAATATTCCATTAAGAAAAAAAGTAGTTTAGTGATATATTGATATAACTAACAGTTATGAAATAATTTCCCAGAAACTCTGACTGCTGAAATAATAATATTACATAACACACTATCTGGTCTAAACTGGAACCTTCCTTCAATTTTGAATGCTGTCTGCCAAAATAGATTGCAGGAGCAGAAGCTAAGCATCATAGTATCTTCTGAATGTACAATTTCCCCCTAATGTTTCCTGAGGGAAAGACTATTCATACTAATTCAATATCTAAGACTAGTACTACTTTTGTAGATCTCTTAACTGATTCCCATTTTGACATAATCTTTTTCATTTTGCTATTGAAGAAAATTAGCTTATTGATGAATTAGAATTGTTTGAGAAAGACATTATATTATCTTGGTCTTTTAAGTTGCAAATAATTCAAATTTTTCACTCATGTAGTAAACATATAGTAAGAACCTGTTCTGCACTAAGTCTTGTGCTCAGTTTTGAAATAAAACATGACTAAGGCACAAATCCTGTTTCCAGGAAGCCCTGTGTCCAGTGAAAGAGAAAATCAGGGAGCACATTAAAGTGAAGAAGTTACCATCAGAGGTATATGCATTGCAGTATCAGTACTGATATACTTTAAATAAATAGCAATACTATTATTTTGTAGCATTAGTAAGACTGTAAAGCACTGGTGTGGTAGACAACCCAAAATGGCCATGGCACCATTTCTGGTCTACATGAGCTTCCAGATCCTTGCCACTCTAACAGTTTAAGAACGCATAACTTTTACCTAAATTAAACTTTTGTTTGAATAATTTTGAACCGTGTCTTTCTGAGTAAAGACTTTTGTTTTAATTATACTATAATGAAGTTTTATTGTATCTTAGTTTAATTATATATTAGTTTTTGACATCTGAGAATATATATCTAGCTCTTCTTTGTATGTTACTTCTCATCCCATTCATGTTGTTTCTGGATGAATAAGTGCTGTACTAAAATATTTCTCTTCATCAAGAGAGAGACTATTATACATGGGGAGAGAGAGAGCTTATCAATCTATGATATAAGTGTTCAATAACTTAAGATTTTTAATTGATTTTTCAATCTACCATCTGCTTTAGGTTGATCATTAAAGAAAATGCCAATTCTTTTTTTTTTAAGAATTAGTAGTAATTCAATCAAACAATTGTATTTTAGTATAGCTTTTCTGGAAAAAATCACATACAAACAATTTTACACAATTACCCCACTCTGATATATAATTCAACAGAATCAGAGATACATATATAAAGAATTTAGCATTTTTATTATGACATTTAGAAATAACTTGAATAAAAATGAGGAATTCAGTAAATTACAGATCTTAAAGATGGTAAAATGTGGCCCTAAAATAAACAATTATGAAGAATCTATGGAAACATGTATCTCTAACAATAGCTAAATTGAGCACTTATTATGTACCAGTCTCTATTTTAAGTACTTTATAATACTATTCCATTAGAACCTCAAAGCACCCTTGTGAGGTAGATAATGTTGTTCTCACCTTATACAGAGAAAGCAGAGAGATACACGTAATCTGGCCAGAATCAAAGAGCTAGGCAGTGACAGGGTAAGGATTTGAAGCCAGAAAGTATGGTGCAGAACCCAAGTTCTTGCTCTGCTGTATACTACTCTATGCTGTGTACTTCTTAGTTTAAACTGTATGGACATGTGCTCACACACGGGCAAGGATTGATTGAAGGAAAATATTTTAAAATGATTGCTTTAGGGTAGTGAGAATATGAATACTTTTTACCTTTTCTCAATTGCCTAAAATAAAGTAAATGATTTTTAAACAGAGAGAAGAAAAAAATTAAAGAACTAAATGGCTAAGAGTCAAAAGCAAGCACAGTTTCATTCAAGAAACACAAGTTATTGCGTAGGATGTGAATTCTCAAATCCCACTTTGAGCCATGACTTCAGCTACATCTGTTATCCCAGGTCAGATTTCCATTATTTATGAGACCATGCAGAAATATTATTACTAAAACTAAGTTCTGTTCCTGTTATGAATTTTCAGACCTAATAACATATGGTGCATCTCTTATAAAGCTTAATCTGAATCAGTTATTTATGTTCCCATGCTACTCCCTCCATCCCAAGGAATACTGTAACTGTTTTCTACTATTCAACTTTAAGACTCTGTATACTCCATATACTCCAATGCTAAGCAGTTATGCCATTTGGGGGCTGGATAAAACCAAGTCCACATTATTTTCCAAAAGCGTATTACATAGAATTCTCAGGATTTGAGATAGTCTTTTTTTGACTAATAGAAAACCTGATATCCTTCTATAACAAAGTTAAAGATGTCTTAAATCACTGTGGATTTTGTTTTTATTTCAAATCCACTGATATTTTGCTAATAGTCTTTCTAATTTGGTGAAAATGTATATGTATTAGTCAAGAGAGACAAGATTATGTTGTGGTAACAAATTAATCCAAAGGGATTTGCCATTTTAGCCAAGATAGAGTTACAGGCAGCAGTTTTACCTGAAACATCCAAAAAACTGGATGAACAGTATGAAACAATAGTTTCAGGATACTGTACACTACATATTTAAAGACAGTAATGGGCAAGAGAAATGGACAAAAATATAAGCAGAGACATAAAATGTAAAAATGACTAAAATCTAAGTTCTAGAAATAGAAGCTACTGTCTGAGATGACAAATATATTTTTGGGTTTAATGGCAGATTAGACATTGCAGAAGAAAAGGTTAGTAAATTCAGGACATAAAAATAGAAACTATCAACAATGAACCTAATTGAGAAAAAAAAATTTAATGAACAGAGTATCAGTGAGCAGTGGGACACCTGCAAGCAGTTGGATATACATGGAATTGGAGTCCCTAATTGGAGGAAGAAGGGCTAAATAATTGAATAAATGACCAAAACATTTTCCCAATTTGATGAAAACAATAAATCCAAGATACAAGAAGCTCATGGGCAAGAAACATGACAAAGACTACATTAAGGCATATCATCATCAAATTGTACAAAACCAGATTTTCTTAAGACATAATCTTTCTTAAAAAAAATTTTAAGAGCAGCCTGATCAAAATTATATATAGAGAGGAACAAAGGTAAAGATGACAGGAAATGCCTCACTGGAAAGCAATTGCAATTAAAACAATGCAACACAATTAAGAAGAGAGTGGAGAAACATCTTTGAAATAACCGAAAGAAAAAAAAAATCTGCCTATCTAAAATTCTATTAGTTAGAAAAAAAGTACCTTTCAGAGATTAAGGCAAAATAAAAACTTTAAGAGAAATGTTAAAGGAAGTCTTTCAAAGAAAGAAAAGTGATAATGTGGAAATAAGGATCTATATATTAGAAAAAAGACAATGTAAATTGTAGTTATATAGGCAAACATACAAGTTTTTTATTTAAATATTTATAAGGTAACTGACTCTTTAAAAATAATAGGAATGCAGCATAGAGTTTACAATATATGTAAAACACATGGCCAAAATAATGTATGAAAAGGCTGAAAAGGGAGAATGGAAGTTGCTATTATAAAGTTCTTATTCTGTTTGTGAAGTGGTAGAATATTCCTTAAAGGCAGATTTTGATGTTAAAGATGCATAGTATAAACTCTAGAGCAATCACTTAAATAATAATAAAGAAAACTCAAAGAGGTATTGCTAAGTTAACCAAGGAGATACGATAGCATAATTAAAAACACTCAATACAAAGAAAGATAGAAAAGATATGAAAAAGGAAAGTTAAACTAATGATAGGCTTAACTTGAATCATCAAAATGATATAAAATATAAATGCTTTAAATGCCACAATTAAAAGATAGTAATTGTCATATTAGATTTTTAAAAAAGCAAGATCTCATTTATAACTCACTTAAAATGTAAACACACACATCAATTTTTAAAAAAAGGACAGAAAAGGGCACACCATGCTAACACTAGCCAAATAAAAGCTGGAGTGGCTATATTCATATCTAAGAGTGTATGTTTCAATGAAAACAGTACTATCAGGGATAATGAAACCACTGCATAATTATTCCTGGGTCAATCCATCAGAGGGAGATAATAATGCTACATGTTCATGTACCTAATGACAGACGTTCAAAATGCATGAAATAGAAACTGAACTACAAAGAGAGAGAGAAATTCACAATTATAGTCAGATTTCAGTAAACCCTCTTTCAATAATTGCTGGAACAAGTAGATGCAAAAATCAGTGAACTGATAGATGACTGGAAGAATGCTATCAACCATCTCCACCTAGCTGAAATTTATAGGGCAGCCCAGAACTGTAGAATGCACAGGGAATACTTATCAAGATAGAATGCATTCAGGGCCATCAAAATGGTCTCAATAAATTTGAAAGACATGCAAACTACATTCTCTAACCAAAAAAATAATTAAATTAGAAATAAATAGTAGAAAAATCTCTGGAGTACCCTTAAAAACCTGGGTACTAAATAATATATGTAACCCATGGGGCAAAAAAATAATAATAATAATTGGGAAGTATTTTGAATTGAATAAAAATTAAACACACTACCAAAATATGTGCCACAAAATAAATCCATATTTAGGGGCAGATTTATTTCACCGTCTAAAAACTTATATTAGAAAAAAAGAAAGATCTCAAATCAATGATCTCAGTTTCTACTGTAAGAAACCAGCAAAAGATGAATTAAACTTACAGTAAGTAGAAGAGAGAAAACAGTACATGAGTACGAATCAACTAAACAGAAAATTTAAAACAAGTAGAAAAACCAATAACAACTAAATATTGTTTGTAGAGAAGTCCAAAAAAAATCAATTAACCACTAGCTAGACTGAACAGGAAAAGAAGAAAGCACAAATCAATCATTCACAGGAATGAGAGGGGTTATATCACCACAGATTCTACAGATATATAAATAAGATAATATTAAAATGTCCATGCTAATGAATCAGATAATTTATTTATTTTTAAAGTATATTTTATTGATTATGCTATTACAGTTATCCCATTTTTCTCTCCCCTTTATTCTCCTCTACCCTCCACCCCACCTTCCACCAACATTCCCCCACTTAGTAGTTTATGCTCTTGGGTCACACATATAAGTTCTTTGGCTTCTCCATTCCATATACTATTCTTACTCTCTCCCTTCCTATTTTGTACCTACCATTTATGCTTCTTATTCCCTGTACCTTTTCCCCCATTCTTCCTCTGCCCCCTCCCCACTGATAATGCTCAATGTGATCTCCACTTCTGTGTGAATCAGATAATTTAGGTGAAATGAACAAATTATTTGAAAGGTACCAAAAAAAAAATATCCCCATGACTTAACACAGCCATAGTTTCCTTCTTGCTCATGCTCTATGTCCTTTGCAGATTAAGGGGGATTTTACTCTACTCAGTCACTCAGACACTCAAGCTGTGGAAGCTCTAAGATTTGAAAGCTGCATTAGAGCACCAAGGACTCCACATCTGCTGCAGCAAAGGAAAAACAAGACTATAAAATCACATATGGGTCTTCATAGCCTCAACACAGAAGTGACACACAGAATCTTTTAGGACTTAATTGGCCAGAACTACTCACATACATCTTAAAAATTTGGGGACTGAAAATTGCATGGTGAACATAAATTACCCTACCATAGACTGACAATAATATATCCAATGTTACTACTAAAAATTGACAATTTTAGATAGAGCAGCTGTATTCCTAGATTTATGTATACGTTATCTGACAGTGCTTTTAAAAAATTATTGTTTTTCCATTACAGTTGTCTCACATTTTTTCTTGTTGCTCTCCCGCTTCTGGACTCCCCCATACTCCCAAAGTGAAACTCCACCCGATTGTCCATGGGTCCACTACACAAGTTTCTTGGGTCCACTACACAAGTTTCTTGACTTGCCCCTTCCCCTTCTTCCCTCTGTTTTTCCATTCCTTCCCCATTCTGGTCACTATCAGTTTATTCTTTATTTCCATGTCTCTAATTCTATTAACTTGTTTGTTTTGTTGATTGGGTTCCACTTATAGGTGAGATCATTTGGTATTTGTCTTTCACCACCTGGCTTATTTCACTTAACACAATGCTCTCCAGTTCTATCCATGCTGTTGTAAAGGGTAGGAGTTCTTTCTTTCTGCTCCATAGTATTCCATTGTATAAATATACTATGGTTTTTTGATCCACTCATTTACTGATGGGCAGTTAAGCTGTTTCCAGCACTTGGTTATTGTAAATAATGCTGCTATGAACATTGGGGTATATAGGTTTTTTTGAATTGGTGTTTCAGGGTCTTTGGGTATAATCTCAGCAGTGGAATCACTGGATCAAAAGCCAGTTCCATTTTTAGGTTTTGAGGAAATTCCATACTGTTTTCCACCATGGCTGTACCAGTCTGCATTCCCATCAACAGTGCACTAGGGTTTCCTTTTCTCTACAACCTCACCAGAACTTGTTTGTTAATTTCTTAATGATGGCCATTCTGACTGGTGTGAAGTGATATCTCATTGTGGTTTTAATTTGCAACTTTCTGATGGCTAGTGATGTAGAGCATTTTTTCATGTGTCTATGGGCCATCTGTATATCCTCCTTGGAAAAGTGTCTGTTCAGGTCCTTTGCCCATTTTTTAATTGGATTGTTTGTCTTCTGGGTGTGGAGTCATGTGAGTTTTTTATATACATTTTTAAAATATATTTTATTGAATACGCTATTACCGTTGTCCCAATTTCCCCCCCTTTATTCCCCTCTGCCTTGCACCTCCCCTCCCCTTCCCCTTAGTTCATGTTCATAAGGGGACAAAGTCTCTTGCTGGGCTCTTGGTCAGTTTTCGGTAACTTCCTCAGCTACCCACAAGCAAATTGGGCTCTTCGCGTGCTGATTCCTGGGTGGGTGGATTTGTGTATGCTCTAGGACCCCGTGGGTCTCTTCAATGAACTCTCCTGTGAGACTAGGAGTTTCCCCTGTTGCCTCAACCCATACAGGTTTTTTCAGTTAGAGATTTTGAGGCTTTATTTCCCTGTGCTAGAACCCTGGTTTACATGGTGTGTCTCACTTCCCAGTTGTTCCTCCTGGTTTATCTGCAAACAAATATGGGATCACCTGGTCCACCAGCTGCCACCTTACCATGAGTCCTCTCTACTCAGGCTGCCTGTATGCACCCCTCCTACCAGTCTGGATGAATGTTTGTTCTTTAACTCTTTGGTTGTTGGATTTCCATACAGTTCAATTCTCTGGCAGTTTTGGTTGTTTTCTTTTGTTAAATTTGTTGTTGTCCTTTTGCTTGTGCAAGGTGGCACAGTGTATCTACCTATGCCTCAGTTTTGGCCAGAAGCCAGTTCTTTATATATTTTGGATATCAAAACATTGTCTGAGGTATCATTGGCAAATATGTTTTCCCATACGGTTGGTTCCCTTCTCATTTTGTTCACGTTTTCTTTAGCCGTGCAGAGGCTTTTCAATTCGATGTAGTCCCATTTGTTTTTTCTTTCCTTTATATCCCTTGCTCTAGGGGACATATTGGTGAAAACATTGCTGTGAGGGATATGTGAAATTATCCTGCCTGTGTCCTCCTCCAGGACTCTTATGGTGTCATGACTTATATTTAAGTCTTTTATCCATCTTGAGTTCATTTTGGTGTATAGTATAAGTCAATGGTTTAGTTTCATTTTTTTTGCATATGCTTATCCAGATCTCCCAACAGCATTTATTGAAGAAGCTATTTTTACTCTATTTTATTGGCCTGCTCCATTGAACATTAATTGACCGTAGAGACATGGGTTTATTTCTGGGCTCTGTATTCTCCTCCATTAGTCTATGTGTCTGTTCTTATGCCAGTACCAGAGTGTTTTGCCTACAGTGGCCTTGTAACATAGTTTGATATCAGGTATTGTGATCCCTGCTACTTTGTTCGTCTTTCTCACCTTGGGAATGAATGGTTTAATCTTAACACAATATGCCAACACCATACATCCCACAGTGCGTTTAATAGTTTGATTGATTGAGAGATGCAATAACTTTTCAATAATTAGCAGAATACACTTTACCACAACACTAAAGTTTAGTTGGAAATGACTTTTTTTTCTGTGCAGTATGTCATTGCCGTATTGGAGAATATTGTGAAGATTTAAAAATAGCACACAGAGTGAAAGTTTTTTTGCCATGAACTACCTTTTGGGGTATGACAGTACAATATTGATAACTGTCATTACAAGTTTCTGTTTTGAACAGAGTTCTTGCCAGTCATTAGTTGGAAAATACCTGGCCTTCATTACTGCATCTACTTATTATTATTCCTCTTGCTATTTTGGTTTTTTTTCGTGGGAGTATTAGTAGGAAAATATTTTTAAATAAAAAACCATCCCTTGGTGTAATTTCCCTGCAGTTTGAGTGTTTCAATAAGCAAATATGAATGCCTTGAACATGTTCTAATTAGGTTAAATTTTCATTGAAACCCATTAGAATATATTTGGGGATAAATGATTTTTTCATGAAAACCAGTAGCAAAGGCAAGATATCATTTGTAGGTATGAGGCTTGCAATTACATTTTATAGCTCTGTTTTTGTAGAAATCTTAAAGGCAAATTTGTACCCTTTGAAGGGTCTGGAGAAAGCAGTATTTTCATATTATTCTCCTTATAAAAGTCTTCATAATAACCCGAAATATAAATGAGTGAACCCCTTTTTAAGTGGGACCTTAATGATTCTAATGATGGGAAGAAATTCAAAGGAAAGGGAACTAACATTTACTAGGGGCCTGCTATCTGTAAACCATGGTGTGGATGTTAGTAATAATACTTATTTACAAAGTGAAATCTGTTATGTCATAGAAAAACAAGAACTTTCAATGTCAAGAAACTCAATAATATGCTAAGAAGCTCCCATCCTGAAGTAAATACATTTTGTGAAATAAAAGGTTCAGAAAATAAGACTATATATGACATAATTGAGAATGAATGATAATATTGCTGGGTTTAAAGACTTTTTATTTTTCTAGCTTTTTAAAGAATATATTTTATTGATTATGTTATTGATTATATATTATTGATTACAGTTGTCCTATTTCTTCTCCGCTTTCCCCCACTTAGCCCTATATCCCCCTTCTCTACAGCAGTTTCCCCCATTAGTTTATGTCCATGGGTCATACGTATAAATTCTTGGGCTTCTCCGTGTCCTGTACTATTCTTAACCTCCCCCTATTTTATATCTATCAATTACATTTCTTACTCTCTGTACCTTTGCCCCTGTTCTACCCCTCTCCATCTCCACTGATAATGCCCATGTGATCTCCATTTTTGTGATTCTGTTCCTGTTCTAGTTGTTTGCTTAGCTTGTTTTTGTTTTGTTTTTGTTTCAGGTTCAGTTATTGATAGTTGTGAATTTGTTGTCATTTTTCTGTTCATAGTTTTGATCTTCTTTTTCTTAGACAAGTCTCTTTAACATTTCACTTAATAAAGGTTTGGTGATGCTGAGCTCCTTGAACTTGACCTTATCTGACCTTCCATTCTAAATGCTAGCTTTGCTGGATAGGGTAATTGTAGATGGAGATCCTTGCTTTTCATGAGTTTGTATAGACTTTTTAACATCTGGAATTTCGTAATGAGAAATATTTGGCTATGTGACACAAATAAATGTAAAAAAATAGTAGGTCTTATTTGTAAATATTTCCACCACCCTATTGCCTAGTGAACTAGGTGCTTCCCTTAATTCCTTTCAGACCGCAACCTCAGATCCAAATGGAAACGGACTCCAACAGTACCTTTTTAATAAGTTTGAGATGGCAAGAAGTTAGACAGAAAAAAACTGGAAACCTGAAGGGAAGAAAAAAACAAAACAAAACTCCTCTATAAATACAAGCTGGAATCTAAGACCTAACTGGGGAAAACATAAAAAAACCCAGAGAGGGGTTGGGGGTCGGGGGAAAAAGATACGTGTTACATTTAAGTACCCGACTAATTCATGCCTAATGAAGGGTGGTATAGTCTCTGATCTCTATAGTCACTGTTTCATCTCTGGCACTTTGATTTATTTCTCTTTTAGATTCCCTTGATGGCTTAACTTGCTAAGTTCTTATTAGTAAAAAGACAAATGCACTGCATAAATTTTATAACAATCTGGAGCTGTTTATCTCCCATGGATTGAATTTAATTTCATATTGGTAATACTGGTAACACTTATTGCTTCATAAAACTTCATCGGATCTTGAGGAAAACAACAAACCAAAGATAATACTACCCATTAAATTTAGGCAAAATAAAAAAAAAAAAAAACAAAGGCTAGTGGTTTTTTATTCATCCTTAAACTTCAAGGTTTCAGGAGTACAGAGGGAGCCAGTTTGATTTTCATATACTTTTATTTTCTTCCTGAATGCTCCTGCCAGTGACTTGCTTATGGTGACAGAAGCAAAAATGGGACATGAAATCTGACAAGTAGGCATGAGTTTGATGGGATTCATTTTTGCATTGATTGGTTCAGATAATTCCTTTGAGCATCTAAATACTATCAGGCATCACAACAGAAATTCTGAAAAAAATATTTTATATCATTATTGACTCACCCTTAAAAATAAATATATTTTTAAAATTTACACTCAATGCCTATTATAGATATAGTTTTATGTAAAATTAAAAAATTCTACTTAAACTGAAGAGTTAGTAAACATAAGTATTAAAATTATACATTAAACACTTCAAAATTTGCCAGAATAAATATTTTAAAAATAAAGAAAAAAAAAAAGAAATTGCATAGCCATTAGAAAGAGATTATTTTCATGAATCTCGAAGAATTTCCTGGTAGGTAATTTTGATTTTACCTCAAACTAGCATACACAATAATTCAGGGTACTTAAATTTTTCAGAAATAGAATTTTAATTAAAAATAGAAGATGAAAATTTCTAATTCATCTTGAAATTTACCAATATTAACAGAAAATGAAAATTATGGAAACACTATTTATTCTTAATGAAACAAGAACATATGTACAACTCAAATATTAACTCTGACTTAAATACTGTCAATGATAAACCAAAATAAATGAAGAAGCTAAGAAAGTTGACACACAACTCCTTTTAAAACTTTGAATAGCTTCACATTGGTTACTATAGGTAAAAACACAATCTGAATACATATAAGAACAAAAATGTATTCAAATGATGAGATAGAAACCTTATGCCCATGGCTATGTCCATTATCTGTGACAATGTTTCATTCTAGCCTAAAGAAACTACCTGGTTAGAGGGTGGAAGGTAAAGAAGGAAAGGGAGATTTTTAATATGGTTTTGCTGTTTAACAATGGAGATTCGTTCTGAGAAAGGTTACCTTAGGCAACCTCATCACTGTGTGAATGTCAGTCACTTAACACAAACCTGCAATGGTACAGCTTACTACACACCTAGCCTGCATGGTAGAGGCTATTGCTCCTACGCCTGTATAGCATGTTACTGTACAAAACAACACAAGATTGAATCAAGGACAAAAGAAAAGGATGCAATCAAGAAATACAGTAAATGAGAGATATATGAGCCTGCTGCTAACATAAAGCATACTGTTTTACAGCAAACTTATTTTTGTAAGAAAGAGTGCACTCTAATGGTAAGTATAGTGTAGTAAATACATGAACCAGTAACAGTCATTTATTTTATAATCGAGTATAATGTACTATACACAATTGCATGTGCTATATTTTTCTCTGACTGTAGGTTTGTTTACATCAGCATAACCAGAAACATGTGAGTAATATATTGCACTATGATGTTTTGATGGCTATGACATCACTAGATAATAGGAATTTTCAGGTCCATTATAATTTTACGGGACCACCATCCCATACATGATCTAAATGTCATTATTTGGACCAAAATAGTAAAATACAGTAGATTGAACACATGCATATATATGTGTTCCCTCCTAGAGTCCCACTAAAGAGTATAGTTTCAAAACAGGTATAAAATTTATTTATTTTAAATAGAAATAGATATAATGGGTGAAATGTTAACAAATAGGAAATGGAAAGCGTGTGGAAGAATGATAATTAACTAAAAATGAGGAAAAATGAAACCTGTGTGCCTAAATAGAGGGTTACCAATGAAGATTTAAGCTGAAGAAACCTTAGAAAGATTTGGGAATTGGAGGCAAGCAGTACCTCAGGAGGTAAGAATGGGAGGTTGGGCTGAAAAGATGAGGTCTAGTCGAAATCTTTGTAAGAAGCAGTTCAGCCTTGGCTGGGTTGGTCATTTGGTTGGGGTGTCACCTCATGCATCAAAAGCTTGAGGGTTCAATCCCCAGTCAGGGCACATACCTAGGTTGTGGATTTGATGATGGATTGGGAGGCTTACAGGAGGCAACCAACTGATATTTTTCTCTCACATCAATGTTTCTTTCCCTCATCTCCCTTCTGTTCTCTTTAAAATCAGTTAAAACACATCCTCAGGTGAGGATTAAAAAAATGAAAAGAAAGAAATGGCTAGATCCTGGGTAGGGTAAGGTTTATTCTCTGATGAAATTATTAGAGGAGCTGTAACTTGCAAGATGCTACGTACAATGAAGGTTTGGAATGAAAACTTTCCAAAAATAGAAGGTTTTTGAGAAAACTCAGTACTTAAGAGTGAGATTGTCATCCGATTCTTTTGTTCTGCTCTGGGCAACAGATGTATGCATGCTAGACAGGAAATTGGATTGAGTTTTCTCTACATCAGTAGTTCTTAAATTGTAGGCCCAGGACCAGTAACAGCAGCATTGCCTGAAAATGTTTTACAACTGTAAATTCCCAGTCTTTGCCTACAAGTCAAAAACATACGAGGGCAGTACCTGTCAATCTGAGTTTCAGGAAGCCCTCTAGGTGATTCTGAGGCACTCAAGTTTCAGTTTCAAACTCAGATTTGAGAGCCACTGCTGTGGTTGCTTGGGTGGCAATGGATCACACTATCTTAAAGCATGCCAGTTGGCTTTATGCAAGCATGCATTCAGAGCTTACAGCATGCTTTTTAAATACCTGACATGCAAGAGATCATGAGATATTTGAGGAGAGCCTTGAAGGGGGAATACAGCTACTCAAACAAATAGAAAAAGAACACAAAAGCGTGATATTGAAGAGAGTAGAAAAAAACTTCAAAAATAATGAGTGATATCTTGAGAAAGTTAAGAAAAGATATTAAATTAAGGAAACCAGATAAAATTATTTTTTAAACAAATAAACAATAGACAATAAGGAAGAACTCTTTAGAAATTGAAAACATGATAGCTGAAGTTTTTTTTTAAAAAAACCTTCCAAAAGTGTTATTCGTGAAAGTGATTCAAATTGAAATTGCCTCTGTGTACCCAGCACAGTAATGAAAAAAAAAAAAAACCTGCACTGATTTAGAACCTGAAATTTCAGAACCATAAGGCTTAAGAGAAGTGAAGAAAAGTTAAGTATAAAGGTTGTGGGATCAAAATGGCATCTGGTAACTGTAGCAGCCACATTGTAGAACCTAAGAGACAATGGAAAAACGCCTCCAAATTGAAAAAGAAGTTTCTAACTAATGCTCAGCCAAATAATTTTTAAGGTGTTAGAATAGAATAAAAACATTTTCAGATATACTAGATTTCGAAAAGCTCCCTTACTCTAAATATACAGGAAGTATACAAGAAGACATGAGATTGGAAAATAGGGCCAAAATGATAGAACACAGAAGGAGATCACACCCAACCAAAGCTGATATTGGCTGCAGCAGACTGAGTAATCAGTTGACTGGTCAGAAGGACAGAAGACTGCAGAGCAACTTTGCGGAGAGGAAAAGATGGTCCTAACCCATTATATAAAGTACTTATACATATGGAAAATAGTACTAAGTTTAGGAAGAATTAGCAATATTAACATAGAAAAGCAAGGCAATTGCTAATTTGCAGTAAAATCTGTATGGGGGAGAAATTTAATCATGGTGCACTTCCAATAGTGTTTACAGTCATATTAACATTAGCTCTCATTGTTGATTTAATAAAAATGATGATATACCACAATGAGAGAATGTGAGGAACAAAATGTGTGTGGCAGAGCTGGTGGAGATGAGCTAAATCCTCACATTCCATAATAGGAATTCAATAGATGATGTACACTTCTTAAATCAATCATGAAACAGCAGACTAATCATGCATGGACTTAGTGAAAAGGCTGATGATGAGCCTGGACTCTACATGCAAAACTAGAACTGAACAACTTGGAGGATAATGGCTATATTAGAACAAGATACATAATAGCTAACAAAGATCAGGAGCTGTAAAGAGTAAGCGGGGAGGAAAGTGTGCTAATTTCAAATGTTTCATAAGAAGGAAAAAATAAGGATGGCTTTAAAAAGAGAAACAAAAATTTTAAAAACTTCAATTCATAATGTTTTGCATAGTCTTTTTCTCTTATCCATAAAATTCTAGAAGGGAATACCTTTTATGTATTTTGTGGAAAGTTCAGAAAAAAATCAGCTCCAAAAAATCCTTCTGCTTTATAAAAAAAATTTATAGTAAATTAAATGTAATCTTGTTTAATAAAACATAATATAATATCATTGTGTTTACCTATTTTATCTATCTAAAAATCCATCCACCCAGCCAGCCAGCCAGCCAGCCATCATGTCTAAGTACATTAAGCAACATATACATTGAAGTTCACCAGCTGTCAGTGATGATTGTTCTGAGTGCTTGGGATTATTTTTTACTCATGTCTTTGTACTTTCAGTATTGATTGGACTTATTAAAATAATAATGACATCAGTATTAAAATACCTCTAATTTTGAAACTGAAAAAGTCTTCTTTAGTGAATTTTAGCATTTGAAAGTTGAATGATGTCACTCCCTTTGTATCATGCTTGTACATTATAGCTGCTCATTACATGCAATTAGGACTCTTACAATCAAACCACTGGTTTCATGTTGTTCATTTCCTCACTCACCATTTTTTAATTCATGTAAATATCGTTATTATGTTTTTTATCCCTATGAGTCAGAAAATGTTTCTTAATTTATATCATTATTTATAATTCTGTGTATTTCATATAAAAAAGGAACTCATGGACACAGACAAGTGTGGTGATTGTGGTGGGGGTAAGGGAGGAAGGTGGATGTGGAAGAATGTATGGGGGAATAAATGGTAATGGAAAAATATAATTAAAGTGAACCATTAAAATAAATAAATAAATGAATCGATAAGAAAAAGTAGAAGAGGGAAAAAATAAAATAAAATAAAGATGAACAGAATGGTCACATTTTTGTTATGAATTTCTTTTACCATAATTACTTTTGTTGCACAAAGATACAGATATAATTATCGGAACTTAAGATATGCGGAAGACCAAATTTTTGGTTCATATATGAGGTTTTCTATTTTCCTTAGAAACATTTAAACGAATATCTACATATCAAAGAAAGGAAGCTTTTCATCTATTTTTACTTACTGGGATCTAAGAAGATAAGCACCACCTCCACCAATAATGACAAAAAACTTGTCAATAATTATAGCTGGTAATATAATCAAAACACTGTTCAAACTTTTAACAAGTTGGGGTGGTGGGGGGCAGCTGGAATCTACCAGTCTGAGCAGAAGCTGTTGGAGTTGGTAGTCACTTATTGGGGTAGGTATTAACCTTGCAAGGATATGGAGAAGGGTTGGAGGTGGGGCTGGGTCACTGAGGATGATGGTGGGCATTCAGGATGCTTTGCATAGAAGCTGTGTATTTATCAGTGTAGAAATTGTTTCAGTAGTTTACCCAGTACCACCACTACTGTAGCCAAGAATAAAGACAAACCTTGGTTATAGATTCTTACATTTATAGAGTTAGAACTTAATTACAAATTCAAGCCTAAAGAACAATGGCAAAGTGAAAGACATGCTTTAAAGAGATGTAGCAAGTCAGTGCTTGAAATCTCATCATTATTTATCAGTAACTTCGGGTGAAGTATTATCATCTTGCTTTAAAAAATGAAAATACAGTGATCTCGTTTTCTGGAAAGAAAATTAGAAAAAAAGTTGGCTCCAATATTTTATCTCATTTCAGCAGCAGGCAAATGGCTAACTCTTCCATGCATATTTTGTTCAAGAGCCAAAATCCATTTTTACATCCATGCCTTTTATTATATTTTGTTCTGTTAAAGAGCCAAATACATTTGCTGTAATAAAAAACACACACTTTAAGAGCTAAAAGAGTTTTAAACATTCAAAGATAAAACCATCTTTGATGATCTGTGTCAAATAAGCAGACACCCTCATTTAAAATATCCAGGATTTCTCACCATTAACATTATTGACATTTTGGGCCAGATATTTCTTTGTGTGGAAACCATCCTGTGCATTATAGTATGTTTACCAACATCCCTGTCTCTACCCTCTAGATTCCAGTAGTATTTTTCTTGTGCTGATAATCAAAAATGTTTCCAGACATTGCCGAATACCAGTTGGGAGAGTGGGGGGCAATATTGTCCCTGATCGAGAACACTGTGATAATCTAAGAAATAATAGTTGATTTTAGGAGGCATAATGTTTTTATTTCTTGCAGGTTTTCCTTTCTAATTGTGTTTAACATAGGCTAATATTAACATTTATTTTTATTTTCTGACCACAAATTATTGGTGAACAGGGAAACAGGCAAATAAAAGCAAAAATATCAGCCAGAAACCAAACTGGAATTTAAATCTTCCATGATAAACTACATTTTTACAGTCAAGTTGTGGCAGCATCATTTATTCCTTTACTTTCTTTCAACTAATATTTATTTACTAGGTATCATTCCAGATACTAGGGATTCAATGGCAGAAAAACAGTTGAGTCTGGCCTCTCATGGAACTTACATTTCTGTGGCTGCAAACAAATATTCCAGTAAAATGTGAAAATTCTCAATATGTTCTAGTCAGTCATTGAGTTTTATGTCTCACTGTACGCACAACAATTCTAAAATATATAACATTCAAGAGTGTAGTTATTCTAGGTCAAGCCACTGAGGATACAATCGGTGGCCAAAATTTTATAAAAATCCAATCAATTATAAACCTGCTTCCCTTGTGGGTCGCAGGTTGTATTCACACCAAAATGCGTGAGGCTTCCTGAGTCCTCCAAACTCGCTGTCAACTCCCCATTGTGGTGCGTTCTGCTGCCTGCATCAGGAACTGACTCTCCAGCTCTCCTTCCTAAACTCAACCAGTCATTCGTTACAACTGTCCTCATTGTCTCATCTCCTCTGGGAAGTCTTCCTTCATCAACTCCAAGGTTGGGTTAGGCTTTTCCACCGAAACTCCTTTAAAACTCCCCATTCTATCATGGCTCTTATGTTGTGTTGTAATTGTTCGCTTTTTGAAGTTTTAGGATGTACCTTGTTCACCATCATATACCAAGTGAGTAGCATATTCTGTCACATATTGGGTGCTTTATAGTTACTGACTAGTAAATGAATGGCTCACCCACTTGGAAAATGTATCCTGTTATAAACTCTAACATATATGACCCATCCTTGCTGAGGAAGGCGTTCATCCCAGTATCAAGATAGTCTTTTGTTGTTTTCTAATATCTATATATCCAGTCCTCTTGGTTTCTCAGTTCTAAGCCTATCTGCTAATGTTGCCTTGCCTGTGGTATATTCTTTTCATTTGTAAGATTAATCTTGATAACCATATTCCACTCCCAATAATTACTCTCCATCCCTCTTTTTTAAAAGATTTTATTTATTTTTAGAGAGCGGGGAAGGGAAGTGGAAAGAGAGGGAGAGAAACATCAATGTGTGGTTGCCTCACACCCACCACCTACTGGGGACCTGGCCTGCAACCCAGGCATGTGCACTGACTGGGAATTGAACCAGCAACCCTTTGGTTCATAGGCTGGTGCTCAACCCACACCACATCAGCCAGGTCCATTTCTCTTCTTTTGCTGTACTTTCCTAGGCCTTTTGCTAACTGTTATACTACACTCATTTTTTTAGCTAAACTAGTAATACTTCTTAAATGCCTATTCTGAATTTGGCATTGTGCTTAGCACTGCATAGAAAGATAAACAGGGAAACTGCTGCTCTTGGAAAGTACAGGGTGAGCCATATACTACTTCATGTTTACACAGACATCCTGGGTCATTTGTACATGAGATGGGTGCCAGAAGGGATAGATCATGTTTTTGAAATTGTTGCCCAAACCAGCCTTCAATTCCTCTATTGTCTAGTATCATGTTTGCCCCCTTTCAGTCATCATTCAGCTCGCAGATGTGTTGTCTGTTTTGTCCTTCCAACTTGGCAGTACCATTTTGAGACTTTCACAGGACACATCACTCTCCAGTCTTTTGTGTTCTTTAGTTTGATAAAGCACTTCCTGAAACTGCTAACCCATTTTATACACTTCACTCAGCTCCTTGCTGGAGTCCCCACAACCTTCAAAAGCCCTTAATAATTATTGTTCAGCACCTAGAAAATGAATGTTTTCCTGGATGTCTTCCAACAACAGGGTCAAACACACAATTCTACCTTCCCAGAGAAAAATGATGACTTCCTCAGAGCCTTCTCTGCTCCTTCCTTCCAGGTGGGAAGTGAATTCTGTCTGACTGTAAGGCTGCTCAGATCTCAATGCATTAATAATTCCAGTAGCATTTATATTAAAAAGTAGATAATTCAAAATTAATAATTCAAATACAACGTCCCACTTAAAAAGGGCAAAGGATATAAATTGCAATTCACAAAAGAAGAAATTTATATTGCCAATAAAGAGATTTTGAGAGTTCAGCATCTGATCCAGCAATTTGACTTTTAGGTATTTATCCAAAGATGATGAAAAAAACACTAGTTCAAAAAGCTATATACACTCCCATGTTCAATGCATTATTATTTACAATAGTCAAGATATGGAAGCAACATACATGTCCACTGATGGATGAATAGATAAAGAAAATGTGGTATAGATTTTTACAATGAAATATTATTCAACATAAAAAGGAATGAATTCTTGCTGTTTGTGAAAACATGGATAGACCTTGAAGGATCATGCTAAGTGAAATAGGTTAGGCAGATAAAGACAAATACTCTAAGACCTCTCTTGTATGTGGAATCTAAAAACAAAACAAAAAAGCACCCAAGGTCATCGATCAGAGAACAGACTGGGGGTTGCTAGAGAGAGGGAGCAGAGGAGTGAGCTAGACAGGTGAAAGGAGTCGAAAGGTACAAACTTCCAGTTATAGAATTAGTGAGTCATGGGGATGTAATGTACAGCAGAGTGAATATAGTTTATAATACAGTATTGCATATTTGAAGGTTCTAACAGAGGAAATCTTGAAAATTGTCATCACAAGAAAAAATTCTGTAACTATGTATGGTAATTCAGGTTAACTAGACTTATTGTGGTGACCACGTATAATATATACAAATATCAAATCATTATGTTATACACCTGAAACTAATATAATGTTGTATGTCAATTGTACATTAATATTTTTAAAAATTTCAGCCTCAATAGTAAGGAAGATAAATTAAACTGAAAATATAATAGCATTTCTTGCTTTTTAAGTTCTCATCTGTTATTAGAATGAAATTATCCAGAATTGGTGAGTCTGAGGAAATGAACTCTGACTGCCATGCCCTGCTGAGAAGATAAATGAACATAACCTTGTTAAAAAGTAATTGGACACTATTATAAAACTGCACATATCCCTTGACTTAGCAATTTTACTTTTAGAAGTTTGTTATAAGGAAATAATTAGAGAGGTGGTTAAAATTGCATGTCCAATATGATAACATCAGCATTTTAATAACTGAGGTAGTAGTGATAATAATGACGATAATAATGATAACTTTCATTGCATGCTTACTACATGTGAAGCACTGTTCTCAACTTTTGAGGTAAGTATTATTAGTAGCTTCATTTTATCAATAAAGAAACTAAGTTTTAAAAAAGTTAAGTAAGTGTCCAAAGACTCACAGATACTAAACAGTGGAACCAAGATTCTAACCCAGTCAACTCAGCTCTAGATATTTGTTCATAATCACTAAAAATAAGGGGCTGGCAGAATTACCACACATCTACATGATAGAATGTTATACACACTCTAACCTTTTTTAAAAAATCCAATTGCATTGGAAAATATCCACAAAATATTAGTGAGTGAATAAAACAGGTTAGAAAAATAGATGTTTTGGTCTGGTATCAGTTTTATGAAGGTTTGGGTGTCTCTACTATGGTAAGCAGACTTCCAAGGCAACTCCCAGTGATCCCCACCTCCTGCCACTTATTAATACATCCTTCTATAATCCATCATTTTTTAGTGTGAGCTAGACATGGCAATTTGCTTTGTAATAAAACAAATTGAGTAAAAGTGATGGAATGTCACCTCTTTGATTAGGTAACAAAAGTCTATGACTTCCCTTTTGCTCACAGGCTTCCTTGTGCGCTTCCATAAAGCACACTGTTGTTCTGATGATTTCCATATGACGAAGAATTGAGAGTAGTCTTTGGCTGATGTCTAGGGAGGAACTAAGACCCGCAAAGTAATAGTCTGAGGAACAGAACCTTGTCAACAATCACTGAGTAACTCAGGAGGGATCCTGCCCTAGTTGAAAGTAAGTTACAGCCTAATAAGAGGTCCTAAAACAGAGGATCCAGCTAAGCCATACTGGTTTCTGATCTTCCAAAACTGTAGATGATAATTGTTATTTTAAACTGTTAAGTCGGGGTAATTTTTAGGTAGCAACAGATAACTAAAATATATATGTACAGCCTTTTTCAGCATTATCTTTAGACAATATAATTAGGATAATGATAGTGGCTTCTTTTCAACCTTGCTTCATTTCTACTCTGAAGTTTTTCTATCAATAGCATATTTTATTTATACAATAAAACATATTGAAAGAGAAGAAAAAGTAAAGATAACAAAATGTATATCTTTTAGTTGATAACTTCAGAAGTTTTTTTCTCCTCAACAAATATGATGAAGCTTATGACGGTAAAGTTGCTTTGGCCTGACTGCTCCCGAATAATTGCATTGTGTGACCTGAAAACTTCCAAATCATGCTTTCTTTTAGGTTACTAATTGATTGATAACTAGAAACAGGGAGATTAGGAAATGATTAAAGTTGGCCTTGTCACTTTCTCTTCCTCCTCCTCCTCATTCTTTTTCTTTGACTTTTCCATGTTTTCTAGAGTCTCCTTAGTAATTTACTCAGAGTTTTGATGCTCTTCTGCTCCTTTCAATTTCTCCTAATATCTCATAACTACAGCTCTTACTGCTACTCACAGTTCTCACTCTCCTACCACTCTCTCACTTGTTTACTGCAGAGCACTACTAAATTACTAAGACGCAGTGTGATCTAGTGGTCAAGAGCATTCTATTTGAGTGTGAAACCCTGCTCTATTTACTGAGTGTATATTCTGGAAAAGTAACTTAAGCTCTCTATATCTCTATTCTATTTTATAAAACTGAGGAAAATAGTGTCTACTTCATAGTTTATTTGAATATTAAGTGACTCAATTCACCTAGAAGAGTGGCAGATCAAGACTCAATAAATGTTAGCATTTATTATGAATTCCTATCCATATTAATGATTGATAGATTTTTAACCATAATAATAACTACTAGTTATTTCATCTTTTCTATATTCCAGGTATTATGTTAAGCACTTTACAAGCATTTTCTATTAATTCAGTAAAATGACCCTGTGAGATGGATATTATTATAATGATAATGACTAAGCAAACTAAGGCCAAGTAAAGTTATGTAACTCATCTAATGATGGAACAATGAAACAGTAAAGTCAGAATTGAATCTTATTTCTTCAAGTGTGGGATATGTACCACAGGGGAAATGATTTTAGGAAGTATATGGACCCATCTGTTTCTTTCTTGTATCAAGATTCTAATGCACTTAAAAATAAACAGAATATTCTATTCATTTCCAGGTTTTCATAAAAATATTAAGTGTATGAAAATCAAAAAATAAACTCTTACATGGATAACAGTCAAAAACATTATTATTCAGATAAGGAAGACCTTTTCCAAAGATTGCTATGTAATTCTATTTCTATGACATTCTAGAAAAGGCAAAAAAATTGATTGTTAGGTGTCATTTGAACAGTGGTTGCCTCTGAGGGTTGAGGGTGAATGTGGGAATTGCTGGGAAGAGATATGAAGGAACTTCCTGGGGTGGTAGAATGTTCTATATCTTGATGGAGACTTGGATTATACAGATTTTTCTTCTCAAAAGTCAGTGAATGGTATAATTAAGATTTGTGTATTTATTGCACATAAATTTACCTCAGAAGAAATAATAAAGTTTAAACAACATCAAATTCTAGTAAATTACATGTACTTTGAAGTGGTTAGAGGTGAAGTGTAAAATACATAAAAATAAGATGGTTAATCAATGAGGTTAGATAGATGAATAGCTATGTGATAAAGAAGTATAGGAAAGTTCAATTGTAAAATCTAGATGGTAAGTATAATTCTTTCTCCTTTTGTGTATGTTTTCAAATGTTTGTAATAAAAATGTAAGATAAAATAAGCTCTTAAATAACATAACTCCTGTTTTTTATTACCTAGCAAATTATGTTGATATTTAAGAACTTTACTATTTCTAAGTCTGTACATATTATTATAAATTGGATAAGAGCCTTGGCCAGGTAACAGTTTGTTAGAGAGGTGCCCTGATGTGCCAAGATTTCAGGTTTGCTACTCGGTCAGAGTGCACACAAGAAGCAGCTTGTGAATGCATGAGTAAGTGGAAGAAAAAATTAGTGTCTCTCTTTCTCTCTCGCTCTCTACTGCTCTCTCTCTCTCTCTCTCTCTAAAAATCAATCAATCAATAAATTTAAAACATACCAGATAAAAGCCCTCTCTGTAAGTAAAGCACTACAGAAATCTAAAATTTTCTAAGTTCTTCTTTCCTATAAGTTCACAAAAGCAATCACTATAATTTACATATTTTCTTTGTTGCATTTTCAATGTCCAAGGAACAAATATTCTTTTCTGGACAGCAATACTGCTTCTAAAGAAAACAGTCTTATTTCTACTAAGTTTTAAAATATACTATATCATTCTTCAACATGAATACATCAATATACCTGACTCTTCTAGGACCAGAACAAGGATATATATTTATATTCATGCACAGAATCCAAAATGTTCCAGTACAGATCAAACATACTTTTAACCATAAAAGAAAAATAATTTTATTGTTATGTATAAAAATATTAAAATATGAAGGAAGATGATTTTTTATGGCACTTAAATAGAGTAAGGATAGATCTTAAATAGAATAAGGGTAAACCCATGACCTTTAGACTACAGACCCATATTTTTATATTCATATGTTGCTATGCCACAATTTTTATTTGGTCATGGAAAAATCTGGGCTTAACAAAAAACTGGGCTAGACTCAGAGTCAGGAGCAATGAAAATTAGTGGCAGAAATATTAGTAACTTAAGATACAGAGATGACACCATCTTACTAGCAGAAAGCAATGATTTGAAATGACCTCTGGTGAAGGTGAAAGAAAATAAGTGCCAAAGCAGGACTGCATTTGAAGACCAAGAAGACAAAAATCATTATTAGGAAAGAAATACACATTTTTGACATAGACAACGAAGACTTTAAAACAATTAAAAGACTTTGTTTATATTGGTTCAGTCATCAGTACAAAGGCATACTGCAGCCAAGAAATCTAGAGAAGGCTGAGATGCCATAAGGCAGCAATGGAAGAATTAGGGACGGTCACTAAGAACAAAGATGTGTCCATGGAAACCAAGGCTAAGATCATCCATGTCCTCATACTCCCAAGTACTACATATAGATGTAAAAGCTGGACAGTGAAAAAGGCTGATAGGAAAAAATTGTGAAATTTGATGTATCTGAAATATGGTGCTGGAAGAGAGCTCTGTATATACCCTGCACCACCAGAAAGACAAACTAGTGAGTCCCACAGCAAATTAAGCCTGAAACATCACTGGAGGCAAAAATGACAAAATTGAAGCTATCTCATTTTATGTACATCATGAGAAGTCAGGATTCATTGGAAAAGATAATAACACAGGATGAGGCAAAAGTAGGTTTACAGTTGTGAGTACATGAAAAAAGGTTTATTCTAGTATTGTTATTTATTAATTATTGTATTATTTTGCATGTGAACAACTGTAAGCCTTCTTTTGTCCCCTCCTGTAGTGGGAAAAATAAGAAACAGCAGGAATAGAGGAAGACCAAATACGAGATGCATTGACTCTATAAAAGAAGTCATAGGCATGGGTCTACAGGAGCTGAGCAGGGTTATTGAGGACAGAACACTGTGTACACCACACATTCATAGGAGATTAGGAGTCAGAGCCAACTCAAAGGCAGGTAACACATGTGAAGAAATTTACTGCATGTGGTACTTGTATAATTCCATTCACAACTTCTTCAAATCCATTGCTTTTTTGCTGTTCTTAATTCCATTTTTCAATCCAAACACTCTTATCTCCATACCTGCTCATCTTACTTAAAAATTCCAAAAGTCCCTATCCTTCAATAAATTTTCAAAGAAGTGAGATTTAAGTGTATGAAGAATTATTTTAAATCATGTTTTAGACATACTTGTCTAATTGCAATGACAACTGCTAAACAATTCTAGTAAATTAATGAAATGTTATCACATGTCTAAAACATATTTTTAAAAACATGTTTCTCAAAATAAATTGCTAAACTTCATATAGGATGTTTATAATTATAAAGTTTCTAAATAATTCTTCTAAATAAAAATGAGAAAAAGTAATAAAAAGTTAAAATATTAGGTCGCTTTTAAAATTTTCATATTCCAACATTAAGCATGATCTGTATATTCCCCACTGTGAAAGGCAAGAGGTACACACAATTCTATACTCATTCCCAATTTTGTTATATGTATTTTATATTTTTGAGATTCATAATGGTTGTATTAAATTCTATATCTATAATTCTCAGAATTAGCAACTTTGATTCTATTTTAATTAGTTTTATCATTTATCATTAGATTTCTCAATTCTGAGTTCCAATTTAAATTCTCTTTTAGTGACAATTTCTAAAGGAGTTTCTATGTCAAGAAGGGGTCATGTTTGCTATATTCTCTGAGCTATTAGACACAGGAGATCATGTGTCTTTAATATTAATGCTTGAAAGACAATTGGGATAATTATGAATATTTTATTTCTCTTCCATATTTCTACATTTGTCTTCAGAATCACAGCTTATCATTATGTTGATTGCTTTGTCTCCATCTCAATCTTTTTAATTGCTTTCCTATTTTTATTCTTTTTTATTTCATTTTATGTGATTTCCTGAAGTCTGTATTCTATGTTTCTGTGTTTTCACTCTTGTTTATTTTATATTTTGTTCCAATAATAGTTTTAGTTTTGTCCTCCCATTTTCTTTGCTGAACTCTGCCAGCTTGATTCTCTTCTTTTTGCTGTCTCATCAGTTTTTCTATTTTTCTTTTTTTTGGTCTATTTTTCACTTTTTGATAATCAGGGAGGTCATGGCATTTGTGTTTTCTGTAGAGCAAGCTTTGATTTTTCTCCTTTTCTGGGATAAATTACTCTTGTGGTAGAATTCCATCATCTGCATCTTGCTTGTATTCTTTTCTCCTTCACTTTCTCTGCTGGCACCTCTCCAGTTACAGAAAGGAGACAATTCTATTAGGACCAACTGGAGTGGCTGCAGCAGAAGTGAGGTGGGTTCACCTTCAAGTTTCAGTTTGAGCTGGATATACTAGAATCTCCCAACTAAACCCTCTGTGTCCTCTATCCTGGTTCCACATCTCCATTTAGCTTTTGGTAATCAGAAGGTCAGGATGGCTTGCTGAGACACTCCTGAAAGGGTGGAATCCCTAGTTAGGGGTAATCCACACTGCTCCCCTCTGGCCCTCACCTAGGCTTTCCTTCATCAAGGAAACTACTCTTTCCTTTGCTCCATTTTCCTAACATTTTACATTAGACAAAGGTTCCTATGGGACATTCCTTTGACTCTCCCAAGGCTGGCCTCAGCTCCTACACCTCATTCCAACATTAGAAGGATGGTTTGAGCTCAGAATTGTGACATTTACCTGTCAAGAAATCTGCAGCCTGCCATAAGATCAAGGAGTTGGATAAAGGTTGAATCTTTACATCCACTTTCATTGTGCTCCAATATAGCAGATATCCACAACTAATGGTTTGGGGTTGTGACTCTTTGGGGTTGACTCAATGGAAGAGTCATCACTTTCAGTGGTTTGTAAGGGAGGGAAGTTATTAAAAATGTCTGTAGAAGCATCTTTAATTAGAAGCATTGTTTATTTATAAAGCTATTAAGTCCTCCACCTTACCTTGAATTTTCTTCAACAAATCAGCCACAATCTGATCAATCTCCTTTATGGCACCTTTCTGGTCCTTGCTATTTTATCTCTGCAAAATACCTCAGATTATATCCTAAATCAGTCCTTATTTTTTAATATGTGTAAAAATTTAAACTTAATCTCTATGAATGAAGGGATCACATCAGTCTTTCCTACCTTGTTTTCCTCACTACCTAGCATACTCTCTAGCAGATAATGTGCTCAATAAAAATTTTCAATTAAATATAGTAGTATTTAGTACTACTAAATGAATGTAGTATAAACTGATTTTCATGAATGTAGTATAAACTGATGTTCAAACAAGTTTATATTATCTTTGAGGGAATCCAATTCACATCAAGATAAATAATTTTGAAAACTTTTCAAAAAGACTACAAAATAATATATATTATGTATGTGGCAGCAGAAAGTAAGTAAGCCCTTAATGCCTTGAGAATGGAATTAAATTAAATAATTAATCATAAAAGAATAAAATTAGATTACCATTTGTCCCCATGTACAAAAACTAATTCAAAATGAATCAAAGATATAAATATAAGAACAGAAACAATAAATTACATAGAAGGAAACATGGACACTAAACTTACGGACCTTGGTCAGAGAGACCATTTTATGAATTTGACCCCAAAGGCAAGGGAAGTAAAAGCAAATATAAAGGAATGGGACTATAGCAAACTAAAACGCTTCTGCAGAGCAAAAGAAACTGACAACAAAAGAAAAAGACAACCAACCAAATGGGAGATAATATTTGCAAACTATAGCTCCAACAATAGGAAAAGCCCAAAATATATAAAGAACTCACACAACTCAACATTGAATAATCCAACTAAAAACTGGGCAAAAGACCTGAGCAGATGCCTGTACCAAGACAACATAAAAACAGCCATCAGATATATGAGATGTTCAATTTCACTAGCTATTAGGGAAATGCAAATTGAAACTACAATGAGATGCCACCTCACACCTGTTAAAATGACTATTATCAACAAGACAAGTAATAATAAGTGTTGGAGAGGTTGTGGGAAAAAGGAACCCTCATTCACTGATGGTGAGAATATAAACTGGTACAGCCACTATGGAAAACAGTCTGGTAGTTCCTCAACAAATTAAGAATAGAGTTACCATATGACCCTGGCAATCCATCTTCTGGATCTACCTGAGAAATTCAAAAACATTTATTCATAATGATATATGCACCTCTAGGTTCATCACAGAATTATCCACAATGGCCAAGACATAAAGACAACTAAAGTGCCCACTGATAGAGGACTGGACAAAGAAGAAGTGCTACACATAGATCAACCCAATGTAACACTACGCAGGCATCAGAAGACGTTAAATACTTCTTTTTGCACCAACATAGATGGACCTTGAGGATATTATGCTAAGCGAAATAAGTCAGTCAAAAAAAGCTAAGAACCATATGATTTCATTTATATTATATAAGATATAAAACTGAAAGTCATGGACACAGACAATATGGTGGTTACCAGAGGGAAGGGGGTGGGAGGGTAGTAAAGGGTAAAGGTGGTCAAATACATGGTGACAAAGATGACTTGACTTTGGGTGGTGGGCTCACAATGCAGTATACATGCATCATGGAAATGTACACTTGAAGTCTACATAATCTTATTAACCAATGTCACCTCAATAAATGTGATAGTAAATAAAAAATAATCAAAAAGTAAAAAAGAAAGTAATTAATTAAATATAATTGAATTAAATTGATATAATTAAACATATTAAATTTAATTTAATTTAATTAAATATAGAGCTACATTTGGAAGAATACTTTTATAAAGTACATATTTCTAAAAGTTGCAGTAAAAAATGTAGACATCAAAGTAAAATAAGTGATAGACAAAAGCAAGAGAATTATGTTAGAGGAAGAAAAGAGGAAGGTAAAAAGTTGTTTGAATACTACAGTTTGTGAAATATATTTATTTTTTGCTTGTTTCTGCAACAGAAAAATTACTTTTAGCATAATTAAAGAGGATAAATAAAGGAAGTTTTCAGGATGTCTTACAATGCCGATGTTGGGTTTACGCATGATTCGGAAAATGTTTTTGAATTTCAGAAGAGAAAGGCTTAGTTATCAGCAGTTTAAATATTTAGTTTTCCTACAGTTCAGACAGGCATCCTGAGAGCCATTTAAAAGCATAACATTAAAGCCATTTTTTTAAATATGTATTTTTCTATTTTACAAGGCACATTTGGTATTTTAAGATTTGAAGGACAAATAACTGAGATTTCTTAGTTTAGTTTTTTTAATAGTGCAACCATATGACAAAAGTCAATCCTTATGTGTATTAGGATAAAATTTTGGTAAATGCCTAAAGTTATTTTAACACATTAAAGAAAACTAAAGAAGACAGTAAATTACTGGTAAACTTAGCAAGCAATGCTTACAGCTTAAAAGCTTATGAATTTTAAATTTAAAAATATCTAAATATTATGGTAATGTAGGCTAAACTGTCTTTCTAATCTTAGAACCTAGTAAAAAAGGGTAATTCTAGTTTTGCATTTAAGAAATACAATGAATCATAAATATCAAACATTTGGCAGTAAACCAAATGGCATTTTTACCCAGTTCCTATGCAAATTCATGGCAGCACCACAAATATACATGTAGTACTGAAATAAAAAGAATGACATATTTGCTTCACCTTGTAATATGGTGTATTTAAATAAAAACAAGAGGCTCTATGTGGATAGTGACATGAAACATCAATAAATACTTGGTTGCAAATATATTAGCATTAGTAATGTTTCTATATAAATACATTTAAAGTTGATAATTATGATTGGCTTTATAATTACTGAAACCTACAAAAAGATCAAGGCATTGCTACTTTGCCATATATTAAATTAAATGTTAAATACAATGTTTTAAGCATAACTTCTCTAAAACTGATTCTTTTCAATAGGAAAACATCTAGTTTATATAAAGTTTCAAGGCAAATCAATAGATACTTGAGAAATATTTAAAGTACATATACGGATACAGTTTCACAAGATATTTACCAATGATTATGCATCAATGAAAAATTAATGTTAATAAATATAATGGTGATATAATTAACAATCTGGAGAGCATTATACTAAGCGAAATAAGCCAGGTGGTGAAAGACAAATACCATATGATCTCACCTATAAGTGGGCCCTAATCAACAAAACAAACAAGCAAGCAAAATAGAACCAGAAACATTGAAATAAAGAACAAACTGACAGTAAGCAGAGGGGAGGTGGGTAGGGTTAACAGGGGAAAAAGAGGAAGGGTGATCAAGTAACAAACATGTGTAAAGGACCCATGGACAAAACCAAAGGGGGTACGTTCATGTGTAGGAGGTGGGGATGGGTGTGGTGGGGGGTGTGATGGGGGAAAATGGAGACAACTGTACTTGAACAACAATAAAAAAAAGCAAAAAAAAATTTTCTTTCAAACAAAAATATTCTATTCACTTTAAAATCAAAGAGCTGAAGAATCCAGATATGGAGTCTAAATGCACATCTTGTTTCTTTAAACACTAAGTCATGCAAACACTGTGGTTCAACTATACAATAATAAACTGATCAATGTATTAATGAAAAAAAACAATGTGTTATGCTCACACTTACAACCTAAAGTAAAATACAAGTGAGGCATAACTTAGGTTGAAGAAGCTTCAAAGGCAGGGAAAGCAATCACAAAATATAATTTAGAATTTGTGGTAAGTATGATCTAAAGACAAATTTTTATATATTATAGAACATTAGGGTTTTCTCTATGAATTTAATGTGAGTATGGGATTAACTCAGTTCTCTGCAATGAAATGCATAATAAGGCAATTTCAAATATAATTGTGACCATTCCAACACATTTCATTTACTTATGAGAACTGATTTTTATCCATAAAACATAATGTATCTCTTCATGTGATCCCATGAAATTACTCTCAGAAGCTAACTTCTTATTGACCTCGCCTTCCTCATGGATGGCTCCCATTCTCACTGTTCCTGTGGGCTGTCCTAGCTGAGTAGCAGTCTTCATGTTGATAGGATTGGTTCTCTGTGCATCAAATAAATATTGGGAAAGGGCACACAGGACAACATGAAGAACATGCTAAAAACCTATAAATGCTACAAGGACAAATGTCAGGACACATGGACTTTTATGAAATAACTAGCTAAAATGATATTATATATTTGGATAATATATTAGCCAATATATTTTGTTGCCATATTTTTATATATATTTTATTAGCCACATATTTTATTGGCAATATCTTTTGTCACTGCAGCTAATTGTATTACTTATGTTAATATAAATATTAATATCAATAAGATAGTATTAATGTTAATACTATTGATATTAATATTAATGCTAATATTAATAAATTACTAATAATATATTGGCAGTAAAATTAGCCATAGTAACAAAAGTTATGCATGGTTAGCAAAACATTGTTTGAAAGTCACTCATGTACTCAAAATATTTTAGTGTTACAAAGTTAGAAATTTGTAAAGATTAGAGGAAAAATAATTTATGAAATTACTATCCTCACTCAATTTCTTTTCTTAAAATAAACCCTTCATTGCCCTGGCTAGTGTAGCTGAGTGGAATGAGTGTGAGCCTGATAATCAAAGGATTGCAGTTTGATTCCCAGTCAGGGCACATGCCTGGGTTGCAGGCTAATTCCCAGCAGGGAACACACGAGAGGCAACCATACATTGATACTTCTCTCCCTCTCTCTTTCTCGTTCCCTCTAAAGATAAAATAAATAAAATCTTTAAAAAAGAGACATTTAAAAAAATAAAAAATAAACCCTTCATTTAATGAAGGGTGAAAAAAAACTAGTTTTAATAAATAAAATTCATACTGACACAATTACTATTTGTTTTGTATATTCATATTTATGTAATTTTTATTGTTGTGTCCACCTTTTCACTGTTAATTTAAGGCATAGAAAGCCTAACATTTCAGCACAATGATTTTCACTCAAAGACACAATTATTTTTAGCAATATCCATTGAATCTATTTTGTGAGAAAAACTTGAGGTAATGTTATCTTATACTGATGTGAGTATTCTTCCTTAAATTTTGCTTGAATTTTTTTTGTCTTTTGTTTTTCAATAGTTAAATTGTTTTTGAATAATGACCAAGCAGACTTAACTCATGCTAAATCTCATTCTATATTGAACTGAGCAACTGTGTACGCATAAGTATATAGTTAATATTCTGATATGATATACTGATATATTATTACACATACTTCCTATCAGATGGGAAATATGTCTGAGTTTTGAGTGAACCTTGTAGACAATATCACTTTTGTTTAGAGAACTTTACTTAGTCTAATAATTATCTACTAAGAAGACAGAGAGACAATATGCTTAGTGGCAGAGAGCTTTGATGGAGCCAGAGCTCCTGGGTGTGTAGCCTGGCCCCAGCACATATTACCTAACACAACCTGCAGCCAAATATTAAAATTCTATCTGTCTCATTGTTCTCATCTAAAACAAAACTTTGTATATAATGGCTTATTTTGAGATCAGAACATATGTGTGCCTACTCTTAACTATCTCCACCTACTCCACAAGACATTCTTTATAATTTACTGTCATCAAAGCTCTGGACCTGTTTTGCTTGGTGGAGTTGTATTATGTTTTCTATAAATCTGATCGAATTAAACTCACACCCAGAATACTCCAAAGAACTATATTTTGGAACTGTAAGCTCTAAGAATCACCATGAACATTATTTCTGTTTTCTCTCACACTGTACATCAAATTGTAGGATAGGGTTACCAATAATATTGTCTAGTAATATAGCCGTTGGCATCTTCTAACCTTTCTGAACATGGATATGAAAAGTAAGTCACTATAAGGGGAAAGCACTTCATGAATATCACATTCCACATTGGTAATTTAGTGTCATGCTCTGGGTAAAGTTATTCTACTCAACTAACATTTTGGAACATTTTGCTTCTACATTTAAGTTAAATTTCTCATAGTGCTAAACACTTTTCTTTGGGAAGGAAATGCCAGTGTTTCAAAGAAATGGTAATAATTGGTCAGCAGTAAAAGCAGGCTTGAAAAAGTTTGTATTTGAATATTATCTATTAAATCAAAAATTAAAGATAATGAACAAACTGTTATCTATAAAATTATGTGAAGAGCAAATTTGGGTTAGAAGACACTTAATATTAATATTAGGTACACAACACATATAAATCAAGAAAACGCTAAAATGATGATGGTTTTAAAACAGGGCCCAGAATCATATGTAACCATTAAAAGTAAAACTGCAGCTGCTTCTGTTTTCTGATATTAAAATATTGTGTTATTTAGATCAATCCTTTAGCTGAAAATAAAAATAAAATGCTGGATAAAATGTAAACACAAAATGCACTAACAAACCTCATCATTTGTACATTGCTAAAGAGATTCAACTTTGAGGCCAAATGCTTGAGATAGGATTGAAACTAGAGTGCTAAGCAGAATTTCACGATTAATTTTTCCTGTGAAACACTTGGATATCAGATCAGTAGCCTCAAGAGGTGAGGAAGACAGAAATTTATTGGCTACTAAAGTTGAGCAGTCATATTGAGACAACCTCTCCACCTCAAGTTGGAATCTCAGAGGCCACAGGTTTAGAACAATGCCACACTAGAACTCATCTCTACCCCTACTTCAAGTTAAAGAGCATTTTGGCGATTATGTCTGTGCCAAGCAGAGCAGGAGAAGAAAAAAAATTAAGAGGAAAAAATAATATTATATGTGCTGTTTTTTAATCTTCACCTGAGGGTATGTTTATTGATTTAGAGGGAGAGAAAGAGAGATCGAGAAACACCAATCGGTTGCCTCCTGTATGAGCCCTGGCCAGGAAACAAACCTGCAACCTTTTGATGTGTAGGACTAACTAATGGTGCCACCCAGCAGGGCTGAAGCTGTTTTCATAGATGGGTCTCTGTGTGCATCTACATACTGGAGACCCTGAGTGGAGCGGGGAACCTCAAGCTGTGAACTATGTTTGAGATGGTTCCCAATTTTAAGTCCTCCCCAGATACCAGACAGCTAGAAACATAAATCCCCTTTGGAAGAGAGAATACCATCATAGGAATCTGAGTATATGCATAAATTTTTTCAATGATAATGACTACCAGACTCTCAGATAACTAGGCATTCAGGAAAACAAAGTGATTGATTTATGACCTGTCTAAGCATCACAGAGCAACAGAGCCACAAAGACCTCAGATAATGGAATGATTATAAAAAACTATCATTGTGTGGATTATTATATAGAAGAGTATGCTTACTTTTAAAATATATAAACTTAAAAGTAACTTCAGAGATCATGAAATGGATATAGGCATAGGAGGCTCAAAAAAAAAACCCTAAATAAAACTTGTAGAAATGTTTAAAATCCAATAATAAAATAATAAAAATTCAATGAGTCATTTAGAAATAGTGTAGGTGCTGTTTCTTAGTCTATTCAGTCAACTGTAACAAAAATAAAATAAACTGGGCCACTTATGAAGAACAAATATTTATTTTTCACAGTTATGGAGGTTTAGAAATCCAAGATCAAAGCGGTGGTAAATTTGGTATTGTAGTGAGAACCATTTCCTGATTCATAGATGGCCCCTTTTTATTGTGGCTAGCTTTCTGGGGTTTCTTTTATAATAGCACTAATCCCAATCATGAGGGTTGTACCCTCATGACCTAGCCACCTCCATAAGTCCCACTTTCTAATACAATTACCTTGCAGGTTAGGTTTCAGCATAGGAATTGTACAGGTAAACAAACAGTCAGACCAAGTATGCAGCAAAAGACAAAATTAGTAAACTGCTCTATCAAATTGCAGATATTACTCAGAATGCAGCATAGAGACAAAGAGAAAATGCAAAAGGGAGGGTAAGAGACAAGGAAAATCATAACATGTTTGAATGGAACTCAGAGGGAAAACAATTAGATAGAAATAATTTTTAATATATAAAGCTGGTAGGTTTTTAGAATTTATAAAGAAAAATAATCCATTAAATCAAGAGGCTCAGTGAATCTTCAGTGAGATAACTACAAAGAAAGCCACATTTAGATATATCGTAGTGAAATTGCAGAAATCCAAAGACAGTGAAAAATATTAAAAACAATTAGCAAAAAAAGACAATGGAAGAAAGATGATATGGAATCATTATTTTAGATAATACTATTTTTAATGTAATGAACGAATTTTATACCTAGCAAAAATAACTTTCAAGCATGAAGGCAAAAATGACGTGTTAAAAAAGTAAAGAAAAACTGAGTCTATGACCAACAGAACATTTCTAAAGATACTAAATAATTATCTTTAAAAAGAAGAAAGTAATTTCAAATGAAAAATCTAAGATGCAAGATGAAATGATAATAAAAAAAAGTAGTATGTGTGAAAATGAAAAAAACACAAAGTAATTTTTTTTTTCAAATGTCTAGTAAGGTTAAATAGTACTATTAGAATTAAAATGCTAAACAGAAATAAAGTATGTGTAAGTCAGGAAGGGGTCTAAATGAAGTTCAAATGATCTAGATTCTTTATTATATAAGGAAGAAAAAATGAAGTTTTTGATAAATTTTAGATATTGATAAGTATGAATATTGTAATTCTTAGAGTGATTGCAAAATTAGAAGCAGACAATGAACTTCCAAACATGTAAAAGAAAATAAGGGTAAAATAAAATATATTAAGTCAATCTGAAAGATAACCAAAAAGAGAATGAAAAAATATACAGATAGAAACACATATGGGACATATGAGACATATAGCACAAAATAAAATGGTAAATTCAAATGCAAAGATATCTAAAATTGTATTTAAGGAACTAAAGGGACTAAGTTCTTCAGCTAAAAGACAAAAATCATTATACTGGAAAAAAACCTTCACTTCCAACTATATATAATTTATAAGACACATAGAAAATCTAGGAAAACCAAAAAATTGACACTAAAATAATGATGAATATATGACAAAATATATACTTAGATATAAACAAAAGATTCTGATGCAGCTATATTAATATCAGAAAATAGACTTTAAAGCTAAAAGTAAGCATTTCTAGAATAAGAACATTAGTTTATACACATAAAATACTTAGTTCATTAAGAAGATATAATATATATTTGTATGCATATAACATAGGTAGTGAAACTATAAAGAAAAGCTAAGAACTGATTATCTTAAAAGTCATGATAATAGCTATTCCAAAATAGGAATAGCTACTGCACAGTGTAAATAGAAAGAGACAGTAAAAGGCTTCTGGAATTCCAGTTGATGTTCTATTTCCTACTCTGAGCAGTATTTGCACATTAACAGATAACCATTAAAATAGTACAACACAGGTTTTAACATTTTTGTATGTATGGAAATTCTTGAGTTATTCAATAAAAAACAATGTTACCTAATTAAATACAGAGGCTTATTTTATTTTATATATCCACATATTTTTCTATCTGTAGATATAGTCAAAAGATGTACATTAAGTTTTTATCAACAATATCTCTGGATGGTGGTTTTATACTTTCTTTTTATTTCAATGTTTTCCTATAATATGCAGTTGTTTTTATAATAAAGGAACAATGAATTAGAAAAGAACTACCAATCAGGACTAGAAAAAGCATTTCTAGAGAGAGTAAACATTGTTAGAAAAATGTGTGTGAACCCTGAAAATAAAATTAAAAAAAAAATGAATAGCTTTGTGGAAAGTGAGACATAGATACTCAATGAGAAGGAAATGCTTGGAAAGCAGCAATGCTGAAAAAGACTTCAGGGCGAGTATGGACAGCAAATTAGATGGAAGCTTGCAGTGCTACGTGCCAGGAGTGAAAGCTAATGCTATTTATAACTGCAAAAGCACAGGAATCAAGGCACAAAACAAGGACAGGCAGCCACTTTTATTTATATATATATGGAAAATCTGACTGTGAGGCAACAATTTTATAGCAAACTACTTTTAGCTTAAACTAGGTACAAGGAGGAAAATAGCCACCATGACCTAAAATTCTCTACAGTGATATGGAATTCTCCAGTGCGATAATTTCTCACCCTTGTTTTGTAAAGGGCATAGCCTCTATTAGTGATAGTCCTAAGTTTTACCAAAGGTGATTGTAAAAACATGGATATTTGATTTTTTTTCTTTAGAATCTTTCTCAATCACAGTAGCTATATACAAAAATAAGTCTGCAGAGGAAGCTTGCATGCCTTCAAAAGTTCAACTTATTGAGAAAGAAAAGTATATTATGAATGTAAGATGTCCAAACGACAAGCAGAACATGGTAGCAGGTATCTAGGTGTCAGTTGATAATCAAATTCAAATAAGCAATGCAGACTGCGCTTAGATCAACTGAGGGCCAGAGGTTGAGTTGGTAGAGATTAATATCTGCTGCCCTGGAGGAAGGCTGGTTGGCAAGAGTTAAGCAGGAACTTAAGGCAAGCAGATGGACTTCCGGGCAGAATTGCAAAAAGATATAGGGTTGTGTGTCATATCTTACAAGAGATAGAGGGGCTTTATAATAATCCACTGTGTAAATGTAGCACAATATTTTGATCCGCTCATTTACTTATGGACACTTAGACTGTCTCCAGCAGTTGGCTATTGTAAATAATGCTGCTATGAACTTTGGGGTGCATAGGTTCTTTTGAATTGGTGTTTCAGGATTCTTAGGTTATAATCCCAGCAGTGGAATTGCTGGTTCGAAAGGCAGATCCATTTTTAGTTTTCTGAGGAAATTCCTACTGTTTTCCACAATAGCTGTGCCAGTCTGCATTCCCACTAACAGTGCACTTTGGTTAACTTTTCTTTTCAACCTCACCAGTACTTGTTGTTTGTCGATTTGGTTATGATGGCCATTCTGATGGTGTGAAGTGGTATCTTATTGTGGTTTTAATTTGCATCTGTCTGATGGCTACTGATGGTGAGCATCTGAAGGAGCTCCTACCCTTCAAGACAGCATGGATGGAACTGGAGAGCATTATGCTAAGTGAAATAAGCCAGGTGGTGAAAGACAAATACCATAGTATATCAACTATAAGTGGAACCTAATCAAAGCCAACAAGCAAGCAAAACAGAACCAGAGGCATGGAAGCATGGAAATAAAGAACATACTGACAGTAACTAGAGGGGAAAGGGGAGAAGAATAAAGGGGGAAAGAAGGGTAAGAATCATCAAGAAACATGGACAAAGGACTGATGGACAAAGACAACTGGGTAGGAGGAGCACTGAAGGTGAGTAATGGGGAAAAAATGGGGACAACTATAATTGAACAACAATAAAAATATAAAAAGTGTCATATTTACTCAAAAAACAAAGAGAGGCTTGAGAAGATACAGACACCCATCAGATAGTATAAATAAAAAATACCTAATTGAGAGATTATTTACAGACATATTGGAAGAGTTATTTAAAAGAAAGAAGAACAACAACAAGAAGTATTGAGATATGCAGAGGCCATCAAGAGCAGGAAACTGTTGCCACTTTTAAGTCTAAAAGAATAAAAGAAGGAAGTGGTATCACCAGGGTCCAGTATGAACTGCAGATATTTAGGAGTGACTGCCTTTCAGAGACTGAAGCTGTTGCTAGAGAAATAGTGTCAAAATAGGGAGGAAAAGAGCAGGAAAGAATGGCCTTGACCTCTTTCTCATCCCCCTAATACCTGCTGGTGATACCACTTATTGGCCAAGCTCAACCCTAAACCATGGGACAAGGGAGTGTGGGTGATGGAAGCCATAAAAATTGGCCTTCCAGGACAGTATTAGGGAAGAAAAGGTAGAGAGAAAAGTCAATAGACTTTTGGTGATGATGGGGAGTGCAGGAAAGGTAACCCGCTCGAGTGTTACACAAGAAACCCAAGGTGAAAGCCAATTCTGCATGATGAGCCAATATGCCAGAGCTGTTCTTCATTCTGTCAACTGAAACATAAATTTAAAATATGTTCTTTACTGTGCTAACTCCACTACCAGTTTCTGAGGATATAAAAAGAGTAAGTTGATCCTTTCTGATGAAGGTTTTACAGCTTACTATAGAAGTGAAGATAGAATGTAAACAAGGGTAGACAAAACAAGAAATAGGTTTGGAAGTCAGTAAGAAATTCCATAGAGCAAAAGACATTTAAGGCTTTAAAATCAGAACAAGGGAGGGAGAGAAGGAAATTTCTGAAAAAAAATCACGAAACATGAAACAGCCTTGTATATTGGGCATGTAGCAGCTTGGTCAGAGAAAAGAATGGGAAGGAAACTGGAATTAGCTACATATCCACTAAACCCCTGGGTTTTCTCAGATGCACCTCTATCCCTTGAATAGACTGCTCTAGAAACATAGCAGTGCTGAGTGAGTAGATGGCATATTGGTAGCAGTGTTTGGGTAGGGTGGGAGAATACAAGAACGCTCATACAGCGTGGCACTGCCTTAAGGTTTCCATCTCTCAGGGTAATATTATCAAGAATTAGCAGAGTGGGCCAAGGGATAAGCAGAATGGGATAAATAACATAACCTAAATCAAAAGCTCACAGGGAGAATAGAAGGGAGGAATCATCAGAAACACTATTTACTTAGTTCATTCATTAACATAGTCAGTGGTGTTAATTCAGCTTAGAAAGTTTATCAACAAAAGAAGGTAGCCAACATAGAATGCTAGGGTACAGAAATATGAACATCTATATTGTATATAGAGACCTTTCATCATTAGTTGGTTTGTGTCATTGACTTTTATGGCTATACTCTATGCTTTTTCTTTAAGTCACCTCAAATACTATTAAGTAAATATTCTTTTTTTTTAAAGATTTTATTTATTTATTTATTTTTAGAGAGAGGGAGAAAGAGAGAGACATCAATGTGTGGTTGCCTCTCTAATGGCCCCTGCTGGGAACCTGGTCCATAACCCAGGCATGTGCCCTGACTGGGAAGCGAACCAGTGACTCTTAGATTGGGACCAGTGGCCCACACTCAATCCACTGAGCTACACCAGCCAGGTATTAGTAAATATTCTTAACTAGTACTTTACAGTTTTATGTTATTAAATATAACATTTAGTTTAGGATGTTACACTTAAAGTTGAAACAATCACTGGAAATGTCACTTGCCAAGATATATTCTTGTTCCCACTTAAGCCTAGTCAGTGGGGAAAAGCAGCAGCAAAAAATAGCATGATTTTCTTTATATTAAGTTCAAATTCAGAGTTATAATTTCTCTAAGGGCACATAATATCTATAAGCCAAGGCTTGAGTGATAGAGTTTTGCCATGGTCTGGACATACAGCCATGACAGACAGTTATTTGATGCATATGGTACTTAAACCACAGTGTTGTAGGAAGGCAGACGGGAATCAACACACAGGGATTCCTCAGTGTTTGAAAGCTGAAGGCTGGCCTCTCTGATCCTCAGACCAACATTGTATTTCTCTCATCTTTCTCTTCTAATTTTCCTCTTTGTTATTTATCTGGGTATGAAAATGCCAGCTTGAAAACAAATTAAATTTAAGAAGTCTCCAGTTTTTTAATTATTTTTTATCAAGATGGGACTTCATTTTTCCTAAAAAAGAAAAAAAAAACAGGTATGATGTAAGCCTCTATGCTTTTTTACTCTTCAAGTTTCAAGAGTTTAAATTGCAGCATTTACCTTGATGGAGTACTGCAGAAAATCTCATTCTGGTTGGCAACCACAGCTCTCCTGCATCAGTAATATGTTTTCTTGGAATGTTCTGACATGACACTCAAGTCAATATCAATTAATGAGGATAGTTAAGATTGCCTGTAATAGACATGTATTTGAGGAAGACTTAGATGTCCATGTTGGAGAAGTGGGAGTGCCTGTCATAGTTCTACCATGTGCTGGACAAATTGATGTCTCTCATCTCCCTGTCTGCTTAAATACTCAAGCCCGATTCACAGTCTGATTTAAGAGATAAAAAGTAAGGGCAGCACAATATTAGGCAGCATATGGCTTATTTATATATCTTTCCATTTAAAAAGTCTAAACTAGCATATCAGCTACTCCTGAGATAAAAAAGATCACCAAAATGGGTCTATATGTTTCTCACCCTGATTACAACTGTATTATATAACTGTTATCTTCCTCATTCCTAAACTCCAACTACCACTAAAAGAAGCTTGTTAATAGTAAAAAGTATAAAAATGAGAGTGGATTCCAAAGAAAATACAGAATCTTAAGAAGTCAATATAAAATTATTATTAATGGTGAACAGTGTAATATAATAAAAAGTACATACTATTCAATTCTTATGCTTGGCATAACATTCAACTTCTTATTTGTTAGGCCAAGATCAATATTTTTCCTTTCTCCCTCAAAGTCTGCAGAAACCTGTCAGTGAGACAATGTCTTGACTAATTAAAAATGTCCTAGGAGGTCCATTTCACATTTACAATGCAAGAACAGGTCAATACCAGGAAATTAAAACTAAAGAATAAGTGGAGACTTCCGCCAAGATGGAGGCATAGGTAGATAACACCTTGACTCCTCACACAACCTAAACGACAACAACAAATATAAAAATAAAAAATAACCAGAACTGTCAGAAAATCGAACTGTAAGGCAGTCTGGAAACCAAGGAGTTAAAGAAGAAACATTCATCCAGACTGGTAGGAGGGGCAGAGATGGGCAGCAGGGGTGGAGAGGACTCCTGGCAAGGTGTTGACTAGAGGACCGGGGCAGGTAAGGCAGCAGCTGGCAGAGCTGGTGGTCCCACATATGCACAGGGATAAACCAGGAGGGACAACTGGGGAGTGAGACAGGCCACGCAGCCCAGGATTCCAGTGTGGGGAAATAAAGCCTCAAAACCCCTAACTGGAAAAATCTGCAGAGGTTGAGGAGTCAGGAGAAACTCCCAGCCTCACAGGAGAGTTCTTTGGAGAGGCCCACAGAGTCCTAGAACTTAAACAAACCCACCCACCTGAGAATCAGCACTAGAAGGGCCTAATTTGCTTGTGGATAGCAGGAAGTGACTAAAAGCTGCCAAGAGCTAAGCAAATAGCATTGTTTCCTCTCCGACCCCTCTCCCACACACAGTGCCACAGGGGGTTGCCCTGCCCTGGTGAATAACTAAGCCTCCACCCCTTACTACATAACAGGTGTGCCAAGACAAAAATATATATAGCCCAAATGAAAGAACAGATCATAGCTCCAGAAGAAATACAACTAAACAATGAAGAGATAGCCAACCTATCAGGTGCACAGTTCAAAACACTAGTTATCAGGATGTTCACAAAAATGGTTGAGTATGGTCATGAAATAGAGGAAAAAGTGAAGGCTACAGAAAAGTGAAATAAAGGAACATATACAGGGAACCAACAGTGATGGGAAGGAAACAGGGACTCAAATCAACAGGTAGGACCAGAAGAAAGAAATAAACATTCAACCAGAACAGAATGAAAAAACAAGAATTTAAAAAATGAGGAAAGGCTTAGGAACCTATGAGACAACTTTAAATGTTCCAATATCCAAATCACAGGGCTCACAAAAGGAAAAGAAGAGCAAGAAGTGGAAAACTTACTTGCAAAAAATAATGGAGAACTTCCCTAATCTGGCAAAGAAAATAAACTATCAGGAAGCCCAGGAAGCCCAGAGAGTCCCAAAGAAGTTGGACCCAAGGAAGCACACACCAAGGCACATCATAATTACATTATCGAGATTAAAGATAAGGAGAGAATCTTAAAAGCAGCATTAGAAAAGGAGATAGTTACCTACAAAGGAGTGCCTATAAGACTATCAGCTGAATTCTCAAAAGAAACCTTGCAGGCTAGAAGGGGCTGGAAAAAAGTATTCAAAGACATGAAAGGCAAGGACTTACATCCAAGATTTCTCTATCCAGCAAAGCTATCATTTAGAATGGAAGGGCAGATAAAGTGCTTCCCAGATAAGGTCAAGTTAAAGGAGTTCATCATCACCAAATCCTTATTATATGAAATGTTAAAGGGACTTATCTAAGGAAAAGAAGAAGTTAAAAAATATGAATAGTAAAATTACAACAAATTCACAACTATCAGCAACTGAACCTAAAACAAAAACAAAAACAAACTAAGCAAGTAACTAGAACAGAAACAGATTCACATAAATAGAGATCACATGGAGGGTTATCAGCAGGGAGGTGGCGGGGGGAGAATGAGGGAAAAGGTACAGGGAATAAGAAGCATCAATGGTAGATACAAAATAGACAGGGGGAGGTTAAGAATAGTATGGGAAATGGGGAAGCCAGAGAATGTATATGTATGATGCATGGACATGAACTAAGTTAGGGGAATGATGGTGGAAGGGGGTATACAGTGTGGAGGGGAATAAAGGGGAGAAAATAATGGGACAATTGTAATAGCATAATGAATAAAATATATTTAAAAAATAAAACTAAAGAATAACATAAAAATGAGAACTTTAAGATACCCAAGCTAAAAATAACCAAAAGTTCACACTTTTCTAAGAACTTTAACAGTCACAAAGCTATCAATAGGTCAATGTTTTTCAAACTGCAAACTATATATGCTTTGGGCTAAGTCCTGGAAAAGATGACAAATAGACCAAATTCCAGTCCCCACTGAACCAAAAAAAAAAAAAAAAATCTAGATGAGGTGACATATAACCTAGGTGTCAAATAAATGATTCACTGATTGAAGAGTAAAGGTGGAAGAGATGTTAAGGACCAATCAGTTCAACTTCCCCATCTTATGGCAGAGAAAACATAGGAGACCCAGAAAGTAGAAGTCACCTAGTAGTAAGAGGAAGGGACTGGAAGGAACCCCAACTCTTCTGAATCTAAGCTTCTAAGCATGGGGATTTTCACATCATTGGGGAACCCTTTTCCAAAGAAAATAACTTTATCTCCAAAGGAAATCACTTTTCCCCAAAAGCAAGGTGGCTACAGTCAATGTGGCTGAGTAACAGCTCCAACAGAATATTCTTTGTATCATGATAAGGTTATTTCTGTTCCAGCAATGGGGACAATTTAGGAAGGCTTTTGATGGGTTTAATGACCCTGAGTAAAACAGACCCTGTGACAAAGCCAATTTATCCAAAACCAATTATTGGAGAAACAGTTCCAATAATCATTAAATAATTTTAGCCAACCATCAAGACTTAGAGAGCCCACTATATGTTAAGTACAGTGCTGGTTCATGCTTCAGAAGTGCCCAAGAAGTAATACCATATGTCCCTGGTTACCATGCCCTTTTCTAAAGAGAGATACTGCCTCTCTTTAGAACCAAGGGGAGCTGCTACTTATGCTTCTGCTGAGTCCTCTCCATCAGTAAATCTCCATTAAACAGATCTGCATAATCTATTTAAGACATTAGTCCAAAGGAGATTCTGGAGTGATTTTTCTAAAACTTTTTACTGTGACCCACATTAGAAAATATATTTCACATCATGATCTATTAAATATATATATGTTAAGTTGAAACAAATATAATGACACAATAATTACTGGTATAACATCTGATATTTCACATTCCTTTTTATTCTTTTTTCTTGAAGTGAAATATACATCTAATTATTCTCTAATAGATCATAACCCCACTTGAGAAACGCTATGAGACCATTTATTCATTAGTTTTGCATATATTTATTGAGTGCCTACGCTAGGCCAAATACTGTTTGAAGTACTAGAAAACACTTTTCTTGAAGCTACCATATAAGAAATCTGACTACCCTGACAACACCATGCTGAAGAGGTCACGTTCAAATTCAATGTTCCACAGTCCCAGCTGAGATTGTCCTTCAGAAATCCTAGATGTGGTACCAGCCATATGAGCAAAGAAACCATCCTGGAAGTGTTTGACCTAGCCAATTAATACAGCTTTCTAACATTCAAGTCATCTGCAGCTATTTGTCATTTCAACTGAGGATTTAGACATCACAGAGGTGGGGAGAGCTGACACTACTTGATCCTACCAAAATACCCATCCACACAATGCATAAGCATAATGAAATGGTTATTATGGTTTTACACTACTAAGCTTCAGGATTTTTGTTTTACAGCAATAGATAGTACAGAACAGACTCCAACTTAAAACAATTTTCTGACCCCACAGAGAATCATAATATTTTGATCCAATCGACTTTTTACTATGATAATGTTTGAAGATGAAACTTTATTGCCTTTAATGTTTGGCTTAATTTATGTGGAAGAGGCAACTAATGCTCATAAAATAATCTATTTGCTCTCAGAAAATTTTTACACACTCCTGCAGTTAGCTCATTGCTATTTGTCCATTTCTGGCCAATAGAGTATGATGGGAGGTAACTGCATCACTTTGGGTACAGTTACAGGTAGGTGTGATTCCTCTAACTCTTCCCCATTTGGGACAAGGAGCACAAACTGAGAAGTCTGAATGGCAAGATGGAGGTATCCTGGATCCCTGACTCTCTGTTTGTAAAGAGGTACCAAGAAGATTTTCCTGACTCATGCCAAACTCCAGTATGAATAAGAAATGAATCTTTGTTGTGTTAGGCTAAGTAAATTGAAGGCCCTATTTACTATTGCAACATAGTCTAGCTGAGCCTAGCTAGTATAATTTTCATGATCTATTATTATAGTCACTCTGCATATACTGTAAACCCTCTCCTTTTTTTTCTGGGATTTTTTCCCCTCATCAGATTCATCTCAATGCCTACTCAACACCTCTCTGAACGGCTATAAAATAAAGCTGGGCAGGGAGGAAATGGAACTCAGCAACAATGCTGACTGGCTTTTTTTTTTTAACTCACGTACACAGAGTTCAAGTGGAGCCTTAGTGCTTCCTAGTTATTGTCTTAAATTTTCTTTAATTCATTCCCCAATTTTCCAAAGTGACTCTTTCAAACTCCCTTCTCTTTCTTCAACACCTCCTTCCCCAAATTTATTCTCAGCTGATGACTTGCTCCATATTTTACTGGCAAAGTTGAAGCCACAGAAAAGAATTTCCACATGCTCCCACTCCCATATGTGCCAATTATTGGTTCTGTCCATATATGTGCCTTCCCCTTCCTTAGCTATAGATGAACTATCTACGCTCTTATATAAGGCCAATGACTCTACCTGAGCTCTGAATCTAGTCCCATCTCTCCTACTCAATGATATTGCAGGAATTTCCTTCTTTCTCTGCTTTACCACGAAGCTTTCTTTCTTTACTGCACGTTCCTATCATCATACAATCATTGGTATTTCCCTTTATTGCAAAACTCCACGAAAAAAGTCTCTTTACTCACTGTCTTCACTTGCTATGCTCCAAGTGCTATTGAACCTCTTTAAATTACCCTCAGCACTCCCCCAAAGCAGATCTTGTTAAAGCCATCAATGACTTTCAAATTGCTAAATAAAAAACAATTCTCACTTCTCATTGGACACAATTTCGTAGCAGCTTTTGAAACAAATGATCCTTTGCTTCTTTGTGAAACACCTTCTATACTTGGGTGCTGGAGCACTACAGTGATCCCTCACCTATCGGAGGAGTTACGTTCCAGAGACCCCCAAGATAGGTGAAAATCCTTGAAGTAGCAGTGTTATATTTATTTTATTATTTATATATATATATATTAAGGCTTTATAAACCCTTCCCACATTCCTATAAATCTTTCCCACCCTCTTATTAACCTTCCCCACACTCTTACGAACACTTCATATGCTTTTAAACAGTTTCTAACATTCCTAAACACTCCTAAACCTGCGTAATTTTAACAACCCATAAAATTCTATATGGGTACAGTACAGCACAAAACCCCATGATATAGTGAAAACTCCATGATACAGAATTAGATATATATATTTTTTTTTAAAAACCCACGATACAGTGAAGCCACAATAAGTGAACCGTGATATAGTGAGGGACGACTGTATCATGCATTCTGATTCATGCTCATTTTCCCAATCTCTAAGCACTGGAATGGTCACAGGATCAGAATTCAAGTTTCTGTTTTCCACTTGCATTAATCTTCTAGCTGATCTTACCAGATTTCAAGTATTTCATAAACTGAGCCATAATAAACCCAAAATTCATATTTTCAGCTTCAATGTACAGATTTTACTTCTGAGCCTGATGGGCATACTGTCTTATGGAGCTAACCCCACTTTTTCCCACTCAGATGCTTAACAGCCACATCTACCTTAGGTAGCCATTTCTACCTTACAGTAGGAGCTAGCAGATATAAAACTAAACTCTTGATATTTTTTTTCCTGCAATTTGTTCCTTCCACAATCTCGCAGTGACAGCAAATGGAAACTGATTTCTATTAGTTATTCAGGCCTCAAAGCTTGAGATCATCCTTGACTCTTCTAACACACAATTTCCAGTCCTTCAGCCACTCCTGTCAATTCTACTTTCAAATACATTTCTTGAGTCTAATCTTTTTAAACAAATGTCACTGCTTCCATGTTATATCAAGCCATTATAATATCTCATGAAGATTTTGCAATAACCCTTTACATAGTTTCCCTATAACCATTCTTGCTTTATATTACAAACTAATTTCTATATTGCAGTAAAAGATGCTACAACATAATAGCTACAATGTATAGCTCAAAGATGTTATACTGTATAAGTCAGTTCATACTCTCTATTTTCAAAGTGCTTCAGACAGCTTTCCATATAAAGTAATAGTTCTTAGTGCCCTGTCTGGCCTGGTCTTATAGTGTGTCCCTAAATCCTCCTTAAAATACACAGACACTGTCTACTATGTACCAGCCACACTCCCTTTCTTCCTCTTTCTTAACTTCAAGCAAGGTCCATCTCGAAGTCTTTGTAAGTATAGTTCTCTTTGTCAGGAATACTCTTTTCTGAGGTTTCCACATGCCCCTTCTTCATTTCATTTAGCTCTCTGCTTCAATTTCATTTTTTTTAGAAAAGCTTTTCTCTGACTACCTATGCTCTCCATCCATTTTCCTGTCTTATTTTATTTTATATCACTTGTCAATAATGTAAGATAGTGATGTAGATTTTCTTATTGTCTGATGTCACCCTGTTGTAGGCCTAGAATGTAAAATCTATACAGGCCACAGCTTGACTAGTTCCATTTGATAACTTTTACTATAGAACCCAAAATACTTGGAACATAGTAGATACTTAATAAATATTTCCATAAAGTAGTAAACAAATGAATATGAAGCTCAGTTTGAGATGATGAATAAAAGTCTCATATCTGGAAACCCTGGGTTCATGTGAAAAAAACAAATCATCTGCATGTCTCCAGAGGCATCAAACTGACTACAGTAAGACTCAGGAATTACAAAACAAACTCAAGATGGGCTGCAAAGTAATAGTAAACCAAGGCTACTAATGTCCCTGGAAGCTAGCCACGGAAGACCGACAAGCTACAGTAGGAGCCAGCTTGGCATTTGTGTACAATATTTCCACATATTTCTCCCTGGCAGAAAGAGAAGACACATTTGCAAAAAGCATGTGCAGTTTAAAAAAAAGGCTGACAACTGATTATAAATTGAATTAGTGATATTCTCATTGGCTTATGCTTGTACAGAGAAAGGGCATTAGGCTGGAATTAAATGGGGCCATTTTGGGTAGTTTTAAAAATTTATTATAAGTCTGTGTTTCTCTTTCTTCTATTTTTCTAGAGAAAATACATATGACTAAAATCATCTTTTCTAAACCCAAATCTATGATATACAGTTAGACAAACATAATATTACATATGGGAGCACCAGCACAAAATATAAAAATTGGTACAGGCTTTAAAAATTCAAGAGGATACAGAGGTATAGTGTATATGACTCTGAAATTATATTGGGGCTATTAAGTGGATGAGCAGTCACACAAAAGAACAGGCAGATACAATTGAGAAGAAAGTGAGGCAGTTAAAAATAAGATAATTGAACAATATAGCACCATAAATAACATACCCAGCTTCAGGGATAAGTTCTAATGGGGGTGAATGGTTTGAATCTTGGAGCAATATAGAGTGAATGTCCACTGACTCAAAGAGATCTTTGTAAGAAGATGGGAATAGAAATAGAGGTTTACCAAAAGAGTTGGGCTTCTTCTTTCTTTTATACCCAACTAAATTTGGATTATGAAGTTCTGATGCCTTATTAACTGTAATTCTTTAAAGGACCAGCTTAACCAGTGCTGGGTACTCCACTAGAAGATCTATCTCTGTCAAACTTAATTTACTGATGCTCAACACCATGATCAAGTTCTAATCGCAGTTGAAGAATGAAATGAACAGTACTGTAGGATCCTCAAAATTCAATACTAAAAGGTCCAAATATTTCATTTGATATATGAACTCAAATAAAGGACAAAGGACTATACATAACTTGTCCAATAAAACATACAAAGATAGTGGGAAAGCTGAGATGAAAACCCAGATTTCCTAACCTCGTAGAGTAGTTTTCCTTTTATTTCACTAGTTCTCAGTCTTGGTATCTTTATTTTAGAAAAAAATAAAACACAACAAAACAAACTCTTCCTTGAAAGAGCAAATATTTTATTGTTATATTAATAAGAAGAGTTCCTTTTAGAATATCTTACGGTTTCAAACTACAGCAATACTGAAGAGTAACCATTCACCAAGCTTCCCAATTTCTGCACCTACGCCATACAGGGTTGATTTATGATGTTAAAGGTCACTGAGAGAGGAGAGAGTGTGAAAATTGTGTTTTGCAGTATCTGGACTTTTCCCTCAGTGTGGCTTTTCATGTTCTTATTATTTCTTTAAGATATGAAAATACCACCCTGGTTTTGTAGAGCCTATGTTATAATTTAGCATCACTAGAAAAAAAGTTTTCTCATTATTTTTATAAAATATAAAATTTGATATATTCTAAAGTTTCCCTGATAAACCTTTCCATTGACTAATTAGATTACTGTCAGGAAATTAGATTCCTGAAAAGGAACTTCTGGCCAGGATGGAGGGGTAAGTAAATACACTTTGCTTTCTCACACAACCAAACAAAGGAAAAACAACAAATTTATAAACAAAAACAACCAGAATTGGCATAAAATTGAACTGTATGGAAGTCTGACAACAAAGGAGTTAAAGAAGAAATATTCATCCAGACTGGTAAGAGGGACAGAGATGGGAAGCTGGAGCTGAGAGGATACATGTCAAGGCAGTAGCTGGCAGATCAGGTGATCCCACATCCTCAAGAGGATAAACTGGGAGGAACAACTGGGGAGCAAGACAGACTGTGCAACCCAGGGTTCCAGTGCAGGGAAATGAAGCATCAAAACCTCTGGCTGTAAAAACCTGTGGGGATTACAGCAGTGGGAGAAACTCCCAGTCTCATAGGAGAGTCCATTGGAGGGGCCCATGGGATCCTAGAACATACACAAGAACACCCACCTCAGTAATCAGCACAAGAAGGTCCCTATTCCCTTGCAAGAAGCAGGGGAAGTGACTGAAAGCAGAGTGAGAACTGAGCAAGTGAAATTGTTCCCTCTCTGACCCCTTCTCCACATAGAACACTGCAACACAGTGAAGTGGGTTGCCCTACCCTGGTGAATTCCTAAGGCTCCACCTGTTACAGCATAACAGGTATGCCGAAACAAAAGAAATATGGCCCAAATGAAAGAACAGATCAAAAACTCCAGAAAAAAATACAACTAAACAATGAAGAGATAGCCAACCTATCAAGACACAGAGTTCAAAATACTGGTAATCAGGATGCTCACAGAAATGACTGAGTATGGATGCAAAATAAAGGAGGAAGTAAAGTCTATAAAAAGTGAAATAAAGAAAAATATACAGGAAACCAAGAGTGAAGGAAAGGAAACTGGGACTCAAATCAATGACTTGTAACAGAAGGAAGAAATAAATCTTCAACTGGAACAGAATGAAGAAATAAGAAATAAAAAAAATTGAGGAGAGACTTAGAAACCTCCAGAACAAATTTAAATGTTCCAACATTCAAATCATAGGGCTCACAAAAGGAAAAGAGGAAGAACAAGAAATGGAAAACATATTTGAAACATTATTTGAAAAAACAGTGAAGGACAACTTCCCCATCTGGTGAAGGAAATAGACATGCAAGCCCAGGAAGCTCAGATAGTCCCAAGTTGGACCCAAGGAAGAACACACCAAGACACATCATAAGTTATAAAAGATCAAAAATAAGGAGACAATCTTAAAAGTAGCAAGAGAAACAGAGACAGTTACCTACAAAGGAGTTCCCATAAGACTATCAGACTATTTCTCAGAAGAAATCTTACAGGCAAAAAGAGCTAGAAAGAAGTATTTGAAGCCATGATATGCCAGGACCTACATCCAAGATTACTCTATCTAGCAAAGCTCTCATTTAGAATGGAAGGGCAGATAATGCACTTCCCAGATAAGATCAAGTTAAAGGAGTTGTTTGTTCATCACCAAGCCATTATTTTATGAAATGTTAAAGGGACTTATCTAAAAAATTGAAGAAGATCAAAAATATGAACTATAAAATGACAATGAACTCACAACTATCAACAACTGAACCTAAAAAACAAAATCAAAAACAAATTAAGCAAACAACTAGAAGAGGAACAGAATCACAGAAATGAAAATCACATGAAGGGTCATCAGCAGGAATTGGGAGGAGGATAATAGTGGAAAAATAGGGAATAAGAAACATAAACGATAGGTACAAAATAGACAGGGGGAGGTAAAGAATAGTATAGGAAATGGAAAAGCCAAAAAACTTACATGTACTTCTCATGGACATGAACTAAAAGGAGGGCAAAAGCTGGAGGGAGGGGGAGTGCAAGGTGGGGCAGATAATGGGGAGAAAATAAATGGGACAACTATAATAGCATAATCAATAAAATATACTTAAACAAAAGGAAATTCCCTAATAAGCTCTTAGGTATCTAATTTGTCAATCTTGAATGAGTCATGTTACATTTGTGATTCATGCCGTATGATTTTTATGCACCTTATATTGTTATTTCAAGTCAAGAGACTGAGCTTAAAAAACATAAGTATAAATGGTTCAAATCTAGACTCATTCATGTCACTGGCGAAAGTTTTTTTCATATAGTTCTTTGGGAAAAGGAAAAAGACTTGTTATTAACAAGATGAACATGCACTTTAGAACAATAGGCAAAATTCAGGAATACGTTCAGTTTCTAAAAGCCAAGGACTATTCCCTATTCGTTATTGAATGCATTACACATAACATACCAGTTTAACCACTAAAAAAATATTGATAATGAGTGTTTACTATGTGTGCTATTAGCTTTAGGTATATTCTATTAAACTTAAAACACAATTTTTTGAATATGGTACAGTTACTATCCTCATGTTATACAAGAAACTGAGGCTTAACGAGATGAACTAACTTAACAGGGCCACACGAAGCTGGGTTTCCGGATAAAGGTTTGGTCCCAGTGCCTACAATATGAATCTTCTTTTCATCATTCTTCTTGAAAACACTTGTTAAGGTGAAAACAAAGAGGGCCTGGGTCACCTAGAAGAATTTGTGACCACAGTCTTGTGTCTTTTTCATCTAACAATAAAACTTTAATCCAGCGCTAATTTTAACCTGGGGAGTGAAAAGCAATTATTTTACAGGTGATGTTCTCTCGCTCATGTCAATTCACCACCTAGAGGCCATTTTTACAGCTTATCCTCCCAATGGCTACACATAGAGAATCATATCAGATCTGAAAGACCTTTCGCAGTGCCACAATTATCCCCATTATCATCTCCTTTCTGGTAAGCCCCATCAGTTTTGTTGCTGAGCCATCCCTCACTTTTCTCCCAAGACTTGCTCTTTCCTTTTGGAAACACACACACACACACACACACACACACACACATGCATGATTTTCTAGACTACTTATGCATGTCTGGGAGAAAACTTACAGGAATGGGGTAAACATGACAGGTTTCTCATTAATTTTTTTTAAAAAATTAGGAGACACATTTTTAAGTGGTAGCAGGAAAGTCTTAGTTTATAAAGAGGTGGAGAAATGGAGTGTGTTATTGGGGAAAAACTTTCAAATGACTTAATAAAGTTTAATGACGAAGGTCTTTGAGATTGGAGCACATGAGTGGTCCTCAGAGGGTTCATCCTGTGACAGTCACTCTTCATCATGAACAACTCGAGGATGCCCACAAATGTAAACTACAAAATTTTGCTTGAAAATCTTGAAGATTTTGCATCTCCTTAAATCTGTACTCTATAATCCCTGAGCTATAATTTTTGATGAAGTGGAGTACAGAATTACAATATTGTGTGATTTAAAAATAATTTGACAGCAGCATGCAATTCCCAAACCTAAATTGAAAAATGTCTTGGTCAGCCCATAATTTCCTGAAAGACAAAATAAGGTGAAAAGACACCACCCCCAAGAAACTTTTTACAGAGTCATACAGACACACTAATGCAAAGTTAAAACAGATTTCCACCTGAGAATTCAAGAAATGTACTACCTTGCCCCAAACCGGTAAGAATCCGATTACCACAAGGATGGATAGTTACCCATGGCGAAGAACGGGATTCCCAGCAGGGTGGAGTTGTACTTCCCATCAGTGATGAAGAAGATCCCTGCTGCCGTGACGAGGGAGATGCACACTGTGAGCACCCCCAGGAGGCCCAGGAAGGGCTTGCTGCGCAAACAGTCCTTCATGGAGCTGGAGAGGGTGGCTGTGGTCAAGATCAGCACGAGGCTCACCAGGACCTTGCTCCTGGCCAGGATGCTGGTCTTATGGAAGTCTCTCCAGAGGCTAAAGGATGCTAAAGAGTAGAGCTGGAAGTCCTGGTGCTCCTCCTGGAGCTTCCTCATAAGTTTACAGAACTCATTCTCCCACTTCTCCCCTATGAGGTCCTGGGTGGCAGAGCCATAGGTCTGGAGGTAGTAGGTGATTTGAATGGCTCTGGCTGACTTCACCCGTTGGTCCTTGCTGTTTGGCACTTCCACTACCCCGCCCAGTTGGTGTCCAATAAAACTGTTCCTCCCATCCTTGAAAACAGAAGAAAAGGAGACTTAAGTTACCGGAGAGATGCACATTCCAGAAAACAGATTCTTACTCTAAATGAAAGAGCACAAAAAAGGCAGAGATAAGCTTTAGCAATTGTGAAACTGATGTGGGTGGAGTGACATGTTACGGCTTTATATTTAACCTTTTGGAGCCACATGGAAAACCATGCAAGATGATCAGGATTAGAAAAGATGCAAAGAGTATTATGAAGCTGTGCAAGTCTTGCCACATGCATAGGAAATGTACATAAATATTGTTTTGATCTCATCCATACCCTCATTCCCACCATTTCCTTCTGGAACAATCTATAACTCCTTAATGCAGGGTCAAGTTTTATGATTCAGTTTCAGCCAAAAGTGAAGCATGGCATGAGTTCACAGTTCAAAAGTTAAACTAGTTACTCATTTAATAAATGTATACTAAACTTTCCAGCATTAACACACACACACATACACCAATACATACACAAACACATGCAAACATTACAAACATCCATACTCATCCTTTATATTTTGGGGATACAACTGTATATTGCAGAACAAGTAGAAGAAAATATTGTTTATTTACAACTAATTTTATAGTGTTGAAGTGTTTTTGAAATATGATGTGAGCACCTATTCACTCATTATAATCCCCCAAACACCTGCCTCAGTCTGAGGTTGATCTTTTACCCACAGAAGACAGTGGACAAACCCCCTAAATGAGACTGATAAGATTTCACTTGGGGTTGTCAAAAGTCATGTCAACTTCAGAGTTCCACATAAGGTAGAGTAGATAAGACCATAAGAGTAAGATATTTATAAGAGAAGTATTCCCTCCTGTTTAAGGCACTCCTGATGTGGACATTGATTTGCCTAAACAGGTTCAGAGCAGTAATTCCCAACCAGTAAACCTTAACACTTAGAAGAAAATCCCTGATAGCCATCGCCAAATCTTTTTTGCCACACTGTCACTTACTTCATCCAGATGGCATATTGAACCCAACAGAGGATTCGAGATGGAGTATAGCATTGAAAATGTGTTGCAGGTAATGAATGGGATATAGGCATGAAGGTATACATGCCATAAATGGACTGTGTGTTTGTTAGGTCAGGCAAGCCATTTATCTGATGAAGATATAAAAGAGTAGAATCAGAGCAAAAACAATTCTTTCTAGAAGGATAATATGGAAGGGCAACACACCAACAGTGTGATAACCATGGTTGTTTTCACAGAACTGTGGGATTTTATATGCTCAAGTAGACATATGTAACAATTATTGTGGACTTGTTTAGTCCAGATGCCTATATCTAAGGTTGTTGTTTGTATTTTTAACATGCATCAAAGTGACACTAATACTTAAGAGTGTGTGGCAAATGCAAAAGTTTGAGACAGTTACAGTAGTACAAATGTTGTTAAGCAGGATCATGAAGAATTGAAACAAATTTCATAGTCACTCCACATATTCATATTTTCCCTGTATGTTCAATACAAGCAATCTTTTTATTTAATTCAACCTGGCCAACTGGAAGTGAACAGTGTATTTCTAAATAAGAATTTGACTTGAGTTTACTTTTCTTTTGCTTGGTTTATCTTCCACTTCCATGTCATCTTTTTTCCTTACAAAAGTCAAACTAAAATTCCAGTTGTAGGTTTAAAAGGCTCTGTCTTCATGAACCCTGTGGGTTCTCTGATGAGTAGGTAAAAAAGTAGAAGAGCTGCCCTAGCTCCTGTGGCTCAGTGGACTGAGTGCTGGCCTGTGGACCAAAGGGTCAGAGGTTCAATTCCCAGTCAGGGCACAGGTCTGGGTTGCAGGCCAGGTGCCCAGTAGGGGACGCAAGAGAGGCAACCACATATTGCTGTTCCTCTTCCTCTTTCTCACTACCTTCCTCTCTCTCTAAAAATAAATAAAATCTTTTTTAAAAAGTAGAACTTTGAGGAAGGACTGAGATTTCAAACTGGCACTGAGAGATTGTGAAATATGGTGTCCAGTCTTTCAGTCCAGGACACATTGCTCTTTAGTTAAGCTTATTTATTTTTGTTTTAATCTTGGTATAATTTTAAACTCCACCTTTGTTTCTACTTCTTTGAAATCTCACCTGTGATGTTGACTTGTGCTTTTGATTATTTGAAAGAAGAAGTATTTAAAAATCTATATTTATTCACTTAAGAATGTGCAGTTCTATGTGTCTTTACTAATTTCCATAATCAAAAAGATTTCTTTGGGGTCTTTAGCAGAGGAACAAAGATGTATGCATCCCTCAGGCCTCATTTGGGTATTACAGTGGATCAAAGAGGTGCTGATAATGTGTCTGGACAAAATTAAAAATTTTAAAGAAAGCAAATATAGATTATTAAATAACTGATCCCCATTGGATTTGGCTAACTGCTTATCCCCTTTTTGAGGTTGTCTAATTTTCATTTTTTACCGAAATTATTGTATAAAAGATATGCCTTCATTCCATTATATTCAAATCAGTGTGACAAATAGAATGAGTTTCTGTCCCTTAATTTGCTTTACTTCATGAACCAGAACAAAATAAGCAAGGTCTTTGGATGTCCTTGAGTCAAGAGCTCTATTGTATGGCCCACATGGGAGATAAGCCATTGGTCCAATCACCCTACTCCGTACAATCATGGGAAACACACTTTTGTACATTATTTGTAAGGGGGAATTCTATTTTTTAAAAGACTTTATTTATTTATTTATTTTTAGAAAGAAGGAAGGGAAGAAGAAAGCGAAGGGGAAAAACATTAATGTGTGGTTGCATCTCACTCACCCTCTTCTGAGAACCTGGTCTGCAACCCAGGCATGTGCCCTGAGTGGAAATTTAATTGGCGACCCTTTGGTTCCCAGGCTGTGCTAAATCCACTGAGCTACACCAACCAGGGTGAATTCTACTATTTTGTAAGGGGTGGTAGAAGAGTTCTTCAGTTTCCCAAACTAATCAATTCATAGGCGCTTCTATGTAGGAAAAACAAAGAAAGAGTATAACATATATTGTAATTATCCCCTGGACTTATAACAACTTAGGTGAAATTAATGGAGAGAATATATATTATCAGGAGTCATGTGACCTAGGCTGGTATGTGCATCTGATACTAATTGGATAAGAAACCCTTGTCTGGTTCATTTCCCCTTCTAGGACTCAGTTTTCTTATCTAAAAAAGTGAGCAGATATGAGTATATAAATAAACATTTATATAATATAAAAGAAAATTTTAGCTCTATTATTCTATGAAAATACCATCTAAAAAGCTACTTTGAAAAGATCTAAATGTCAGAATGATGTCATTATAACTAACAGAGCCATAAATTGATTATTTTAACATCTCCACTCACTGGGTAGAACTGTTCTGTTTAATTAAATGAGAAAACTAGAGGCTCAGAGAAAGCAAATTTGCCAGTTGAAGGGATGAACACAGGGATCCAACTCAGTTTAGACAACCTTAATTCCAGTAATTTCTAGAGTCATATGGGTGTGATGACAGGGAAGCTACAATGAATCTCATTCCCCATTAACTGCTCTTCATTATTAAAACGATCTTAGATGTGGATTCCTTTATCCCGATATTTTCCTCTCAATTAAACCAAGTGCCAACCATTTAACATGTATTGATTCATGTTCCTCTTTTCCACTAAAACCTCCTACACAAATTCTGAAATGCCTTTAAGTGCAGAGATCACTTTGGTGCCTCAGTAAAGATAAATCTTAAAATAAAAAGATGACAGGAATGTGACTTATTACTTTCAATGCTCTCCCGTTTCAGTGATTCACTGAACTGAACTGTCATAATTAAGATGAGATGGATTGAAGTCTCTAACTCACATCCCTGTTGTCCACCTCTGCTTTTCCTCAGTGTGTTCTCCACGTTACAGCCAGAACACAGTTGAACAGCTCGAAATAAGATCACATCATCACTGCACTTAAAACCTTTTACTGGCTTCTGCTTGCACTAAGAACAAAAGTAGCCCTCATCAGGCCTGCAAGGCCCTGCATGGCCCATTGCTGGCTGAGCCCTCAGACCGCTTCTCCTGCTGCTTTTCCCCTCGTGAGCTCTCTCCAGCTTTTCTGGCCTTTCTTTCTATGCCTTGAAGTTAATTTTCACCTCATGGCCTTTGCACCAGCCATCCCCTCTGCCTGGAATGCTTTTCTCTATTCTTAGGCTACAGCTACTTCCTTATGGGGATCTTAGCTTCAAAGAAACCATTTGAATCACATGATCTAAACTAGACACCTCCTTCCCACCGATCCCTCTGTCACATGTCCCATTTTATCTTCTTCCTACTAACCATTTCTATCTGAAGTGATATATCTCCTTGAATTAAGATTCATTCTTTTACACTTATTTTTTAGTGTGAACTAAGAACACATAAAGCTTTGAATACTGAATACATAAATAAGAAGTGTCCTTTGTTTGCTTGATGATGATGATGATGATGATTATTCAATTTCAGTTATACCCAATTTTTCCCTGTTGATCTCTCCTGCCCTGTCCCCCTGCCCCACTGTCTGTGCCCACGGGTCCTCTATTGAAGTGATATTTCTGTAATCACTTAATCACTCCTTTTTTGTCTCCTCCATAAGAATCTGTGCTCATTGAAAGTGGAACCTTTGTTATCTTGATCACTGACAATCTATCTCCCTATGCCTAGAACGAAGCCCAGTATATAATAAATACTTTATAATATCAAACTCAATGAGTTCACTCTGGGGTGTGATAACTCATCATACATTATGTTTTGGAGGCTACTTTGCCAAGAACAAAAGTAAGAGACAGCTCAAAGTATCTGAGGACAGTAGGACCTCAGATGTAAAGAGGTGTATAAGAAATTTGAAGTTGAGACAGGAGAAAACAAACTTTATCTTTTTTCAATATGCTAAGTCTAGTGAAATATTTCCCCCGAATGTTTCCCATCTATTTCTACTGATACCAATAATGTGCAGTAAGCTATCCAAAGGACAGGGGGACTTAGTGAGTAGCCAAAAAAGGATTTGCATGCACTATGGTTGAGGCAAAGAACAACACAAGGTGTTCAAGGAACCGAAGGAAGTGATGGGATTTGAGACTAGAGAAGAAAGCAGTGCCTCTTCTGTAAGGGCAATGGAAGCCTTATTTTGCTGGACTTAATTGTTGTGTGGTAGGAAGTCACTGGTGAATTTTAGGCAGAAGCATAATAACATGCTTTTCACTTTAGAGTGCTCACTCTCCTTGCACTGTAGATTGTGATTTAGGAATTCGGGTGAATCTAAAGGAAAGAGCTCAATTAGAAAGTCCCTGCAGTATTTCTGGTTCTTCATGCAACATGAATAAAATGTCAGCTGAGTCCGTCTCTGGTAGGTAAATTGTCCCAAGGTGAATCAATGGAATTATATAGGTCATGATGCTATCTCACAGCCATGAAGCATCTCATCACATTATCTCTCCAGCTGCAGTATTGCCAGGAAAAAATAAATTTTGCTTTAGGTCTTTTTTAGTTTACAGTTACTACTTTGTAGTTCTTAAAATTACTCCCACACAAAGTATACCTCTAGAGTGGGAAAGAAAATTAAACTCTCAAAGATATAATTAAAGAATAAATTCTTAAAGAGATACACGAGGGAAGAGACATTAATGTAGTAAACAATTTTGCCAAAAATAAATTATGCGACAATGTTTTGAAATCATAAGGGAGTGAATACCTTATCTGCTCAATATATATGCCAGGTTGACATTAAGATACTTTCAGTGACTGCAAAAAAATTTAGACCTAAAGCCCCCATCCAAGGTGGTTGTAATTCAAATTTCATTGAGTTTTGATGAGGCAGACCCTGCAAGGATGTTAGAAAATTTTAGTTGTCTTTTATTGTTGAAAAGATTAGCTTCCTATGTATTATGTATGATAGATAGTGACATTTCTAAAGGAATTTAAAAGGTTTTTATGATTTTGTTTTTTGTTTACTTGTTGTTTAAACAAGATTTTTCTCCATATGTTTTTCCTAATTTATTCTCCGTTTTATTCTCAGTATCAAGTACACACACAAATTAGGATTAAATAAAATCATCAGTAATCTTGAATTTTTTTCCATGGCCTCATGATTAGTAGAAACAAACAAATATTGAGATAGCAAGTTCCTAGAAGATATTTAGTTAAAACAAAATCAAAAGTCATTTTTAAATGAAGGTTTTAAAGCATTAAAATGCTCTAATAAAAATAAATTAAATGTCTTGTGCATATTACTAAGCTAGGGGAGTGCAGTCATATATTTTTTTATTATTTTCAAAGAGGAAGGTTAAAAATAAGGTTTCCATGTTGCTGAAATGAAATAAGAATTTTAGCCCTCACTGATGTGGCTCAGTGCATTGAGTGCCAGCCTGTATACCAAAGGATGGCTGGTTTGATTCCCAGTCAGGGCACATGTCTGAGTTGCAGGTCAGGTCCTCAGTAGGGGGCATGCGAGAGGCAACCACACATTGATATTTTTCTCCCTCTCTCCTTCTTTTCCTCTGTCTTATTAAAAATAAATAAAGTCTTTAAAAGAAAGAAATAAGAACTTTAGCAAATCACAGTATAAAATACATTTAACAAAGCACTCTAGCATATCAATTAACTGAGATTTGGTTGGGAACTCTTAACACATGTGGTGGACTTGGTTCCAAGATTTAAGAACTTTATTTGCATCAACCTGGGACACTCCTCCAGTTACTACCTGCCAGAGTGCTAGACTGGAGTAGCGTCAAGTCACCAATGAGGACATAGAGGGTGAAGAGGGGAAGTGATAGCCACTTCAAATATGCCTCTTTGGGATAGTGATTATTTTATGGCTCAGAAGGCTCAAGATGCACCTCTAAACTTCCCTCTAACTGCCTAAGAGGATTTAAGATAGAAGGCCTGCTCCAGAAAGGAGCTAGCACCATAGATAACTAGTTTAATCTGGGAGGAACCTAGCAAGGGACTTTGAGTTAAAGTCCTTTATGCCACATTTTCTGCAGATGTCCCAGCTAACTTGCTTACTAAACATTAACCCTTTTCATTTCCCAGCAAACTGCCTTATTTCCCTTGGAAGTCCCAGGCCCCTACTTCCTTCTTCTTAGTCCAGAATATTATATATACACAGCAGGACCTCAGAAAATGTCATTTTAGTCAATGCCTTTTTATCATAACATTGATAAAAAAATCAGCTCCTGGCTGGACCACTCCCTGTGTGGAGTTTGAACTTTGTCATGTCTGTGTGGGCTTCCTCCAGGCACTTGGGTTTCCTTCCACATCCCAAAGATGGGCACGTGATGTGAACTGACATGTCTAAATTGTCCCAGTGTGAGTGTGTTTGTGAGTGGCTGTACGATGGAAGGGCATCCAGTTCAGGGGGGGTCGCATCTTGCTCTGTTAGCTGCTAAAACTGTCTCCAGCCACCCATGACTCTAAACTGGGATAAGTGGGTGAGAAAATCATTATCTTACTTATTTTTTATTAATTGTTCTTAAATGTATGTATTGCTCACATTTAATTCAATGTTTAACATTAGAAGTGTTTGGGGTCTTAATTTAGAAGTTAAGTGATATTTTTGTGACCAGAAATATGCTGTAGGGACCTAATTCTTGTTTAGATAAATTAACCTATAGTAAAATTGGTTTCATTATGTCATTTCATTTAAAGTCTCAGTTTCCAAGAACCTATTAAGTTAAATGAAGACTTAATGTACCTCATTTTGCCTTATTGTCTATAGAATTCTTCATGCTTATGTGAATTCTGTGTACATATTAAATTTGATTTTCTACTGTTAATATGCCTTATGTCATTTTAATTATGTGACCAGCTATAAGAACCAAGAGCAAAAAGGGGCAATTTGCCCCTCCCTCCCCCACAAAGCCAAGTGAGAGGAAGTAATGTAAGGTTATACCGCTCCTTAATTGCCATAGCTGATCACCTGATTCCTGTTTCTGACACCAGTGTTCATGCTCTTAACACCACTGCACACATGTCTGAATAATTTATGGGTATACTTGAACAAAAGGATGTATATAGCAGTTATGTACACAGACTCAAGAGTTCAACTGTCTCACTTGGAGTCCAAGCATCAACACAGATAACCTGTGGAAGTCTCTTAAGCTATCTGGACTTCAGTTTTATTATTGGTTAAAATAAGAATCATAAGGCATTATGAGAATCAAGTGTGTTAATACATAGAAAATATTTAGAATACTGATCAGAAAGTGTTGGATATTATTCTTATTAGTATGTGTCATAAATTTAATATTTGAATGAGACTTTTTTTTTCACTTAGCTATCTAGGATTACTCCACATTCCCTGAAACATCTTGTAACAGGACCCCTGGCTACAAGCTCCAGTTCTGTTCCTTTACCACAGGGCAACGGAGGACACACTGCTTGACTCCCCTGAGTGCCAGCTCCCTCGTCTCCAAAATAAAAGTTTGGGCTTCCATTATCTCCGAAGGATTCACTGACTCTGTATTTAATGATTCATCTGTAGGAAGGTCATTAGATACTAAAAAGTAGGCTGGAAAAATGTGTCTTAAGGGAGAGAAAAAAAAGAACTAAGAAGGAAGGAGAAACACAAGACGATGACCCATGTTCATTTCCATAGAAACAAGAAGATTTTCTCTTCTTTGAATCTGGACTCAATAGCTTTTATTCTTCTTTCTTTGAGTAATTTCCAGAAAGAATACTTATCAAATGGAAAAAAGATCAAGAATTTGCCCCATTTTACTTGCATATAAATCATTTCTCAGTAGCCCAGATGAATTAATTTATTTCTTAGTAAAATTCATTTTAGCTTCATTTCTCCATTCATGAGTCTTATCTCCACTGTATTGGTTTACTTAGGAGAAATATTTGTGCAAAATATTTACACAAATTTATAAACAATATGTGGAAGTAAACTTAACATTTACATTAAAATGAGAAGCATATAACAATGAACAATCTGTTCTTATAACTCATATTTGTGACCCTACCCCAAAAATTACCAAAGGAAACAATATCACTATTTTATGTCTTTCACAATGGAATCGCAACAACCATTCATGAGCAAGTATTCCACATCTAAGAACATTTATCTCTAATGCTATTTACATAAAGGAAGAATATACATAACCTCTTGTGGGAGTATTTGAGGAATGCAGAAAGGTCCTAAGTAGAGGTATATAAAGTCCCTTCCCTTAGTACAGCCTTCCTTTTGGGTTGAGAAACTATAACAATGCTATATAAGGCATGTGACTCCAGGGTCATTAGCACCTCTGAGTGGAAAAGTAGATCAGACTGACAACCTACAGAGACAAATGTCAGAACAGAGCTCAAAACATCCTCACAGAAATAAGAAAGTTAAGGCAGATCAAAAGTACAGGTAGTGCAAGTACCTACACAGGGCATAGTGTGGCGAGTTTCTGGGGTGCTCTAGGACATGACACACAGGTGGAAACAGGCAAGAAGAGCAAAGTTATTCATTTACTTAAGAAATATTCAGTGAATGCATCCTCTGGGTCTTTGTGTCACGTAGCTATTAGGAGGACAGAGTGGTGAGCAGCTACAGAACTACAGTTCTTATCTTCAAAGAGCCTATGACTCTGGGTGGAGTAGGGGATGGCAGAAGATAAGTCTGCAGACAGATATTTTATATCTATATCTATATATATATATATATATATATATATTCATACACACACATATACATACACACGCACACACCCTAAAGTACTGGCTAACACAAGATGTTAAGGAAGTACTAAGAAGGAATCACCTAGCCTAGCAGGGACTAAGACTTTCCAAAGAAGATGACATCTTAGCTGAGACATGAATTGTGAATGAATTATTCATGCGCAGTGCAGAGAGGAAATTTGGTTGGTGGATATAGGGAGGAATGATATTCTAGGCAGAGGGAAAAGCACACACAAAGGCCTAGAAATGAGAGTAAGCATGATGTGTTCCCGGGACTCTGAGAATGACTGCACTATACAGTGGGGACAAGTGTATATTGGGTAATGCAGAGATAGGTACTGGTAGTGAGGCATGTTAGTAAGAAACTAGCAAAATTCCTTGGCAAGTGGAATAGGGAATCTGAGATAGAGAGCTGAGTAATTTGGCAAAGCAATTTAGAGCCCAGTACAGAAGGTCACCTCCCTAGAGAGGATATATAGGCCTCTGTTATATTTCAGGTCCAGACCCAGAAGACCAGCAAAACCAGGTGAGCGACTCCAGGACCAGCTGCCATGACTAACCACCCCCTGCCCTGGCACAGACCAATCAGTAGAGACCACAACCCTGAAATACTACACCTGGAAAGTTGATGAATGTTCTGCTGAAACCTTCTCCTAAGATCTTCCCTAAGATTCCCACTTGCAAGAGTAAGATGAAAAACCCTCAAGACAAAGGTCCCAGAGTGCATGCTCTCCCTCTTGGGGAGCAGCCCATACCATCCCTTACTCCCTCTTCTCCTCTCTCTTCTTCCTCCACAGGCACACATCTCCTAAACTCTAAGGGATCTCACGAGACTTGCAACCAGGAGAGAAATAGGCAGCGGCAGCTTGTCCCAGGCTAGCCCTTTGAACCTGTCTCCAAAACCCCCTTTTGTCTGACTTCCCTCTGAGCTAAGGCAGCCAAACTTAGGCTCTCCTGTTGTTTGTTCTATGCTGAGTGCTTCATTGTTTTACTGTCCCCATCTTTAATAAATGCATCCTCACAGTCACCTGGGTGTGTTTTGTGCAATCTTTCCTTCAGGGAGTCAAGAACCCACACACTACCAGATGTCCCTAGGCAGACTCACTCAGGGCCAGGTCCCCTGTCTGGTAACAATAATGTATGTGGAGATTTGCTTGTTCAAAAGCTCTGTTTGGCAGCAGTGTAAAAACATTTCAGGTGTGAATTGGAGATGGAAGTGGGCACTAGAGAGGGGGTATAGGATCATTTTTAGACTCCCTCATAGTCTAGTTTAAGCCAAGGCTTACCTAGTTGATTGTATTGGCATAAAAAAAGACTTTAAGTTCTTATGGAATGCACACTATTCTGAAAATAAATTTTCCCCACATTCAGTAGAAGCATGTCTTCTGGGGTTCGAAGGGATTCTTGGAGAAAAACTTGCTTCCTAGAAGTGCAGAGGTAGTTGAAAGTGATCTACTTCTTCCAATGATTCCCATGAATCCAATAAATTAAAACAATATCTGTGTTGAGAGCCTGGGAAGGAAAATTATTAGTCTATGTGTATGGAGCAAGATAAGGGCAAATAAATGCAAGATAAAGTCTGTCCTGGAAGAGTTTATACTTTTGTTATAGAAACAAGTCACAGAAACAATAGAGCAGAAAAAAAAAAAAAGGCAGCATAGAGCATTATAAAACAGAAGACATCGCTGAAGAATCAAGATAATTGCTGATAGCTGCAAAATTATTTACATATGGTATGATCTAAGCCATGTAAAAATAAAAATGCACATATAAACATTCAAAGGAAATCATCAAAATTATCACATTGGCTCTTATTTGGTATAAAATTACACATTATATCTGCTTTCTTGGTTAGACTATTTTATCTTTTAAACAATTTATTGACTCATCAACAAAAATAATAACATATGTTAAGGGAACTGAATAAAGGGTAGATAGGAATGAAAAGGAAAAATTAGGTCCAACTTCTAATCAAATTTCTCTTAGGCAGTTGGAAGAGGAGGGAGGGCCAAGAATCAGGACCAGGCTTAAGTTCTAAGTAACTTGCTTTGCGGCATCTAAGTCAACTTAAGACATGATGGTTCATTTTTCATGAAGGGCTGTGGTTTTATCCATTAAGATGTAATGAATGATAATGGTCTACTTAAAGTTACAGGTAAATCACAGCAGATTCCTGGGTATCAGAGTAGGGTAAAATGCTAACACACACTCAAGCCTGGAGCTTATCTGACCTTGCCCTTTCTTTTCATCAAAGAAAAGATTATGAAGACCTGGTAGCTCAATATCACTTTTCCTGAATTGAACTTGAGTTCCAAACTGGCCCTCATGAGGTTCTTTATAATTGCTGTCTTTGTATCTTTCTTTCTGTGATTTTTTTCTTTTTAACTTGAAAACAAAGGCCAAATTATTTGACCAATCCAATTAAAAAATGTTTGGTGTGCATAAAGCATCACTCTAAGCTAAAGTTGGTTTATTTCTTTCTTGAACTATCCATACAATTGTAGTTTGAAGAGGTCTAGATTATGAGGTTAGTCAAAACTTCTAGGAAATGTGTCCTAAAATTTTTGCAGTTTGGAGATAGTGTTGGCATTTATGAAATCCATTTTTATAATTTCTATTTTGCTTTGTTTTCCAAGATTGTTTCAAGTTTTCATTAAAAGGAGCCTCTTCTGATAATGAATACACATTGCTTTTACCATTACTACCTGTTGTATTGCTCCAACTAGATTTCCAGATTCACTGAAGCTAGGAAATGAAGTTTGTACGTTTTGTGAGCTAAATGAAACACTTTGGGGTACATAACTCAAGGAAATCTAGAAGAATGAATACAGTGTGAAAGAATGTGAAAACAACAGTGCAGTATTCATATGCATTTGTGAATGAAGTTAATGTCTTACTCCTTTAATAAAAGTGACACCCCTATATCTCTACTGAAGATGAAGCAGATAATATCTCATTGTCTTATATGAATGTTCTCCCTATCTTGTCCTAGCTCCATCCGGCTTCTCCCCTACTCCTCCCGACTAATTTCTCCTGCTCCTTCTCTTTTTTTCCTTTTTCTTCTCGTTCTCCTCTGATCTTTCTCCAGTTTCCTCTTCTTCCCCCCTCCCATTGTGTCCTGCCTTTATTTAAAAGACAACCATCTCAAAACCACAGTGAGGGATAATTATTGAACTATGCCAGTAAAATGCTAGATAAAGAATACAACGCATGCTTAAGTCCATTTTATCTTCACTAAATTACATTTTCTTTTTAATCCCTAAAAGGACAGACATGCTTTGAAAGTATTGTGTGTGGTATACATTCTAATGAGATCCGTGCAATTGTTCTTTACTACTAGCAAGATACTCAGCCTCAGAGATATTAAAATAACTAAAAGCCTTTTGATAAAGCCAAGAAAATAACTACTCTCCTATCTTGCAGCTCCATGTGGGAGTTAAATATGCCTTCTCTCAGCACAGGAGATAAGGATGTAAAGACTCACCTTTGCAAATGTGTTAACATTTTCTGGGCTGATGTGACATGGTTCAGTCAAGTGCATGAGCTCACCGTTTTATTAAACTACATATTCTTGTATGTCTAGCAAAGGAGCATCTGCATGCCTTTCGGAGGTAAAACTTTAAAAATTAATAAAATTTTTAAGATATACTCAAAAGAAAAATTAACTCAAAAGCAAAGTACCTGTTTTTTTCCTTGATAATTTAACTTACTACAAATAATTATCCATAAATCTTTAAAGATTTAGACAATAATTTTGTCTTTGTTTCTTAAGAGAAAAGAATGCCTATCTGGTTGTCTTTCTTTAAGACTAATATTCAAGTTGTTTTTCTTAAAGCTAACATAAAGCTAACTTGTTATTAAGTTATATATAGTAATTGTGGACTTTAAGTTTAGTAAGGCAGATTAAATTTCATGCTTTTTAATTATTTAAGTAAGAACAATTCATAGCACACTTACATACAAGTGTTCTTGGTTTATACCTATGTGAGGTTTTTTAATTGATAATATTTATTAGTAAAATCTTTCATTTGAGCATACATCCCTATTTTGGGTTCAGAACATATGGTAACCTGAATAAGTTAGGTGATAGTAAGTTATAGCCAGTAAACGCATACCTGGTGAACCATCCCAAAGGCTGTGACAATTGATTTACTCAGGTTTTTATGCACTAGAAAAAAATATTAAGGTAGACAGTCTCATTATAATGAAACTAATCGTCACTGTGAATTTACTATTCCAAATTAGTCCAATTTTAAGAGGGCCAACCCATATTCTAGCTTTTGGGGATTTAATTGCCTCCACTTCATACATACAGCTTACTGCTGCTTCTTTGAGCCACACATACATACCCGCCTCAGCTGTGTCAGTTCTGAAACCACCTCGTTCTGTTTCACGGAGGTTGGAGGTAATGCTGCTAAACAAATCGCACTCCTGTTTTAGATTGGTTTCAATTTACTTTGGGATATTTCAAAAGACTGTCAAATTTCAGCAGCCCAATTTCTCATAATTTTGACAGTCATTATATTTTTTTTCTTCAACAAGACACTACCTTTCTTTTCAAAGGGCAAAACTTTAGCACATAGAGAATTCTCTCAAACCTGTTCTTAAAAAGTGTTAAGAAATGGAATGAGATTTCCTCCCAGTTCTTCAGAGGAAAGACCTACAGTGCTTAGTAGAGGTCACATGACCTGGTTGCCACAGCAGTGATGGCAAAACCATTTTGGCATCACAGGGCATATGGCTGGTGATAGCAGTTTGGCTTTAAAGTTTGGATAACCTTGGCTTGAGTGCTAATTTGACCAATTATTTCCAATGCCACTTTTGTGAAATTACTTGGATCTCTGAGCTTCTTTCCTTAATCATGAAATGGAACTGTATAGATCACAGGCTTTCTTATAAGAAATAAACTTGATGATATGTAAAAAGGGATGGCACCCTGTGTGTTGTTTTCTAAGGGTTCTATCAATAATTATTACCTAATTACAAAATAATGATTGAGTGGTTTAGTTATAGTTATCTTAAAATGAAGTTAAAACAGGCAATGGCCCTTTGCACCAAAAATGCTCCATCCCCTTTACCCTATACCACATGTACAAAAAGTGCCCAGGGATTCTAGCTGAGGTATATTTAGCTAAAAGGGGAGACAAAAGATGCCAACTCTCTGCTTTCTATACTACCTGGATCTTGTTCCCTGCTCAATGCAGTTTTAGAAGACAGATTGCAACTGGTATATTTAGGCAAAATCTAAAATTGCTGATTCAAATTTCCCTTTGATATTCTCTAAATGACCATCTGGACATAGGTTTCCACTAAGCTGGAAAATAATGCATTATCGGAGCAAATTTCTGGGAGAACTCAGCTCATGGGGTTTACCCTCCTTCACCATAGGCTTCCCAGGATTCACTGGGTTCAGGAGTTGAGTCAGGCCTGTGTGTCATCAATGTCACCTGCTTTTACTTAGGGCATCATCAAACAGGGGTAACTTCTGGTTGTGACAAATTTTGTGGTGGAAAGAGGGCCTGTGACTTTGTGGCATTCTCTGCAGCCAGGAAAATAATGGAAGTAAGAACCAACTTGCAGATTCCACAATAAAGACCCCACTCCCCACCCCTGCAAGGTCCTGTAACTAAAAGCACCTGGAGAAATCATGAGAGAGCCTCACATAGCTTCCCCACTGTCTCATCTGTCTTTAAATTTCATATATAAAATGCCAGCATGTGAAAGCAAGGAGAGGCATTTCTACACTTACATGGTTTCATTTTGTATTTTATGATCCATCATCTGACCATCCTACTGGATTGTTCAGAGTAATATAATTTCATCAAAATAATTTACAGAAAACTTTGATTTTAATGCATTTGTTTCAGCACCATATTTCATGCTTGCTGTAGATACTAAATGTTCTCTTATTCTGTAACATGTTACAGACATAACTGATATTTGCTAAAGAATGCCAAGAACACTTTTTTAGCACAATGTTGAAGTAAATTCAATGTATTTTATCTTCCCCTTTGATACCTTCAATCAAATGACTTTGTTAAAGTAAAAAGAAAAAATACAGACTTAGAAATGGAAATACAAAACAAGTTACACATACATATTACTTCTAACTTAAACACACTCAAAAGAACTAGGTTTTTAGAGCACTTGCTACAAACGAAGCTATTGTACAGGCAAGAAATTTAAAAGGCTGGTTCACTGTCCTTAAGAACATTCACTGTCACTCTCTTACTGCAGCACAGATTAATTCCGCATAATTTTGCAGTAGTCAGGGAGCTGGAGGTGACTAGATCATGCTTCTTTATGAATAGGTGAGAAGCTCTCCTTTTTACAAAGCTTATGTAAAGAAAACAATATAACGTCCTTCATTTTCAGGGAGGTACATTGTGGAAGCATGATTAATTTGGTAAGTGGCTGTCTGCTTTGACTGAAAGATCAGGGCTATGGCAAGCCACTGCAATCAGTTATATAAGCAGGTATTTATGGGAGACTTTTCAAATGTATATTGCTATATCAGTGCACTGTTAAAAACACCAATAGCAACACAAACAACAGAGGACAGCACTCCCTCAGGATGGGTTGGCAGCACTGGAGCTGTGTGGACCACACTGAAGCTGTTGAAAAGGAATATATGAGTGAGGGTCTGAAGGGGTGGACTGGCAGTGCAGAAGAACAGAACTAACCAATTTGGAGTGATAAAGGCCTCCTCCTGCTGTGAAAGTGTGGTGAGTCCCACCCACCCCATCCTCCAACAGATGTCTGAGCAATGGTGTCATTGCTCATCCAGAACAGAACAGAAAAGAAGGAGGAACCAAGAGAGACATCAGCAGGAACTTGTGTACCATCTGAAAGAAAGGGGGTCAGGTGCCATTGAAAATCTTTAAAACAAGAAGTAACCTGATGAGATACATGTGTTAGGAATTCCCTCTTATAGAAATATTAAAAATGGTCTGAGATGCATGTGTGCATACATGTACGTGTATGTTGAGATTTTAGGACAGTATTGACAGGGCAATGGATGAGTAGGTGAGAGATAATAGATCCCTAAGTTGAGCAAGTGGCAATAGAGAAAAGAAAAAATGTGTTAATAAAGGGATATTTAAGAAGTAAAATGAATAGCCCTAGCCACTATGCCTCAGTTGGTTCAAGCATCGTCCCATAAAACATAGTAGGTTTGATTCCTTGATCAGGGCACATGTTTCTCATCAATGTTTCTCTCCCACTCTCTCTTCCTCCCTTCCTCTCTCTCTAAAATTAACAAGCATGTCCTTAGGTGAGGATAAAAAAAAGTACAATGAATAGAACTTCGGGACTGACTGAATGTGAAAGATGAAGGCATGAAAGGACAAATAGATGATGACTCCATAGTTGTTGCTTAGGAACCTGGGGACACTAGTGACACTCACCTAGTTTAAAACCAATTTTGTGTGGGATTAGAGAAACTGGAATTGAGCTCTACGTATGTATTGAGTTTTAGGTACCTGAAAAACATCAGTGTGATGATACTTACAAATGAGTAAAATTATGAGTAGATTGCTTAAGACAGAAACTGGAGATGATATCTCAGTGGTATTACACAGCCAATGGACTGTGGCGAAGGCCACACTTGTCCAGAGAAAGTGAATAATGTGAGAAGACTAGAAACTGTGAGGGGAACCCAGAGGAATAAGCAAATTGGGTCAGGAAAATCCATACAGAGGCAACACAATGCAGAAAAGCAGTAGCACTCCCTGTAGAGTATATATTGATGAAATATTTCATCATCCCTGATGGGAAAAATATAGTAAACAAAAGAGGAATTATAACGGATGGCAACCCATTTTCTGACATTGTTTAATTGTCTCAGATAAACTTTTGTAGGATATGTGCTTACCATACACTCAAATGTTCCAATTCATTGAAATGAAAGTGGTTCAGATACAAAGAATAGTCTTTAGTCGGAATAGTTTTTCATTGCCTTAACAGGAAATTAAGTCAAGTGTAGGTGCATCCTGTTCAACCTTTTGAGATGAAGGATTTGCTTTTTAATGAGACATTTGCATTTCAGTATACTGATGTACCCTATGTCCTTGACTTGGTGATTCTCCACAGAAAGAGGAACGTTTTTGGACCACAGGCTCAGCATGTATGAACAGAACCAAGAAATTTATCTCAGACATTAAAAAAATAAACATAGTTAACAGAAAGCAAGTATGAATAAAACACACTCTCTTTTACTGAATACAATGTATAAAGAAAATCCTTAGGGGTGACCTCATGAATTTCACAGTCAAGCATTTGTGCAGACAGAACTAGTCATAAAGAGTCGTGTTAGATTAGGTCATTGAATACGGTAAAAACTATTTGTCAAGGGAAGTTTGATCATTCAGGGACACATGAGTCAGCAGTATATTTAGAACAGGAAATAGTGTGGGGTAGGAGTAGGGTGGGTAGGAGAGGAGGTCCAAAATTTTAATTTAATTTGGCACAGTAATGCCTTGAATTGACAGCAATAAATCAAACAATAAAAAATTAACAAAAATTATCTATTTTTGAAGCTATCGAATATTGCATTAAAATAATTTTAACAACTTATTCCATTTTCTAGTTCTAGTACAAAAAATTGACAGGTTTTCAAATTGGATTAAAGTGACCATTAAATCTCAGTATTTTTGAGGAAATTTCAAAATTACCTGGGATAAGTCAACTTATTTGCCAGAGAAATTCTTATCTATGGTAAACAGAAAGTTAACACTGACAAAAAAATTTTCAATAACCTTAAACTGGGAGAAAACTCTTTTGTGATATTTACTGGATTGCTTGTATGACATTTAAATTGATTATATGGTATTTTCATTAAGTTTGTCTCCTTCTTTACCAGAAACTCCCTGGAGGCAGACTAAATGCTTTTGTTTGTTTCTTTGTTTGTTTGTTTGTTTGGTTGGTTGGTTGGTTGGTTTTGTCTTGCAATTGTTTACATTATAGTGTCTTATCAAAAATCATTTAACAAAAAGTGATATGTACTTCAGCTAAAAACTTTTTTAATTTTGAAATGTGTGATACCAGATCTCACAATCCCAGATCACAACAGTAGAGAAGGGCAAGACATTACAGTTGCAGGCAGAGGGGTGGACTCCAGGCAATTCGTATTTTTCTCTGTACGTCAAAATGGTAGCTGGACCAGCACCAGGTATACTTACATGGTTTCTGCCTTCTTTCCTACATCTTTCCCACTGATTGCCATAGCTTTGCCTTCACTTACTTGGGCCTGAAATTCTTACAACTCTAATGTGTTAGATAACAAAGGAAACTGCGACAGCATCCCCCTCCTTATGAATATAAACACAATGGGAATGGCCAGCCCTGATGCTTTTCCTTTTTTACTAACATATCAGCCCACAGTAAAAATCTATTACCTTGGACAGCACAGAGCAAGGGCCTGAAAAAATGCTCCATTAAATAAACATGGAGCCAAACATGAAGCAGCCCTCGAGGAAGCGTGGGCCCTCAGAGACATTACATTTTGCAGGAAATCCCAGGCTACTGGATATTGGCAAAAGTGATGTACCTTGAGCATATTTTATATTTTTGAATAGAACTAGCTGAAGAATTTCTTGTGTGTGATAGATATAATAGTTATTGTTACCTTATAAAAACAAAACAAACAAACAACTCCACAGGCACATATGACCTAAAATGGCAAGTTTTGACTAAGAAGGTTTAGACCTCAATGACGGCACATGTGAATAAGGAGAGAAGCCTAAGGACAGTCCTTGTGAGGTGACTCGGTGTGGCTGAAACGGCAGAACCTGGTAGATGGGCCTCTGGAGGGGGCCTCACAGAAAGGGATTAGAATTAGGGCTTGAAGTAGAGATGAGCAGTTGACCGTACGGCCCTTAATTTCCGTGGAAAAAGTGAAGATTATGAAGATTGCCCCTTGACCCTTTGGTAAACACCTTATACCATAAAGCAAAGTTGAGGGTGGGGAAGCATTTAAAAATTCATATTTTATGGTTTCAGGTGATATAGTATTGAATGGAGGTTTGAAATATTAAAAGTACTTGAAAAGTACAACAGGGAGAGTGTTGGGGTGGGCAAAGCGTATCCTCAGACTAACTGTTCTCTGTTCCTTTGCTGCTTCCCTCACTCTGAGCCCAGCATACTGTGCACTCCTCCAGATCCATCAGCAAATTCATCACTCGAGATCCAATTACTGAGAGCACCATCTCTTATCAGAATAAACTCCCTTTGTAGTCAATGAAAATTTCGCTTTTCACTCTTTAATCTTCTCATGTCCCAAACAATCATTAGAAGATAAAATGTCTTGAATTATTGAGTAATAACAAAGTGCCAGTTAAGGTATCTGAGGCACTGAGCTATCTTATCAGGGACAGTGACATACCTTCCTTTCCCGAATAACAGTTACACGCATTCTGCACCCCCTTCCACACCTAAAACAGGGGAAGACATGTTCCTCAAAATTCGAACTTCTTCATGATGCTCTACTATTCGTATACTAAAATGTATACAAAATGCAAAATGTAACCACTTCTTCTTTACTTTTCTTTTTAAAACCACCTCTTTTTCTTACCGTCTGTGTAGTAGATAAATAATAATCTCTTCATTTTGCAGAGATCAAATCATTGAAACATCACGATTTTTTCCTAATACATATAGTATACCATTGAAACCCTTATTTGGAAGATGGCAGTACACGAAGCCACACTAACAACTCAAACCCTGTCATTTATACAGTAACAAAGTATGAGGTGGAGCTGAGTTACTCTGAATTAGAAAAACCAGTTCTTCAGAAAATTCTCATAGTTCTCTCTACCACAGTGGTTTTCAAAGTGTGTCCCCTGCACCAGCAACATTGACATCACCTGAGAACTTGTTTGAAATGCAGCTTCTCTGAATTTTGATTCTTTATATTGAAAACTCAGAGAGTGGGGCCTAGCAATGTGTATGTTAATAAGCCCTCGGGTGAGTCTGAGGCACGCTCGAGTCTGAGAACCACAGCCGTGGAAGAACTTCTTTCTCCTGTGCTTGCAATATCAGCTGCATGGTGATGAGCCATATTTCACACCAGAAACATGGTAAGAAGTCTAATTCTTTTTTTGGTTCCCCCCCAAATTAAGTATGTGTATGTTAGCAGAGAGATGGTTAAAGAAGGAAACCAAGAGAGATACAATTTAGGTTTTGCTACCAAGACAGACTGAGGATGCTGGCAGCCAGGAGAAAAAGTGAAAGCACCAGGAAGGCAAGCAGGAGAGACTGTAAAGACGGCATGCTACACTGAAGGAATGGAGAGGCCCACAAACTTCAAGAAGTCTGGAAGTTCTTTGTCAGAAAGGAAGCACGCACAAATTTGTGTCTTTTCATTTTTTCTTTTTTAAAAAAACAGCTCATTCTGATCAAGCTCGGGCTTTGTCAGACATGCACTGTAAACTTCACAAAGGAAGACTTCAGGGTTTAAAAGGAACAGTTGACAGAATCTATGACATGCAACTCCATAACAGAGAAAGGAAGCTCAAAGGCTGGTGAAGTCTTTAAAATGTCATTCATACTATGCAAATTGAAGTCACTTCAGTGAGGAAGGAAAACAGGAGGAACCTACAGAACATGAGGTGGCCCAGAATGTGCTGCAATGAGTTTAATTTTTAAAGGAGATGTCCACATAATAAAAAAATGGAGACAATTTAAAATAATGTCATGGATCTATAAGAAGAGCGTTCAGAAGGCTAGATTTAAAATAAGCCAACAAATGCTAAGGGTAAGAAACAAGCTATTTTTGTTTGTTGTTGTTAATGTTTGACTTAACTGTTTTTCTTCATTTGGACCAAGAAGGTCAAAAAAGAAATAGGTATATTGCTTTGGCTTTATAATGTAACCCTTGGTTGCTGGCCAATAAGAAGAAACGAAGAATAAGGCTACTATGTTGTTTCTGTCTTCTCTTTCCTTGAGAATAAAGGGGTAGAAAGAATACAGGGGAAAGGAATTGATGCTGAGGAAGGAATAGCGAATGATGAAAACATTGTTGAATGATGCTTTAGTTCCGTCTCTGGACCTGGGTTAACTACCAGCCACTGTTCAAAGAGAACATGGGAAGGAGCCTGAGCAGCCAACAGTGATGCTGCTGGTGCAGCCACAGGACCCGGGGGATCAGAAGCTTGGGCTTGGGCAAATGCAATCTGGGTTGAAGAACTGAAGGTGGTTTTCTCATGTGCATCTGTAAGGAGTGATATTGATATGAGAAGTGATATTTCAGGCAGTGGTGGGTGAGCAAATAAGATAAAAAGGAGATGCTGGTTTGAGCTTTTTTTTTTAAGGGGTCACAGACAGCTATGTTAAAGAATTGCAGAGGACCTAGTGTACCTGGACTCCATCAAAGCAGCATCTGAAAAAGTCTCTTTTGGGAAGTGACAGGATTCTCCCTTATGCTCCTGGTCAGAAAGTAAACTGATAGAACCATTTGGAAAACCTTTGGCATTATCAAATATAGCTGAAGATGCAGAGACTCAGATTTTTTCTTAGCTAGGTAGCCCAGACAGATTCTGCACCCACATACTAGGAGACAGATACACCAATATGGCAGTATTGTTTATAATGACCCCAACAAACAAACCACATATATGCTCATGAACATTAGGATAAATTGTGAAATTAGTGCTAAATGAAATATTTTAATAGAAATGAAAAAGAACTAACTAAAGCTAATCAACTGATCACACAAATATAGAGTGAGGTCACCAAGTAACACATAGCATGGAACTCTATTTCTATAATGCTCAAAAAACAGGTAAGAAAGAATCATATTATTTAATAATATATATTAGATAGAAAGCTATAAAGAAACATAAGGGAAAGTACTTATCATAACAGTCATAGTTTTGGTGGCTCTTATCATGAGAGGGGAGAAGAATGGGCAGGATGGGGGGACAGCTGCCACAGGAGTGCCGAACTGCTGCCAGCAACTTATGTTTTCACCCTGCTGGTGTTCACATGGTATTTGCTTGTTAACTATCTTTTCAACTATACTTATATATTTTTCTTTATGTATGATATATTACACAATTAAAATGCTAGAGAACATGTCTCTCATGGTATGGTTGTGAAAAACAAAAATATTTTGGGTGATGATATTTAATTGGGTGAATTTGTAGTGCTGAGAAAGATACCAATTTAGTGACTAATTTCAGACTGGGTTTGGGAGAGTTTTTCAGAGGTGTGCTGAAGGGTTCTGTCCTCAACTTTGTTCATTTCTTCAATGAACACTTTTCATCACGTATTCAGATGAAGATATAAGATATACACGTGAGATTTAAAATTTACATGTAACTGGAATGAGTACAGACCTGGACAGTGTATCCCGAACTTTTACATGCATAGGAACCATGTGTGAATCTTATAGAAATGCAGATTTCGATTAAGAATGTCTGACATGGGGTCTGAGGTTCCACATTGCTCACTTGTTTCAGGTGGTGAAGATGCTGTGGATTAGTGGAAGTCAGTCTGAGTAACAATAGGCAATTTGTAAAGTTTTTATCGATCCTAAAATTTAATGATGCTATATAGGATTCCAGTTCTTAATTTAAGTACAAGCATGAGGCTATCTCATGTTACTGAGGCCAAGTCACTCACAGGGTGAGAAGGATGGTTCGTCACTCCAAGCAGTCTGACTCCCCTTCTTTTCTATAACATATGTGACATTTTTATTTATATTTTCCATCTTTGTTTACAAAATTCTATTTTCAGCCATTCTGAAATGTAACAATGGGTTGTTGGTAAGCATTCACCCTAACTCTCCCTTATAACACATGGAAGAGCAGAAAGCGTAGCCACTGTAGTCCCTTCCTCAGAGACACCGTAGTGTAAGTTAGCTTTTGTCTCAGAGGAGTCACCAAGGAAGGAAAAATATCAGGTATGTCTCACTTTCTGGTTCTCATAATGAGTGAGTTATAATGATCAGTTATAAATTTGAAGGTCAAGAAGATGGTTCTAAGTTATGAACAGTGAGTGTTCTATGAAGAAATTTATAGCATGGAAAGAGTGAGTTTAGTGTAAGGAAGAAAAAACCTATTTATTAAGTTTGTACTATATAGCAGATATATTGGTAGGTGCTTTCCTATGCTTTAATTACCTCCACAACTCTGTGGAATGGGTATTATTATTATTCACATGTAACAGAGAAGTCAAGTGACTTGCCCAAAGCAACAATCTCATAATAGATGGACTCAAGATTAGAATCTAAGAGAGTGCCCCTTTGAGCTGATTTCATTGCCTTACCTGAAGCTCCTAGAAAGAGGCAAAACAGCATTTTGGTGAAGCATGGATGAAAAGCACCATGCATTTTAGGTTATTTAGAAATATCCCCAAAATTCCATCTTTGTTATATGCAAAAATCCATGTTAATGATTATGGCAAATATGCATTCAAATACGGTCTCAAATATCAACCCATTACATGTAAATTACCCATTTCTTTGGATTACAAAGAGGTGACTTTTGTTTTCAAGCCTGGTTCCTAGAGAAGTTAGCGGTAACTGGTTCAATTTAGTAAGTTGACTGATACAAAACAGAGAAGAAGAGGGCCTCTCTCCAGATGAGAACTGAACTGGACTCTTGATTTTCATAATAGAATATCATCCCTGTTTCTACCTTATCTGGTGTCCAAAACTGTTCACTCTCCCAAACATGTAATGTAGGGCATCAGCTCTTCAGTTCCCTATCAAAGCCTGCAACTTCAAACACTCTGAAATCCAACTCTTACCAAATGTTTAGCTAAATAAAGAAACACTTGGTAGAGACTGTCTAAGGGACACAGTGCCCACTGATTCTGTCATATTGGTTAAAATCTCTCCTTGGTACCCATTAGAACATGAGAGATCTATAGACTAAGCCCTCTCAGTTTAGTCCTCTCACAGAACTTCTGTCATTAAAATGCTTTAGTGTTATGATCTTAATTTTTACTGTAGGCTACTGAAAGCCACAGCTACATAAAATCACCCTCTATGCTTACCAGAAACGTCAATGGGATTTCTGTTCTAGTATATCAATACTTTAAGATTCAGTGATAGGAAAGACTAGTAGAATCATATCCTTCTTGTTGAGAGGGTCCTAGTTTTTTAGTTATAACTCCTAGCATCCAGAAAACTGATCAGAATTTGAACTTGAAGCTTAGGACCCATTTGACCATAATAGCTAGCATACATAAAGGAACATCTTTATTCTCTTCTTTTATTTTGTTTTTCTTGTCTTTTTGAAAAGCCATCTGAAATTATTTGTTAATATTTTTAAGTAGTAAAATATTTCAAAATGTTTAGATTGCTGAAAGAATGGGCAACAGACCGTAAAGTTCTTTTGCTGACTGGTACAGTTTAAGACATGCACAGGAACACATGGAGGGACTGATCAGAGTATTGGTGCTCAAGGTCAGAACTGTAGGAACCAAACTGACTGGTCCACTGTTAAAGTTCACAATCTGTGAATGGTATGGGTACTACTAGCAAGAAACCAATGGTATGTGGTTGCATATAAATACTTTCTTCTCATTAATTAAACCCATGAGAAAGAAAATTTATCATGTCTCACTCTTTATTTATTCTTTTTATTTACTACCACCACCCAAGTCGAGCAATTTTTAACTCAAATCCAAGCCTATATATAGGCACTTCCTACTTGGGAGTAAGAATGGCTCCATGTAGCTTTCTATCAGGCAGTATGCAAAAAGGCAAATTCCATGACCTTGGAGTCATAAAATTTGTGTTTGAGTTCACTCTCTCTTAGCTGTGTGTCTTTGGAGAAATCACTTCATTTCCAGGAATCTCAGTTATTTGATCTTGAAATGAGGATACAAATGTAATGAGTCAATACAATAGAAATATAAGCTCCCACTTGTATCTGGGCTAGAAGGAACCCTGTCTCTTAAAAAACAAGCCCTTCACAGAGGCTGAAAGGTGGGATAGAAACATCAGCTCAGTACTCTGTCAGGGAAATGGAAATTGACTAGGATGAAATCAGGCCTTTCCCACCGATGCACTGACCCAATCTTGTTTTTCTGCCTGCTGTTTACTCGACTGCTCTTTCAGGCACCTGCCCCAGGCCACTGCATTGCAGTTTCTTCCTTCCCATTTTTCTGCCCTGCAGTTCTATTTTGTAGTTTCTCAGTCAAAACACTAGGCAGACATCTGACACTGTGGAAAACTTAATAAATATTACATCAATCAATTAATCAGAAACAACTGCCAACAAAATTCAGCACCACAAACATTTGCCTGTATTTTCTCATTTGCTTTATTTTTACCCAAGGAACTGTGGCCAGAAAGACTGCCAACCTGCTGTCTACTCTGATTTTTGATGAATTGTAGTGGCGTTGGGTCTAGTGCCTTAGCTAATGCATCAAACATGTTTGTTGATTTTTCTACTGTGTACTGAACTATGGGATAGTACCAGTGATTAGGTTGAAAACATCAGGGAACAAATATCAGAGTTGGGGCAAGTTAGAGAAACACAAGGACATTTTTTAAAAGGCCTCAATGTATACACAAACACACCATATTAAAAGTACTAGGGAGGTGTACATATGCCTTTAATGTAGATAAAAATGCACAAGCACTTTTTCTTTTTAAGTTTTCTGTCCTTTCAATAAATTTCTATTATTAATTCCAAGCCTTCCCAGAGTGGTTGTCCAATAATTATAATTTTGTGTTCCAACCTGCTCTTTCCAATATCTACAACAATAATAGTAATGCCCAGATGCTTAACTGAAGCATACACCTTACATAATTGCTAGGGAATATCATTTATTCCCTATTAAATAATTTAATTATTTTTCCAAGCTAAGAAGCAGCATTTCCTGTTGTTCAAAATCAAAATACTACAACCAAGAGTGACACAATTCTATTTCCTCATTTTTTCACCTTAGTCTCAAATTATTTGCACTTAGTCTCAAGTATACTTGCACTTCGTGTACATTTCTTCATTCTTAGATTAAGTCATTAGCATGATAACTTACACTGCAGGTTTGTTATAAAGCATGCTATAGAATGGCAAAACATGGATATGATCTCAAACTCAAAACTTGAATGTTCTTAAATTCAAATGCCTGTGCTTGCTGTTCTCACTACATACAATGTCTCTAAGAATGCCACCAAAAATAGGTGCCAAGCTCATAACAATATTCATAAATGAATATTGTGCTTCCAGATGCCAAGATTTATAAAAGTGAGCCTGTCTGCCTCCTCCAGGGGATACAGCAGATCCGATGCACTGTTAACAGCTCTACGGAACTAGTGTGGATCTAAAGAGGAGAAGCTATTTAACCCGGAGGCACAAGCAGAGCTAGTTTTCAAGCTTAGAACCTTGATCCAAAATCTAAAGTAAAACTGTCTCCAATACATGAGAATTAGATGCAAAAACTCAGGGGGTTGGAGGGGAGAAGAAGGGAAAGAAAAGGGAGATCCTCATTATTCTTGATTGAGCCTGATTACAGGGCTCAGTGTGTCTTATTTTATGACGCCTTTCCCAAGGAGAATTTAATGCTTCTCTTTTACGGGTTTTCATTAATATTTTAATTTTTGTACTTGCATCCCAAGGCATTTTTATTCAGGGAACAATTTTAGACACGGAAGTAGAAGAATATGACATTTTCTTCTCCCTGCTTCCAGAAAGTTTAACACACCACAGAGATATTCTCATGTCATCAGGAAATACATCCTTTCCACCCAGCCTTTCAGTGCCCACAAACTCTCTAAATTGAGTGCAAGTTCACGTTATAAACTTGCAACACATTTGTCTAATTTTCTTTGCACATTAGAGCCTTCCTAGTCTAAGTGAAGTTATAGATGGTCTGTTGTACAGGCGAGGGGAAAACAGAGGCATACAACCCAAATTCGATGTGGGAGTATGTGATACTCAACAGAGGAGAATGTTATTAATCAGTTAAAAATGGCTTGAAAAAACATTAAACTGGGGGTTGGCAAACCACACAGCCCATTTTTTTCTGAATAAAGTTTTATTTGTACTCAGCCACACTCATTGGTTTTCACATTGTCCAGTACTTTACAGAAACGTTTACTGACACCTGACTAGGGTATGCAAACCAGGTATCTACCTGTATGTTATGAATTACTTTTCTCCCATGTTTTATTGTACTTAGAATTCCTTTTCATTGAAATGAATAACATACACTTTGAAAATGAAGAAACATAGAAATTTTGAGGTTTAGATTCTCAAATATTTTTGGCATGTGTTCCAAATGACAACATCCTCAAAAGCCTATCAGACAGCACCTTATTCCCTGAAACGCTGTCTGGTTTCAGTGCCACAGCATAATGTCTACAGGCTGCAACTCCAAATGGAGTTTGCAAGCAGCATTTATATGTTGGTGCTTCCACATTAAATTTTTAAAAGACAATGCAATTCTACACATTACAGAATATGCCCCATTTTTTATTAAAAATGGACCTGCCAACTATTTCTCCTGACCTTTTTACTACAGCATTTCTATCTCTGCCACAATAGTTTATTTTCCATTGTCAGCTTGGCACATCAGCCCTTCATCAATCATGGGAGGAGAGAAGATCCTAAAGATTTCCTCTCTGGCTCCAGTCAGCACTGCATGCAAATCACCCAGGGAAGACAGCTGCGTGTCTTATTTCTAAAAATACAGTTTTGAGGGTGATAAATTTTACTAACAACCTTTAGAATCAGAAGGTTTTCCTTAGGCCTGATCTTTTACTATAGTTTAATTCCCGTTCCTCCTCTAACTCAGCAGAGAGAACTAGCGTAATTCCTTGATCTCATTTTAAAACATCTCCGTTCCAACATTTCAAAATTTGCGATTTTGATTATTCCAGCAATGCTTCCACCCACATAGAATGGCTCATTTTCATTTCTCTTATACTTGAGATGCCAAGAGATCCTTGGTGTTCCTATTTTAGAGAGCTACAATTTAATTGTGTTTATTTTTTTTAATGTATTTCTTCCGTTTAGAGCATAAACACATTTACTCACCGCTTATTTTGGTTTAGTCACTGAAAAGTGTTTCTCATTTCAATCCTTCCAGTGACCTATAAGATAGTTTCTGTCATTATACCATTTCAAATTGCAGAAGCCAAGGCTTAGGGAAATAGTTATTTATCCAATATCACACAGCTAGTGAGTGACAAGGTCAGGATGCAATCATAGATTTGGCTGATTGCAGAGAAAGGGCTTTTGCCCCCTGAGCTCTGCTGCTTGGAGGGCAGGGATTGGGCCTACTGCCTTTTGTTTCCCCAGGGCCCATCACATGTTCTTCCATGTAGGACAGTATCACTAAAATGCATGTTGAATGAATAAATGGCTAAACAAATTTTAAGCAAGGGATTTAAAGTCTAGGTAAAAATGTTAGCTATACACTTAGCAGTTGTTGTCTTGCTTTAGTTGTGGCAGAACCAGCCTGACTACTTCACAGTCTGTTTGAACAACTCATTCAGATAAGGAGAGAAAATGAAAAAATTAGAAACCAAATACTCACACTGATAAATTAAATAATACCAGGGAACAAATTAATAAAGGTTATTTGGGAGAACAAATGAGAAAATAACTCTAAAACTTGACATCTTAGAACTAGTTTAACGAATTTCCAAATGTCTTCCCCCATGATTAAGGCCTTTTCATTCCATATTGTTGAGTCATTGATTCCGGATACATGCCCATGTTTAAGTTTGTTTATGTCATCCATTCCTACTGAAGTTGTTCTTTTCCGGAAATGCAAGCATTCTAGAGGCAAGTAAGTAGCTCTGTTAAGAAGCCCTTGTCCTACAAGCATTGTGAGTGAACTCTCCCAGTCACCTCTGAATGGAATTCAGATTAAAACTGTTAGTTATAGTCCCAGCACCATGATTTCTTTTTAAATTAAACAAATATATATATAATCAATTGATAGAATGGGTTGGTTCTTTTCTACCATTTAATATTAGTTATAAACTAGTAGTTATACACAGTTTAACTGTGTTAACTATAATATCTGTAGGAAATCCTTGTTATGAACTTCCTCAGTAATTTCTGACTTCCTTCCATTGTATGCTTCTAAACTTACTGATATTATATTGAAAGAGTTTTCTTCATTGTTCTGATTTTAAAGATCCTATACCTTATTTAATAAATATCTTATCATGCAGCATAATATCTGATTAATGATATAATTTTATTTCCACTTTCAAATGAAATGAAATGAGGTTTTCCCAAGGAAGACATCTTCAAAACATAATAAAATGGAGCCCTGCTTGAATTGAATGCCCCTTTTTGGAGTATTAAAGTAAGTCATTGTAAGAAGTTAGAGTGGCTCAGGGTACATTACGAGCTTCCAAAGAAAACAGGATGGAAGTATAGAAAGTGTGGATGCTCAAACCCCTCCTCTGGCACCTCTGCCGTCCACTGAACATCACTGGGGACGTTTGGCCTCGTTGCCAGAGCCTGAATACTGTGGATTGCCTGGCCCATGTGTCCTGTCACCTGATTTTTTTTCCTCCTTTCTTCTTATGAGATGAGGAAAGACTTTAATAAATGAACCTCAAATGAGATTTTGTTTAATAGAACTTTAAAGCTCTTCCCTTATTTCTTGTTCTAATGACTATATCTTTTTCAACAGAACAGGCCCATGACAAATCACAGCAGGCCAGTTTACACTTGGAAAATTCAATTTTTGTCTATCCAGGTACCCTGAGGAAATCCTCTTGGATTTACAAATTCACATTGCCCAGTAACAGCAAGGGTTGCATGCAGGCTTCTTCTATTACCTTTAACATTTGTCTACAATTACTCCCAGTGGAGGTAAACTCAAAACAGAGCAGGACAGATGGAAAAATTTGATTGTTTATATAATATAGAGTCAACCACTCAAGCAGCACAGACTAAAACATAAAGATCTCTGCAATCACTGAGCATTATAAACACCCATGAGAGTTCAACCATCAATGGAACTTGGTTGAACTGAGCATACAGTATAGTAGCACAAACATGGAGTCTGTCCTATATGAAGAAGGATATTGTTCCGTTAAGATAAAAAGCAGGCATTCTGGTAAGGAAGTTACCTCTCTGAGGGCACAGAAATAAAAGTTCTAAGATGTTGTTACCTGAAAAAGTGTTAATGAACTACTTTGGAATACTGTTGTAGGAGCTGTACTTTCCAGAAGATTTAATGCAGCTTCAAAAGTAATACGAAACTCCAAGATGAATTTGAGACAGGTACTAGGACAATGCAGACTAACACTGATTATGCAACAAACTGGCAACTGTGAGAATAGAACCATTAGTGCGGAATATTTTTCATCAAGCAGTTGCCGGAATGCCATCTATTTTCTATAAACTGCCATTGAGGAGGTGGTTCTACATTTCCACAACTACCTTCTAATACCTGGAGAGAGTGTTTTTTTGAAGGGTTAAAATAAAATATTTCACATGGTAAATGAACCATATGCATGAGTGGCATAGGCATGACCATACATTATGTGTAGAAAGGCTGATTTTGCTGAACAGAGTTTCCCATTCTCCAGGACAGCCTATCCTCTCCATGTTAGCAAAGTGAGGAATAATCAAGTTAGCAAATAGTACTCTCTCTACAGCTTTTCCTAAAGCTGTGGAGTGTGCTTCTGCAATTTAGTAGGCCTTTTTTCTCCGTAGTGCCAGGGACTAGGTTTTGCAATATTACCTTGAGGATTTAGCATCTCAGCTCCGCTGTTTCTTGTTCCACAAAATGAGGAAGATGAATTATTTAACATCCAGGAAGCACCAGCTGTGCTGTCTCCTAAATGCTGCGCTTTCCCTACCAACGGGATTTACAATTAAAATAGGTTTCTAATCTAAAAAGGACTACAATTTGACAAGTGAACGAAACTAGACAGTTTTTCCTCAGTAGAGAAGAGAGACTAGAGAGCATGTCTTAGTGGCTTTCACTATGCATCCTAGAAATTCCCCACAGATAGCAGCTCAGAGTCCTGCCAAGTGGCCTGTACTCCTGGTATGAAAGGCACAGACTCCAAGGCCACTGAAAGTGAGTATCTATGACATGCAATACGAGGGATTTGGGTTAGGTACAAAGATGATTGTCCTGAAAGGGTAGGATGCTGCTAAACATCCAACAATGCACAGGACAGCTCCTCACAACAAAAAACTATCAGGCCCAAAATGTCAATGATGCCAGGTTAAGAAACCCTGACCTTGAGAACTTCCAAATACTTTGTGTTCTCTTAAATGTTGGCATATTGGAGGTCTTATAATTAACTGTCTTAAGAGGAATTTGTATGACTTTAATTAGCCTACCCGGGTCAGTTCTAGGAAATAAAATCATTTTCCCCATGCATTTAATGAAAATACAAATGCTGACTTACCACCCAAGTAGGCAGACTCTAAAGACTGATTCTTTTTTTTTCTCAAATGTTCTCCCTATAGCTTTCCAACTCATTCCAACCTCTGTTTTGTGAACTACCTCACATCCTACTCCATTCTAAAAGCCTTGGGGAAAGATAAAGGGTGGCCCCTTGTTCTTCTGAACACCTTCCCACAGCAAGCCATGTCTGCATCCCTCACTGGGCCCTTACTGCCTTCTATACTCACTACGTATGTGACATGCCAACTGAGTTGTAAATTCCTTGCCGGTAGGGATAATACCTCATGTTGCTTTAGAAACGCACAATCAACTATTATCTCGCACATAATGAGAATTCTATAAACATGTATTCACCATATCTTCATATATTGTGGGCCCCCTCAGAATAACTGTTATTCAATAAAATTAGAAGGGCTTTGGCTGCCAGTTTCCCCATATCTAAATTTGGGGTGGGAAGAGATCATTTAAAAATGTTATCAAATATGTTTCTATTTATAATGGCTCCTAATCTACAAAGTATGTACGTGCACTTGGATTTCTAGCCTTCATAAAAACTAGGTGTCAGCATGATGTATTAGAAAAAGAAGAATTATTTAGGGTCATTATATGTTGTTAATATAAAAAAGAATAATGGAATATCATAATAAAGAGAAATAGTTTTATAATAGAGAAGTGTCATTATATTAGGTTCATTAAGACTTTTGGAGGAGTGTTCCAAGAAAAGAGGCAGAAATTCGATCAATTAAATGAGGTGCGCATGAATTGTACTTTAAAAATTGCTTAAATTGCTTTTGGAAAAAAACCCTGTAAAGAACATACTTATTATTAATTCCAAGTATGGATGAATTTAATGATACAGTGAATCCTTTTCTACTGTTAATCTTGAGTTTCCTATGGAAACCATCAGGAAAAACTTTTTGTGCAACCGAACTAAAGATTGAAGGACCTATTTGGTCAATGATTCACCAGTAAGATGTAGGCACTGCAAAAAAGAATACTGGTTTCATTCTAGTTGAAGTGGGCTTTGACAAGGCTTTTAACCATCTGTGCTTCAGTTTCCTCATTGTAAAAGTAAAGATACTATAAGATAGTAGCTCACTGGCTTATTGGTGAGGATCAGATGAGTTCCTATACCGAATTTAGAATAGTGCCCGCTCCTAATAATGCAGGATACTCAGCCTGTGTCTGTGCACATCACCAGACGTGGCAGCACTTCTCCCACAGCCCCATGTCAGACATGGCATCGTCTGTCCTTGCCTCCAAAAAATTAGAAGAAAAAGACTCCTACCTTGCTGTCTTACAATGTTTAAATTTAAACAAACGAACAAACAAACAACAAAAGCAACATCCAAGAAAACTGAAATAATTACTGAGATGAAGAAAGCAAAATAAAAGTTGCTGTAAGACAGATAACAATAACTAGATTTTCTATTCATGATGATTGAATGCACAGGGCGATTATTTAATATGGTGCTTCACTTTGTTAATACAGATTATCCTTATGATAAAAGAAAAAAGCACATTTCCATTTTATGTTTCTTCACACAGAAACTTAGAGTCTTACAATTTGTACTTAAACGTTAATGCTTGGGAGCATACATCAAACATCCTTTAGATCAGTAAAGATATGAGGTGTCTTTTGTTGATTATATTTTCACATTGTATTCCAGACAGATTTATCACGACCTTTTGTTAAAGATATAAATAAATCTGTTTAATGGGAATAAAAACGCTGACTTACCACCCAAGTGGGCACTAAATCAGAGATGTTTATTAAACCAGATACTACCCAAAACAAAAGTAAGAAGTAACTTTTCATTTTTTGTTCTTATTAAAAATACTCAACCTTATAGCTGTGGTTGCTTCACAATTTATTAAGCATGGATTATAGATGAATGTATGCCTCATTTTTTGCTGGTTAAATAATCTCACAATTATCCTAATAGTTACTACACACTACAAGGAAAGTCCTGAGAGTAGGATTTTTGTTGGGGTCATGGAAAGTTCCACTATTCAACAATTTTCTGGCCAGGTCTTATGCATGATTTATAATCCTCATGTTTTTTCATCTTGATATTTCTTGGTCCATACCCATAAAATTTTCCTGCTTTGTGTTCATTTTGTAAGTCTAGAGAATTATTGGGATTTTATGCTGACTTCATAACCTTCAGGGTAACTGATCATAGCAAACTATTTCTCTGCTCATGGAGAACAGTTCTCCACAGACCTCAATTTTAATGAGAGCATTTTGAAAAAGAAAACATTTATTACCAATTAAAATCAATGTCCCTGAAAGATTTCTCCCACCAAAGAGTATTTGTTTTTATTACAGCCCCTGAGGAGGCTGACTCTGATGTAGCATCAACTCTGGGTTATTCAGAGTTCTAAATCATTTTGGACTAACCTTTAAGATTCACCTGACCATGCTGAACTGATTTTTCATTTTCTTGTCTTCCTTACTAGACCATAGGTTTCAGAAAAAGAGGACCTGTAACTCATCTCTGTAACCCCAGTTCCTAGTTTAAACCCAGTGTCTGAAATGGTGTAAGCATGGAATCCACCTCTACAGAGAAAAGCTATTCACTTAAGATAAGGCAAAGACATGGAGGGGAAGGTTTGAAGCAGGGAAGATAATTGTATATCTTTATAAAGAACACAATATATGGGTTTAAGACTCAGGAGACATATCAATTTCCCAAGCTTACAGGTTCGCTAAAAGCACAAAGGCTGTGAGGTGGAGAGGAAGCCTGTGTGTGAGAGATCCCTCAGACGGAGAGGAGGAGTCCAAGAAGACGCAGTGACCATTTCCAAAGTCACAGGTGGAAGATGTTCAAACATGACTGTAATGGCCAAGGTTGCCTCCACCAAAAGAAGAACAAGTAGGATTCCTGTTTTTAGTAGATTTCACAAATAATTTTCTTCTGGATAGACACTAATTAGTGAGTAGGTTACTGAAGCAATTTGTACATAACAGGGCTTTCTGAAGTGTGTAGATCAGATTACCTCCCAAAATGCCTCTCAATGAAGTCTTGTGAAAATATATGCACATAATGTAATGCTTATATCAAACTCATTTAAGGTATGTCACAATTTCTTAATAGTTTTTTAAACCAGTAAACAAGGGAATTCAATTTGCTATTTTTATATGGCTCTGCAAAATATAAAGCAAGTATAGATTCAGCTTCATAAAATGCTTTTACTTCTTGCCGAAGATAAAACATTTAATGTAAAAGTATCAAAGGGGAACCAGATAAGTGGCTTTCCCCTGGTACATACAATTTCCAGTTACCAGTGGCCAGTGGTGCAGACCACATCGTTTCATACTGATTGAGAGCACATCCTTTCACCTCACTGCACCAAGTGATTTATAATTGCTATTTAAAAATAATAAGAGAGTATAAGATTTGTGAACCCACTGGGATGTTAATGGAAAAGCTTTCTACTGACCCAAGAAGGGCACTTGGATTGTTATGGTTTCTATGTAGCTGAGGTTACTTTAAATAGTTATTGCACTTGAATAAACATAATTTTCCTTTAATTAGACATTGTATCAATACTGTTTTAATAGGGACTGACTTGCCACACTGACCTGGGGAAGTCAGGATTCCTATATGAATGAGTTAAAAGTCACGAGCTTGTTAAAATTAGTACTTAACTTTCCCAGAACTTGTATGTCTAGAAAAGAAGTTTAATATTATTTTCACAGGTGAAAATACAGAAAATGTGGGCTTTGTCTGAAGAGTAAGTACATTTTGGCTAAGACTGGCAGTATTTTTGAATTCTTTAATATCATGCTTTTAATACTCAAAATGTGACAGTTAAAAAACCATTCATTCAACACAAATTTCTTTATCCCCTATGTACTTATCAAAAGGATGGGCTAAGAAAGGATAGCATTAATAAGTTGGTTACAGATTAGCAAACACTGACCACCTCAGTATATGAAGAAATTTAAATTATCATGATGGAAATCAAAGAGCCAATAAAAATTTAGTCTATTTCAAGTCCTACTATTATACTTCTTGGAGTTATCAAGATTTATTACCTTTGGCTCTATCACAAAAATAATAAATATTTACTATGTGCCTAAGGTTTTCTTTATTAATCTCCTTGCAGAAATGTATTAAGTAAGGATGCCTTTTAAAGTGTCAAGGGATATATCTTCCCAATGACTAGCAATCTGGGACCTCTTTGAAGCATAGCAAATTGATTAAGACATCATATTTCTGGCTAGTCAGTGCCAGATTAAGGAATTACAGAAGAGGATGAAGTTGTTCATTTTAGCTACAGAGTTCCCACAGAGGCAGTTTACCTGGTGGGGCACTGGGGAAGGTTGGTGTCAGGGTCAGCGCTCACTGGACCTGAGGCTGCGGCCTGGGGAAAGCAGGTTATTCCCTGTGCTCTCAGTCCACACACTGCAACGGAGCCGGGCAGGATGGGGGATCTCTTTCTGCTCTAAGGTTTTTCAGTGTTCCTTAATCAGGTTATCCACTGGAATCATACAAAAAGCTTAAAAAATACCAATTCTCAGGTCCTTTCCCCAGAGATAACATTTCAATTGGTCCGGGGAGGGGCCCCAGGCATCACGTAATTGGAATGTTCTTGAAGTGATTCTTATGAGAATCATTGAGCTATATAGCAAGAGAAAAAAAAATGACTTTGTCATAAAATAAGCCACGAGGTACTCTTAGAAGCTTAATCTTGGTGTGGTCTTTAATAAAGCAACGTACAGCATTTTGGAGTTGGTCTATAAATAAATCAGGTCCCTCTAATTTCTAACCAAGCTTCTTCTTGGGACACCTACTCCCTGGGAACTTGGTGACCTATATTTGTATCTTGCTTTCATAAATACACATACTTAAGAAAGTGGCATTTTAAATCATATAAGAAGATGCTGTTTTCTTACGGCTTCTGTTGACAAGCCAGAATATTTTGCTTTCTTCCTTATGCCTGTTAAAGATTGTGAAAACCAGCTCCAAAAACACTTTGCCAGAAATACTCCACAGATAACAATAAATGAGCAGTTAAGTAAATAATGTCACAATCACTTGCCAGAATTTTGAACAAGGAATAAAACTATAATTATGGAAATACTTCTGAAAAAATGAAAACAAACAGAATCAAAAAATACATATACTGTGTGTTCTGCAGTGAAAGATGAAAATACATTATTTATAGAATTGGTGGTAGGATTGTAAGTGATTTTTTCCTTGGCTTTCTAATCTTTCCTTGGTGTTGTTTTGATATTAGACTTGCATACAAAATAGCTACAATTCATTAAGAAGCTACAGAGTACCAGAAATTTTAAAAATCAGCAGACTACATATTAATAATACTATTTTAACATATAAAAACAGGGACAAGGCATGAAGTAACATGTCTTAAGTAATACAGCTAGTAAATGAAGAAATTAAATTCAAATATAGAGTTGTCTATTTCTTTTTCAGTACCTTATTCTTCATTATTTACAAGTTTTAAAAGAGAGATTCAATCAATAAGCAGTTCCCCTATTTTAATCCATTAAGAAATAAGACCCACCACAATAAAGACATTTTTTGCTTTAAGCTTAAACGGTCAGATTGTCAATGCTTATAGTTTCAAGATCATCAATAAGGTTTTGGGATACTGAACAGAGGGAAAGACGAGAAATGAGGATTCCCTTAACAATTTAGTTATCAATTACCAAAATATTCTTCTGTCAGGAAGAAGACAAATAGAATCACATCAGTTTATAAACAATTTCTGAGATATTGATAAGTTAACTAAATTATAAACCTGTACACTGTTTAGTAAGAGACATGCTGATAAGATGTGGTTAGTTAAAAAAAAGAAGTGTCTTAAGTTTCTCAGTCTAGAAAAAAATCCAATTCTTTAAAAGCAATCCCCAAGGTAAAAGTAGTTGAAAAGAATGAAAAAAAAGTAAAAGTCAAGTTGCTAATGCCAGTTTTATGTGCTATTCCCTTAGAGAGGCATGCTCTACCTATGAAAAGGGGTCATAAACTAGTTCAGACCTGGAGCTTCTTGCCCCTCTGGGAGCCGAAGCAGGGTGCATGTCTGTCTCCAGGGGCACTCACTGGTGCACCACTATTCCTGTCCTCAGGCTCCAGTACTCAGGCTCGGCCTCACCTGCTCAGGAATTGGCCTTACAGAGGTCTTCACCCAACTTTGCTTCTGCAGGAAGCCCCGATTCCTGGGAAGGAAGAAATGACAAGCTGGACTTTTCCCACATTTCTTTTAAGCTAGAAATGTGAAGAAGATACGATCCTCAGCCTTAAAAGCTTTATAATCTTGGAGGAAAATAAGATGTGTTATAGATAGGACATATATTGCACTTTATTAATGCTGCTGAACAAGTATTTAATAGCATGATGCATCTTTGTTTTTAATGCAACATTGCACCCATGGAAAGGGTAACCTAAACTGTCCACTGGTTCAGATTTTGGCTTGCTACTCTTTCCAACCTACAGATTTCCACTAATCAGCACCCATCATTTCCTTCCTTCCTTCCTTCCTTCCTTCCTTCCTTCCTTCCTTCCTTCCCTCCTGCCTTCTTTTTAAAAGAGGAACAGGAGTTCTCTTCTTCTTTACCCAATTCCCTATGTTTTAGGAAATTAAATTCTGTTTCTCCCATTGCATGAATAAAAATGATACAAATCATTCCCTTTACATTCCATGACCTCTAGCAGTTGTGCTTATAAAATTCTCAATCCTACTATATTCAAATGGCCAGCATGGGCAGTTAAATAAATAATCCTCTCTCTAATCTAATGATTTTTAACTCTAAATAGTGACAGATACTTTATTACAAAAGAAAAAAGAAACTTCTGGATACACAGTGTCAACCTAAATTGTTGTATTTATAATAAATGGCTAACATGGTTCTGGCTAATATAGGCGGTTTCTTTTCAAATTTTTAAATTGATACTTAATTAACATGTAACATTGTTTTGGGTGTGCAATGCAACGATTTGATATATGTATATACTGTGAAGTGATTGCCACACTAAGTTTAGTTAACATTCCTCTTAACTTTAAAATACACAACACGCCCTGGCTGGTGTAGCTCAGTGGATTGAGTTTGGGCTGTGAACCAGGCATTGCAGGTTCGATTCCCAGTCAGGGCACATGCCTGGGTTGCAGGCCATGTCCCGCAGTGACCGCACATTGATGTTTCTCTCTCTCTCTCCCTCTCCCTTCCCTCTCTAAAAATAAATAAAAAATAAAATCTTTAAAAAAAAAAAAAAAAAAAAATACACAACACAATATTGTTAGCTATAGTCACCATGCTGTACATTACATTATTCAGGGCTTATTTATCTTATGATTTAATTTCTTTAATTAAATTTCTGTATATAAATATTTTGCATCTCCTCATAGATAAGATATTAAATAAAAGACATTTCCGCTAAATGGAATCTTTATCCAGGGTAGTCTTTGAATGATTTTTTCCATTTAGTCATTCAATTTTCATCTTATTAGCAAATAAACGCTTGGGATTATTAAAACCATAAATGTAACTTGGGTTTCTTAAGGCCAGAATATACAAATAAGCACATATTAAAAGGAACTTAAGTTTAATTTGCTTAGAGACAGGAACTCTGGCCCCCGCAAATTTTCACCCTTGCATTTCTGGGAGTCCGCAGAATATCTTTATTATTTCCCAGCTAGACCTTTCATAGTCTTCCTCACCAGTCCTCTGACTTATGGCCACTCCTCTGAGTTACAACTGGAGCAGATCCCCATGACACTCTGACGCTGGTGCTGGGGTCTTCAGATGCTTTGAACTCCCAGGGGGCTCAGTTGCCAGATAAAATACAGGACACCAAGTAGAATCTGAATTTTAGATAAATAATCCATAATGTAGAACATACTTATACTAAGAATGTATTATTTGTTACTCCAAAATTCATATTTAATGGGGTATCTTGTATTTTTATTTGCTATATCTGGAAGCCCTGCCAAATGCCCAAGCCATGTTATGTTCCTGCAGACTCACCTGAGCTAAGTCACAGGTGTGCTGCATGCAGGAGGCAAGTGTTTCTCGCTCTTCTCTCCCTACTCAGAGGGTGGTTTACGAGCCCTCTGTCTCCTGAGCCCAAAGCTATGTTGCTTGTGCCTCGGGTATCTCGGGACCACTCATGAAAACAGTTGTTAATGTACTTCTGTGGCCATCTCTTGGTCACGGTTAGGCACAGCCTGAGAATGTCAGACTGAGACTGGGATGGGCTTTTTCTCGGTTCCCCTGCAACTTCCCCAAGGGTGTGCCCCACAAACTGTCTCAATTTTAGATAGCTTCTTCCAGTCAAATCAATGTATGTAAGGCAGGCTACCAGCCTATTGCTTTGATAGACACATACAGTTATATTTTAACAAAGACTTGGGACAAATCTGTAATACAAATTATACCATGATTAAGGGACCTCCCTTCAAAGCACCTCCAAAGTGCAAAAAAGTATTTTCTACTTCTGGAAGCAGTTAGAGAAGCTTCATGGAAAAGTGGATTTGGGGACTCAGCTTTTAAGAGATGTGTATGCATCTCACAGTATAAAAAAATTCCCAGCAAAATGAAAGTGTAAAGGAAGGTAAGAAAACAGGAAGGTTTAGGGTGGCTTTATTTTGGTTTGTTTGCAGCAGATGTTGTACTGCAACCTGAAATTACAAGTAAAATTGGGGACTTGGCCAAGGAAAGTTCTCCATGGCCATTGTCAATTTCCTCTCCAGGCAATGGTAGCCCTTGCAAGATTTGGTTAACAGAAAATAGAACCAAGAAATGCAGATGATCTTGCTACACAGGCTAGGTTCCAAGTGTAAGAAATTATATGAGAGAGGTTAAATTTTCATATAAATAAACTAGGTAAAGAAGGTCCAAAGGAAAGACAGTAAGAAAGAAAAAAAAATTTAAAAGGAGATCTTGGTTCCCCACATTGGTACCCCATTATAATCCCCATGCCCATGCCACTTCCAGACTAATTAAACCAGAATCTCCAGAGATGAGCTCCATGACATCAGTATTCTTAAAGCTCCCTCCTACCTCAGCCAAGATGGAGCATTAATGTTGTATAACTTTGATTCTTATACTTTAGCAGGAATCAGGAGTCTAAAGGACTACTGGGCCCCAACCTCTGAGATTCAATAGATCTGGAAGGAGATCTAAGAATTTACATTTCTAAAAAGTTCCTAGGTGATGGGGATGCTGTTGGTGCAAGGATCACACTTCGGGAAGGTCTGCTGCAGAATGATCAAGACCTGGTAGTTAATTAGATTTACTTTGTGTATGTATCTTGGCTGGGTTAGGGAAGAAGGAGGGGTTAATTGTAGGTGACTGAGATTCTGAGCCTGAGTAAATGACAGAATAGAGATGTCATTAATAGCGTTATGGGTATGGAAGAAAATAGGTGTTTGGCTTGAGGGAGAATATTAAAAGAACAGACAGTGTTTCATGGGAACAATTATAAATATGAGTATAGTAAGGGCAGAGAGCCAGTATGAAGTAGAGAACCATCAGAGACATACAGGGAAGACCAAATGTCAAAGAAGCCAAGAGGGGAGAAAGTGGTCAAGACCAGATTTGCTGAGACTATCACAAAAATGCAACCTCCACAATACTTCCAAACACAGTGAACATCAAAACCAAGGCCCCACACTTTCCTTACCTACCCTTTACTGTCCTTAGCAAAGAGACATCACAGTCATCACGGTAACCCTACAGGCAAGTCAAGCTTTTTATCACAAAACACAGAGGGATCTGTATCCCTCATACTGCACTTACTAAAGAAATAGCAACAACTACCAGTTCTGAGGGTGGGAACCACAGGGTTTTTCATCTAATTATGAGTTCACAAGAAAGTCAATTAACCAATTCTGAATAAGGGTAAAATATCAGTGCTTAAGGAGTTCAACCACTAGCATTTAAGAATTCACAATGAAGCAAGTGCTGTTCTAAGTGCTGTGTACCCTTCCTACTCAGAGGGTGGTTTACGAGCCAGTGGCATCAGAATCACTTGCTGACAATTAGAGTTTGAGAATCACTGCTCTAGGTGTCAGGAACTCGTTTAACCCACTCAGTGCTAAGGGGTATAGGATAAGATGAAGGAACAAAATTACAAAGTTAAAGTATTTGTTCAAAGTCAGAGAGGTAATGGAGCAGAGAAAAGATATAAACCTAGAAATCTAGATTCATAGATTCTGTCCAAGCTTGTGTTACACCAGCTCTCAAGAAAGCCCCATCATGGCCCTTGGCAACCTCACCATCATCACTCTTTAACATCCATCCATAGTGACTTTCGCTTGATGCATTGCAGGGACTGTGTCCTCCCTGTTGACCCTTGCTCCTACCGTCTAATCCACACTTGAGGAATGTTAGCTCCCTTCAGATGTCAGCTCACCGTCACCTGCTCAAGTCATTTCGAACACCCCGAGTCTTGGTATCCTACCCTCACAGCTCCGTGTATTTTTCCTCCATGATAACCTGTGCTTATGGATTTACCTATGTGATTTTTGTCTTTTCCACTAGACTCAAGCTCCTGCATGGCAATCACCACATCTGCTGTTCTGTTCCTTACTGAATCTCCAGGACACTTAAAATAGTTACCCAAACGAATGTTATATGAATGGCCTTTGAATTTCATGTATCTCTTGCACACATTAGCATGACCTGCAGTGATGATCAGAACTGAATGTTCTCTCCCTCCATGTATTCAAGAGACCTGGTGAGGTGAGGGAACAGGTTGAACATTCAAAGGGAAGTGTAATCTTTGAGGTTGAACCCTAAATAACCAGTCAAGACTCCATCTGCCACAAACCCCTGAGGCTGCTTTCAGACCTTCTGAAGCTACAAGAACCCTTTAAACATGCTTCTGCTTTCTGAAACCCAAAGCCTGTACTGCGCTGCCAGTCTCTGAGACAGCAAAGTCAGAGTGGTGTCCACAATGAGAGGGTAGCTCTGGAGAAAAAAAAATGGGCTGTTCTAACACAAACCCTGTAACTAAACAGAGTCCATTCATTTTGCATGCTGCTCATCAGGTAGCTTTCAGAGGCCCCGAAATTCCCTGAATGACAGAGAATAAGACTTGATTTCAATGAATGGCTCTGCTATAATAATCCTGTCTGAGGAAAGCATAGATTACAAGGCCACTTTCAAAATACATACACCACTGTAATTGTGTTCCATTTTCCCCAAATACTCTTGCTTCTCCATATAGTTTCTATACCTTGAATTCTCATAATACTAACATAATTAGTTTAACTCAGGTTTAATGATGCTACTATTGTGAAATAACTGCAAAAAGGCTTGAGAAAAATACTGCTGATTTTTTCTTAAAGAGATAGATTTAATGTCAACATTTTTGGAAAATATTGAACAACAGTAATCAACTTTAAGTCTAACCAGGTGACAGGCCCAATTACAGATGATAAGGATGAAAGTTTCTGGCTGTGGAAAAGCTGCTTGAAAATTCTTCAGGCACTTCTTCAATGTTTCTTACACAGGACTAAATGATACGGATATGAGTTCAGTTACTCAATTTTCTTATGGCATTTTGGTTCCGAATCGACGCATATTACTTTAAACTCAAGCCATGACTAGTAAGGCCAAGCTCCCTTTTACACCTGAGCTTCTCAAACTCACTTTCAAGTGCATATGAATTACCAGCAGAGCTTGTTAAAATGCAGAGTCTGGTCAGCAGGTCTGTGCTGAAACCTGGGGAGTTTTCATTTCTAACAAGCTCCAGGTGCTGTTGCTGTTGCTGGTGGTGGTCCTCACACAACACTTTGAAAGGCAAGGTCTTAGAACATGCTACAAAATTAGTTTTGTGGCCCACAATGCAACTTGGCATGCTTTGAAGTCAGAAATATTCCTAAATGTTTCTGTGGGTCAGGGCTGTGATTAATGTAATTCTGTCCATCTCGCACTGGCAGAAATAATCAGAGAAATGAATCACTCCCATGACTCTTCTCTGAGGGCTTGGGGGGCTAAGTTAGGGAAGAAATCGACCTGCAGTCCAACCTAAAGCTGTCTCATGCAAATCTGGAATCTTAGCACTTCCAGATGTCCTCTTTAACAATGTTTATACTGGAGGTACATAGAAATGTCACGATGTATCTGGAATAGGTCTGAACAGATGCTGATCAAGTCTAAAACTGAATTAAAAGAAATGCAGTCCAATCATGCTATAATAGCTAATGGGTTAAAATAAAAAAATATTATCCAAACACACTATATTTTGAAAGCACATCCTGGTTTATTTCAGTTATAATAATGTTCAAAGTAGAACAGATTAAGAAAAAACTGTTTGAGTTCATTATTGCTTAACATAGCAGGAAAAGCAAATGAGCGTTTTTTGTATTTTTTTGTTGGAGGGGGCGTGGAGGAGTGGCCTTCACCCCTTCTATACTGTCATCACACTGCGTGTGTGTCTTTGCCTTCTCCCCATCCCACTCCCAAGTCCTCACTGGCCTGGGCCACTGAGGAGCCCACCATCAGTTCAACTGATGATAAGAATGTATGAACAATAGAGAGAACTCTTTATGTTCCATTTTTTAAACCCTTCCCATAATTCTTGAATTTCAAAAATGGAAAGAAACATAAATACTTATAAAATTATTTAATTTAGTGGAAAGTAAGTTTTTGTAGAAATCAAGAAGCAGAACCTAGGCCCTAGTACCAAACAAGTTTTTTGCCCACTTGTGTGCACTGAAAAAATCAGTAAACAAACTTAGCCTGTTATAGTGGCTTGGAAATATATGTGCAGCAATTTAGTTAGGAAATTAACATCATTCAACAGTATAGTTAAAATCTAATCAGACCAATCTTTACCGCCAGAGGAAAAATATTTTAGAATATATCCCCAAATATACTGTAATGATATGTACTACTGCATGGTGGAATGTTACAGAAGAATCTTAGAACTTGAAGCCCAGATTGGTGATGGGGCTGGTCCATTGTCATATAACTATTTTTTAAAGAAGTGTGGTTAGAACTTAGGTCTCCTTAGTATTTCTCAGTTTAGTCCTCATTGAACCATTGTACTATCCCATACTATCTCATCACTTTTTTCCTGATGCCCATTTAAGATAGAAATACTCAAGGCTGTCTGGCACACAAGCCCCTGGCTCTGAACCTTGGGTCATATTATGTGATTCCCACTTTCAGCTGATCCTGAAGTCTCACTCCAGTTTGTTCTGAATTGTTGTACTACCATATTAAAGATGAAATCACGTGTCAGTGAGGAATTTGCTAAACTCTCTGTGGCAGGTTCCATAGTAGACACATAGCAGGAGTTTGCCCAAACTGCAAGTGTCAGCCCCTTAGGGGCGTGTAAGGAATGTGAAGCTTCACTTCATCTTCTTCAGGGCTGGTCTGTCTGATCGAGCACGGGAGCTGGTTTGAAAGACCATTAGTGGTCTTATAACATGAATTTCACATGGCTTGGAATTACAACCCTAGTTCTTTCTTAGTACAAAGAGCTGTTTTTTAGCAAGAATAGTGCAGGATGTAGTAGGCCCTAACATAGAACTATGGTTAAAAATATGAAGTTCAGTACCAGACAGGCCTGGATTTAAATACCAGCTTCAAAATGTACTACCCTCGATACCTCATAGAAGTCATTTATCCTCCTAGTCTTCAATTTCCCTATCTCTAAAATGAAAATAAAGATTCACTCTGGCTCAGACTTATAAACATGACACACTGTGTATAAAACACCAATATCACTTAGGACATAAGCTGAACATTCAGTAGATTAACCATGTTTCCCCCTATTAAGAGGTAGAAATGAAAACATAAGCTTAAATGTAAATCTAAATCTAAATATCAGAGAAGATCCTGACATGGATGTCTTGGGAAATTTTAGAATCAACTAGGGAAAGAAGTCTATGGAATAGCTTTTCTTGGAAATCTCTAGTAATAATGTTGCCTTTCCATTTCCAAGTCAGCTTAGGTTGCCCTTCCGATGAGATGGGGACTAAGCAACTAATGGCAACATACCCAAAGAAACACTGTATTTTCTTAAAAAGCAGGAAGTGTTTCTTTGTTTCTATTTTTAAATGTGGTACATTGGAGCACATACATTCCACTTAAACATGTGTCCAGAGGTATGGTGTTAATGGAATTTAATGGGAAGAACAGCCTGCAGGAGAATCGAATCTGGGTCACTCTTTTCTCATCATTTGCCATGCACCACATTTGTGTGCTTCTTCTTATGTCTTTTATTGTGGCCAAAATAAAGAACTGGGGACATATGGATACAGTTTTTTTTCTTGTAACTAGCCAGATGGAAAAGTGCAGCCATGATGGCCTTCCTACAAGGCTACAAAATATTCCCTGCAACCACCTGAGCCACTTGAATGATAATGAAAATATTTCTTGGGAGTCCAGAGTAGCCTTTGCTTAACAATTTTGAGTGTCTGTCTCATTTTAATCAAGAGACTGGGTCCAACAATACATTATGTATTTAACTGAAAAATTCAGCCTAGCCACATTGTATTAACTTATACAAAATGGATGTTTTAATAGGTGAAAAGAGATCCAAAATTATAGGGATCAAAATATTTTATAGAGATTTAGAAAATGTAGAGAATGCCTTTAAAATAAAGTATTCCACAGAGGTTTGAAAGGTGATGATGATTTTGTGATATTGCAATTATGTGATGATTTTGTACACTATAAATGTACAAATTAATTAACAGACTAATCAGTGATTTGAGTATTATCTACATAGAACTACACAAGGTTGGGCTGGAGGAATGTGAATAGTACAGTGAAAATATGAACTTTATGTCTAATCAGAGATATAATAACAAAGATTATAATAACAGGCACAATTATAAAGTTCATCTTACATAGGTATAGGGATTTCAGATATTGGCCTGTTTTTTGAAAATGTATGTATGTTTTATTCTATAGTATTATTCTAAGGTGACTACTGCTTTTTCTATACCAGCTTTATCTGAGCCTTCGTTTAGAACTCTGTACCAGCAACTTCCGTGCCCCTGCTTGTCTGGATCACCTTGTGAAGATAATCATGTTTATCTGAAGTCCTAAACCTTTCTGTGCTCAGGACTACTTAGTCGTCTTAATTATGTCTAGAAGATATCCTCATGATTGTCTTAACTAAGGTTTTTGACCTTAACTCTTTTCTATCCATCAGTGTTTCTACATCTGCAGACTATTTCTTAGCACTGACCTACTGGCTTCTTTCATGTCAAGAGATTGCCAATTCCTACTCACATTATCCAACCACTGCTATTTATTTTGTGTTTTCTTCAACTTCTGATCCCCTGCCCACTAATAGCATCTTCCAGCACTAAAATTTTCCATATTGTCCAGAGTTGGAAGATTGGTGATCTAAGTATGACAGAGGAAAGAAAATTGAATTACAGGGCCAGAAAATGTACCTATAAAAATTACCCTCAAGTCTCATATGCCATAACTTCTTCAACTTAAGCTTCCATCAGCAGCATAAGGACACTCTTTGAATATCACTGGCACATATAAGTTAAAATTGTTTCCAAATAACATGTAATCGAAACAAAGGTAATCTCACTTTGCTCGATGCCAGGGAGTTCTTAACCTGAAAGTCATCAGAGACCCTCTGATAGGATTTTAAGTACCCACGGTACTCACAAATTATATTTTATATTAGCTAGATGGTGTGAGATTACATCTGGATGCTTGAGAGGGCCCATTGTTCTCAGAAGAGTATTAAAGCTTTCATTTACCCAAACATGGCTGAAGGATACCACTGATGTCATACAGAGGGAGGCAAGCCAATGCATTTGAGAAGACATTGAAATTGGAATGTAGCGGAACAAGGGCTTTACAGTTTATAAAGTCAACATAAAATTCTGTTATTTCTATGGCAAGCAGAATAACTGTACTCTTACTACACTGACCTTTGTAATCAATTACTCCATTCTTTTATGATTGTCCACTGACTCCTACCAAGATGTAGACTGGCCAACCAATCAGGCAACGTTTAGGTGGAGTGCCCATCAAAGGCCTAGCATGGTCTTGGCTCAATGATGGACCCAAAGACGGCAGTCTCTGTTTACAGGTAACTCTGTATGAGAACAGTGACATCTACTCTTTTTAGCCTCACAAGGGTAAGAATCTTGATTTTGTGCCTCAACCTTTGTCTCAGGTGCTTAGAAGAACATCTAGTAAATCGAAAGAGCACCACCAATGATTATTAAATGAGTGAACTGAAGGCCTCTGGGGTCTGTGCTGTAAGTGCCATAATGATATTGACAGATAAACAAAATGTCCACAGTGGCTGAATGACAAAACTCTTACACCTAGAGAGGACTGCTGAGTAAAGGAAATAAGGGATCCAACTAATAATGCATATCAATAAACTGCAAACTAGCCTCAATAGGGAAAACAAACTGAAGTAAAACACAACACAGTGTGAAACCTTTCTTCACACCAAATGTTGACATAGGGGAGAACTCATTTAAGAGGCTATAGGTTTCTCCTCATCCTTTTTCTTGTCAAAGGATTCGGGAAACCAAAAGCATGCTGTCCAGAGACGTATATTCATTATACTCCCTTCAATAACTGTTACACAGACTACCCCTTACCTAGATGTCAGGCTGATGAACCATCTGTCCAGCTTCACTAAACCTCAAGGGGCAGTTCAACCAAACAAGGGGCTGAAACCCTGTCAGCCTCCAGATGCATTTAAATAAGGACAACATGTTTAGAGGAGGCAGGTGATGAGGTTTCCTGAGGAATCCCTAGCTCCTAAGTGCATTAAATCATCCTTCAGCTCAGGAAAAAGAGCCTTTTGACTTCAAAAACCCTAAGAAAATAATTTTTGTGTATAGATGCGTGACTATATCAGATAAATAGAAATGTTAGTGATTTCCTATATTGAGGCCATCCAGTTATTCAAACTGGTGTTCCTCCTACTCCAGGATCCCCATGGAAGCACACAGGGTTGAGCATTCAAATGGTGCAGTGACTCTTTTGGAAGTCACATCTGTCCCTGAAACTTCAGTCTCCTGGAGACTGAATGCTTCATTCCCTGCTGCAGTTCAGTCCTGCCAGTGTAGGATGAGTTTAGAATTCTCACCTGAGCAACAAAATTTGAATTGAGTGTTTAAACAGCACAATATATTCAGTGCCGAAACAATCATCCTTTGCAATTTTTGCTTCCTGAGGGCTTTTTTTTATTTTGCTATTATAATAGTCTTGCTTTAGTTTGTATTATTATGGGAAGATGATCACAGGACTCAGCAAATTAGCATATCAGTTAGCTGCACATCCCCATTTTCACACAGAAAAAAAAAATTCTGCTTCTTTTGCTATGCAACCACACATGCACGTAATTCCTGGAATCCCAACTACATTCACACTCACTGCTCTCAGACACACACACTCACTGGGCACTGACACACAAACTCTCTACATGTCAAAATCAAGCCAGGCTGAAGATGCAGATAGGTGGATATGGCACCAGGTGGATGTGTAATCAGTAATAAGAAATACATCGAGCCCCATAATGAAAAGAAATCCCCCAAATTGTTCAGGATTCCCCCACCCCCTTCCATTCACTGATTTATTAACCCTGAACAAAGATGTAATTGCAGGGTCTCAGAAAAAAAACTTTTTTTTTTCCTTTTTTTCATTTTTGGAATTTTTTTTTGTTTGGCTTTCAATTTCTTAATATCTAGTCATACCATTCATTGCCTGTTTTCTTCACTCAGTTGCCCATCTTTTCCCCCCAAAATGAAAGAAGCATCAGCTTCTGAGTCTTAAGGATGAGACCTCTGCATTTTCTTTGCTTGTTTAGGGCAAGAAATGAAGTGCTGCCTCTTTAATTGGCAGAAGCATGCAGGAGGAGCATACCTTTAATTTAGTGTTGGGATACCTCACTTGCACCCTGGCTGTTGTCTTATTGGAGACGGCAGCCTGCCTGAGATCCTCTAGCACTGAAATAATATCATCCAGCACGCATTTCTTATCCTGATTTCTCAACACACACAGATGGGAAAAAGTATAATTATAGCCCTTGTGGTTCACCTTCATTTCCAGCACGGCTCGGTGGGTCTGCAGGATCCCCTCAGCCTGGAGCAAAATATTGTCCCCGGGTGGGGAGAGGAGGATCACCCTGCCATACCTCCCAGGGGTGTGTAAGTCCGAATAGAGCTGGCTTTTGGACTGGTCCAGGGGGAAAAGGCTGCTGGCCAGACTGCGCTCGATCTTGGCCAGGCTGTGGCTGGGAGCGACCAGGCGCTCCAGGTCGCCCTCGGGCTGGAAGCGGTTGAGCGCGCTGAGGCCGAAGGTGATGGTCAGGACTGCGGGCACGGTGAGGAAAAAGACCGGGTGCCGGCTCACGCACAAGCCCAGCCTGTGGCAGAACGACTGGAGCCCTCTGCGAAGCACCTGCCGCAGCAGCATCCTCCACCAGATCCAGCTTGCAGGCGCTCCTGGCCGTCTTAAAAAGCACATGTGACACGTGTAAGCGCCGGGCTATCCCCCTCTCCTTCAACCCACCCTCTCGCGGCCAGCCCCCATTCCCACCGCCGCCGCCTCCCCACCCGCTCTGTGCTCACCCCGGACCACTCCGCCTGGTCTTTCCCGGGCCCCACCTCCATGCGCTCCTACTACTCTTTCAAACACTGCAGCAAGTTGCAGTAAGGCGGGCAAATACCGACAGCGCGCGTGGGGGCAAGCGGCGGGCGCTGCGGGGGCACCGCGGGGCTCACGTCCTCCCCGGCCTCCCTGCGCCCTCGCCGCTCCCCGCGCCCCCTCTCACCGCAAGAGCAGCGATCCCACGGTCTAGCCCTTCATTTCGCTGCAGCAGTCCCCCGGCCTCCCTGGCTGGAGGTGGTTCCGTGCGGAGCGTCCCACAGATGTGGGTTTCCTCTCAGTCCTGGTGGGTTTCGGGGCAGAACTGGAACCATGTGCCTCGGTGTTGTAAGAAGCAGACATGTGCCCCATAGGCGTGGGGGGGGGGGGCAGGAGTAGGAGGGGGCAGCTAAGCTTTTCTTTTTTTAAGATGCTGACAGTTATTTTTAGAGTTTTGTTTTCCCTCTTTCCTCCTCGCTGGAGTGAATGGAAGAGGAAATGGGTGAAGGTGCCGCTGGCCCATTGGAGCGGAGGCAATTAGAGCCCAAGAAAGGCGGGGTGGACGTGGAGGGAGGGAGCTCCTGGAGGCAGGCAGCCAGTTTTTCCCCTCCAGATACCCTGTGCCCTCGAATTGTGCTTTCCAGCTGAAGAAAGGGAACAGAGGATGATGCTGCATTTTCAACACACTACAGAGCATGCGAGGGATTTCCTTGCAACACCTTCCACTCAGTCATTTCATGGATTATCGGCTGCAGCGAGGGCTCCCAGAGACCCCATACTACCCGCGGTGCGTTGGGCTCTAGGAATCCCTTCCTCGCTCTGATGACTGGGGAGGAGGGACTTGCCAACCGCGGTCGCCTGTGGGTGTGTGTGTGTGTGTGTGTGTGTGTGTGTGTGTGTGTGTGTTGAAGCTCTACAGGAAATATGTGGTTTTTTCATAAAATACTGCATTCACATTCTGTACTTTTGAAGTTTAGGACAAAAAGTTCTTAACAGCTGGTTTCAGCCCTCTTCCCCCATTTTTTCTTCCACTCTGAAGCCCTGAGTACGGTTTCTCGCCATCTGATTCGGAGGTGAAGCGGACTGAGAGGCTAAATACGTCTCTTCTGTGAGTAGAATTCCAGAAAGAAAAAAAAAAAAACATTTGGGGACACTCACCACATAGGTTTTGCCTGAATAAAGAGAGCTAGATGGGTAGGGGTAAGCCCGTGGGAGCCCCTTGGTATGTAAAACAGTGAGCGCCCTTCACCATTTAGGAAAGAAAGTTCTCACCAGGTACAATTCCTCCCTCCTTATACAAAAGTGTGAAGGTGAGGAATTCTCACCTGCATCAGATCAACTTCAAAAACTTGACTATTAATAAACGTGTGTGTATGTGTGTTTGTGTGTGTGTGCACCATTTCTCACTTATTAAAGCTTTCACCATTTCACATTTCTGGAAAGAATAGGAAGAAATCTTGAGGACAAATTCTCAAGTTTGATCGTGTACTGCAGACTTCCTTTCCAAATTTCTGTTCTTTTGTATTGACTTCTTAAAGAAGATTGAGTTTTAAGACATGATTTGTTCACCTCTTCTTCATGACAGTGAAAAGACTTGTTCTTCATAATATACTTAGAGATGTACCCATCCATGCATACAAACAAACCAAAAAACCCATCCCCTTAATAAATAGATGCTTTTATTTTTGCTAGTAGAATCTGTTCTTCAGTTATCTGGAGAACAGTAGGACAGCAGAGAGCACAGAAATAAGGGCAATGCTTATGGACAACAGTCTAAAGAAAAATTCTAGCCTTTTAAAATTGAAAGTGAACTTAGTGACCATCAGTTTGAATTCCTACAAAGGACAGGGATTGCTTCCAAATATCCTTCATGATTCTCCATCCAGCCCATGCTGCAAAATTCTCCATGTTGTAAGAACCCACTCATTTTTCTAGGAAGCCCATTTTATCTTTAGACAGCCCCTTCCTGTTTATCTGAACTCAGTCTCCATGCAGCACTCATAGGTTAGTCCTCCCTCTCCTTCAGTGGGAAGTGTCCCTTTTGTATAACTGTCAGATATTGACGTTATTTCATTTAATGTACTCCATTAGCACAATATTGCTGGGCCATTGTTTTTCACTACACAGCAAAGAGGAAATGTACCTATCACCCATTTTCTGTGCCCTTTTATTACATTAAGTATTCTTGGTCATATCATATATATTAACTTTTCTAAAAAATTGCCTTTTTACAAAATACATACTAATAGATTTTAGGAATGAACTGCTGAATAATTCGTAGTTCATTTTAGAGATAAGGACACTGGGAACTGTAGAGGATAAGCGAGATTAAAACCATACTCAGAGCTATTGCAGAGCTGAGACCAGTGTCCAGGGCTCTCGTTTCTACTTCCATCACATTTTCCCTGCAGCCTTGGACCAGGCCCACCCCACTGTTCTTCACAATAAACAAGTCAGTCAGAATCCTCTCCTCTCCTACTGCCTCCATTTCCCACACGTCCCTCCCCAATAAATTCAATGGAATTAGAAAAGAATAGAGACACCTCTAGATAATTAACTCAGTGACAGGATACATCCCTGAGATGAACTACTCTGATGTAAATACAAATCATGTTGTAGAATTATAATGACATCAAAATATATCCACTAAATGTTAAGTGAAAAGTATGTACAGTATGAAAGCACTTTGAAAAATAAAAACAGATGCTGAAAAAGATAAAATCTGTATTAAAATGTTTCTTTTTATTGCTAGATTATGGGATCATGGGTGATTTTTTTATAAGAAAAAACCTTCTTAAAGTCAGAAGTTTCAGATTACAGAAAGTTGCAAAGATAGTACTCAGATCCAGTCCCTATTATTGATACTGTCTTACGTTAAGATGGTACATTTATTACAATTAATGAGCCAATATTCATACATTATTATTAACTATAGTCCATACTTTCCCTCAGTTTTTACTAATATTCTTTAGTTGTTGTTGTTGTTCCAGGATTCCATTCAGGATACCACATTACATTTAGTCATCGAATTTCCTTAAACTCCTATTGGCTGTGACAGTTCCTCGGACTTCCCTTGTTTGGGGTGACCTTGACAGTTCTGAGGAGCAGTGGTCAGGTATTTTGAAGAATGTCCTTATGTGGGAATTATCTGTTGTTTTTCTTATTGTTAGACTGCTGTTGGGAGCTCTGGGGAGGAATAACACAGAGGTAACGTGCCATTTTTATTACATCATATCAAGGGTACATTCTATTAACACGTTTATCACTGTTGATATGAATCTTGATCACCTGCCTGAGTAGTGTTTGTCAGGTTTCTTCACTGTAAAGTTACTCTTCTTCTACACTGCTTTCCACAGGGTTTCCTTGGAAAGTAGTCACAACGTGTGGCCTACACTTAGGGAGTGGGGGCTATGTTCCACCTCCTTCCTCTTTGAGGACGGAGTCTACATAAGTTATTTGTAATTCTCCTGCATGGGAGATTTGTTCTATTCTATTCTACTATATTCCATTTTATCCTTTCTATCTTTTATTTATATCACTACTGACTTGAGGATATTTCTAAGTATTTTTTATATTTTTTATTATACTTGGATACTTCTTTCTTGCTCAAATTTTTCCAACTTTGGCTGTTGGAAGTGTTTTCCATTGGTTCCTGTATCATTTTAACATACCCCAGTATTGTTGGGAACTTTAAAAATATGTTCCTTGTTGGCAAATCTGGGCCTTCTGTGCTGATAATTTATAGCCACAAGACACCAGATAGGTCAAGGTAGCTATGGTGTTAGTTAAACATTGCTGAAATGAAGCCCCAGTAATTAAGAGGTCATCTACATATCGAAGCAGAGTTCCTCCATTTAGTTTTAGGTCCTTTAAGTCCTGGTTCAGGGTCTCTCCCAAAATTGTGGAGGAGTTCTTGAAACCTTGTGGCAAGACTATCCAGCAGTACCAAGTCTTGACCTGAGATTCTGGGTCCTGCCATTCAAAAGCAAACAACAGTTGAGAGTCTTGATCAACCAGAATGCAAAGGAAAGCATCTTTTAAGACCAATACTGAATACCAGAAGCTGTCCCCAGGTATACTATTCACCAAAGTGTAAGTTTTGGGACAGGGGGAAAATGTCCTGTGCATTGTCATTTATGACCCTTAAATCTTGCACAAACCAATATTCATTGGAGGGAGGTTTCTTTAATAGGCAATATGGGGATATTATAAGGAGACTGGCAGGTCTGAATAAGTCCATATTCCTGAAACTTCTGAATTATTCAGTGTACCCCTTCTAGGGCCTCCTTCTGCAAGGGATACTGCCTCTTATTGGGAGATATGCCCCTGGTTTGAGGTCAACTTTAACAGGGGAGGCTTGCTTAGCCCTCCCTGGCCTTCCAGCAATGCACACAATGAGGTTTACCTGGTTCTCAATTTCTTCTGCTGAAGGGCATGTTTCTTCCTTCTCCCAACATGAAATCATGAGGAACTGCCATGTATGCTCCAGAGGAATGTGTAGGTGAAGTCGTTGTTCCTCTGGACAGGAAGTGATCTGGGTGTGGAATTTTAATAGCAAGTCTCTTCCCAGAAGAGGTATAAGACACTCAGGAATATACAAGAAACTATGAGTTGAACCATATTCCTCATGGGCATTCCCATGGTTTCAAGAAATATTGGATTTCAGGGCTTCCAGAAATTCTGGTTAAAGTTATAGCCTGTTTTGAGGACTTAGTTGCATGTCTATTGACCATGGAACATGTTGTTCTAGTATCAGTCAAAAAGTCCAGTTTTGCACACACTCCCACTGTTAGTCTTGCCCAAGGTTCCTGTGGTGGTGAGTTTAATAGATCATTGTAAGAAGAGAACCTCTGGGCACCATTACTCATCATTGGAAAAATTTCCTTTTCTGGGCATAACTCTCAAGTTCTCTAATAGCCAATAAGCTTAATAATCAATGCATGTAAAAGCTATTGTTCCAGGAACTGAAGGTATGACCCATCTTGACTCCAGGAAACTGTAAACAGTTCCACCTTTGTGCCTTGGGAAGACTGCAAGTAATCAAGATGGTATCTGAGCCACTGTGCTCCAGAATGAGATGACCACTGTCCAGGACACAGCTAAAGACCACTGCCCAGGGTAAGGGTTCTGCGGTTTTTTTTAAATTCAGTTAACTTTTCCCTGAATTCCAAACTGCTTACCCACACTTTGCTCTCCTTATCAAAAGGGCCATGTAAAAATGGTATTTAAGATCATCTGTTACAGCACAAACCCACCACCTTCTCGGATCATCAACCATCTGAATAAAGCACCCATAAAGATTTAAAAGAAATATTCCTTATTTTGCTGCACTATAAGATATCCCAAGCTCATCTTGTATCTTTCTTGCCCCAGCCCTAGAATCAGCCATTTCTCTGAGGAACTCTGGTTTGTTTTTACTAGAAAATGGTATTATAAACAAAGACCTTTGTGTTTTACGTGCTGCTTGCTCTTGTGGTGTTATTGCTTCTCTCAGCTGAAAGCAAGGATATAGGTTATGTTAATCTGTGTACATGTGTATCTATAAATTGTTCTTTATATAACTCTCTGTATTTATATTAAGCTAAATATGAGTTTATATTTATGTCTCCAAGTTTAATCTATTGCAACATGGGCCATTGTAGTCTCCTCCCCTTACTTATCTTTAACCCCCCACTCCAAAGGTAAAAAAAAATGGCTCAGTGGGTGATTTTTAAATCATTATTCTATAATGAAAAAATATTAATTTTTATTAGAAACATCATTTAAAGGAAAAGATAAAAAGGATTTTTAATTTTGATACTGTACATGGATGATGTTAAATAATATGCAGTCTTTAGAAAGATAAATTATATGCTTAAAAGAAGAAAAATGTTAACAATATTTTAAATCAAACTACAAGGAGTTAATGTGCACTAAAACATCAGTGGATATCAATCACATGATTGATTTTAAACAAAGCTTAACAGAAAGCTGAAAGCAGTGCATTTAAGGACCAATCAGTAACAACACAAAAATCTGTAGTGTTTAGCTCATACTGGATTTGTCTTTCCTCGTACATATTGGTCAGTGTCATTTTTCAACACTTGGAACCAAGTGGGAATCTATTTGCTTGTCCTTTTGCAGGATAGGACACCAGAAGAACAGGAGCTCGGACATAGAGCAGCTGAGTGCTCGGTCAGCTCCAAAAGGTGCTTCCTGGGTGTTCTGGGCAAGACACCGAACTCTCTGATGTACAGCTTCCTTATTTATAAACTTGGGTTTTATTAGCCCATATGCTAATTCATTCATATCACTATTCACTAGAACTTCATAACTCTAATGCTGTAATTCTAACAATTGCAACAAATAAACCTCTAAATCTTGGCAGTAGAAAACAATAATAGGTTAATAAATGTTAACAGTCCACTATGGATATTCCTGCTCAGCAGAAAAAGGTAAGCATAGAAGCTTCAGTTCTACAAGTCATTTATCCACATTTAACTCATGACTTCCAAGGTCATTCCTGAAGTCATTGCCTAGCTAGCCAGCTGAAAGGGGGAAAGATCCTGGAGGAGTACACCTGGGAGGCTTTTGTGCTTCAGTCTGGAAAGTGGCATGGTCCACCTTACATCTTCTGACTAGAACTTAGTCATAAGACAGGCTGAATAATACTCCTTAGCCATGTGCCTAGAGAGAAGAGGGGATGAATTACATGTCCATGTGGCAAAATCTCTCACCCTCTTTCTGGATTCTCTTGCCTTGTTTACCCAAAGTCCCTATTATATGTTCAAGGTGAACATCAGATACCCTTTTGTCATTTCACGTAGCACTCATTGTTCAGCCACTGTCATTAACACAATGATGACTTTGGGACTTTAAGAAAATGCTCTTTGAGCTCATTTTGTGATAGCTTTAAGGATTTTGATGGATCACTCACACCTCTTGGTCAGGCTTATTGTATCCAGAAAGGGCATATCCGAGAAAGTTTTAGATGCAATTTTGATTTTTAACATTTTGTATGCCTGCTCCAAATGATTTAAGTAATAAGGGCATTTCTTATCTTACATATCGAGATGTGCAGAAGAACAACAATTACAGAGCTGGTTAATTTAGAGGTTCAAGAGTGTCATTGAGAATCCAGGTCCTTCCCTAGCTGGTATTTGTTGGAGCATTGTCCTATAACCAAAAGGTTGCGGGTTTCATCCCTAGTCGGGTGTGCACAATTCCTGGTCGAGCCATGTATGGGAGGCAATCAATAGATGCTTCTATCTGGCATCTCTCTCTCTCTCTCTCTCTCTCTCTCTCTCTCTCTCTCTCTCTCTCTCTCTCTCTCAAGCAATGAAAAACTCTCCTCAGGTAAGGATTTAAAAAAAGGAAAGAAAAAACCCAGGTCTTCATATTCGTTCTGCTTTGCCCATCCTGGGACCAGAAGCGTTCTGCTTGTGTGGGCAACACATCCAGGCAAAACAAGACCCTGAGGAAAAAGAAGCTGCCTTTTTCTACGCATCTCTTCTAAGAGTGGAGAAGCCTTTCCCAGAAGACCCCTGCAAACTTGCTCTTAAGTGTCTACCAAGCCCAGTCCAAGTCAATGACTGGTGAGAGGAATGATGACACAGTGATTGGCTTAGACAAATCTGGGCTCACAGAGGGGCTGAGAATGGGACCAGCCACCTCTCTGAGCACACTGTCATGGGGGAGTTTTGTGGGGTTTATTTTGTTACTGTGTTTTGTTTTGAACAAAAATTTCTTTAGGAAGAGACATAGTGTGATGGTGGGAATGTTTGGATGTTGGACAGCTTACACAAACCTTGGTGCTGAGTGTTTCTGTACAAAGCAAATTAATTTCTGCAGACCATGCTTTCTGAATGAAAAATAGAGGACAAAAGAATTGATTTTCTAATTTGTAATTCATTTATGTTAAAAGCTTTATAATGGTTCACCAAAAAAGTCCAGTGATATTTAGTATTTTAAATAATTACCTTCATTTCAATAGGATACAAATATGTAAGTACTATTCTTCTGGAAAATCCACTATCTCTTATCCCATATCTATATAGGGTGATATGACCGACCTGAGGAGTTTATACAATCATCTTGATTTAGTGAAAAATTACAAAAAGTTTAGAAACAATTTGCATTAACTGATAACTTAGAATTCATCTTATATAAGGCATGCATCAAATTTGGCCTATAGGTTTAGATTCATTCACATGTTGTTGTACTCTGTATGTTTAAAACTTAAAATAAGTACCATTGCTATCCTAATAGTAAAATACCCATAGTATATATTCAAAAAAGGCATGAAATGGTACAGACATTTATACATTTTTACCATTTATAAATAAATCACCAGTCCTTAATTTTTGCCAGAACTAGTATTTTCCTATGGTGGAAGAGGGTTAAAGTTCTAGAGAAGAGTTATAAACTGGAAAGTCACAGGTTTGATTCCCAGTCAGTTCACAGGCCTGGGTTTCAGGTTCAATCCCCAGTTGGGGTGTGAATGACAGGCAACTGATTGATGTTTCTCTTTCACATCAATGTTTCTGTCTCTCTCTTTCCCTCTCTGTCCCTCCTTCTCCTCTCTCTAAAATCAATAAGCATGTCTTTGGTGAGAATATTTTAAAAAGAATTCTGGAAAAGATTCCAGGCAATTAAGTTTCTGTGTAATTGTTGTATTAATTTCTCTTCCTGCTTAACCACTTTATCCTCTTGCCTTAAATTTATATTTGTAAACTAATACAAAGCAATAGAACTGAAGTAGGTGATCATTAATTTACACTCCAGCTATGATTTCATGATCTTCTGGAACTTGAGTTCGTGGGGTTCATTTGCTTGGTTTGCTACATCTTACCAAGAACAACCTCTAATTCCCTACTTAAGTCTCAACCTTCCTTTTCTGGTTACTTTTCATACAGTATCAAACTCAGAGTCACTGAGCTTTGGAAGTAGCCCAGCACATCAGGAGATGCAAGCTTTGGTATTGGTCTGGAAAAAAAGAGAGGCTGGAAAAATACTTGGAATATTGAGGCCACAAGGGAATAGCTGGACTGAAGATAACCTACTGCTTGCCAAAGTGCAGGACAGTGAAGACAGAGTCTTACTGAATCAGTGCACAGACATGGCATGCTGCTCTGGACACATCGGATTTTCAATCATTTACATGAACACTTTCTAATCTGGGAAGAAGTAGACCATGATCTTTAAAAAAATCACCTTGTAATTTAATTTTGTTTCTTCTTAAATCCAAGTGTAGTACAGGTCAATCAGTCTGCCCTACAAAAGATGGATGGATTTCCTCCATTTTTCTCCTTCCCTCTCTCTTTTCTTTCTTCTCTTCCTTCCAATAGCAGTTCATTTTTCTGAAATGTTTCTTTCAAGGTCTTCTTCAAATTTACACACACACACACACACACACACACACACACAGAGATTATATATACACATATATATACAAAGATTGCATGTACACATACGCACACATAAAATCTTCTTCTGGATGAACTCAAGGGTATATTACACATTTTCCAAAAGCTTGTGCTCATATTCAAGTTGGGTGGTTGGTTACCAACCTGGGTTTTCGGTGGTGTTACTGTAGTCAGAGTAAAGCCTTCTCCTGAAAGATGAGCGTTCATTCATTTCAAGCCTGACCATCCAAAGGTATCCCACTCCTTGACAAGGCAGTTCTCCCAATCAGATCCTGGAAAAAATAAATAATATTACGGAGCTTCTTGTGAGTGGTTGTGAGCACTGGATTCATCACGGAAGAGGTACTCTAATGGGGAAGCCACGAGGAGGCTGCTCCTTCTTAGAGCTCTACACTTATCATTGCGTCATAAATATCATATTGATATCATACACAGCAACAGAAGATAACAACTCTCCCTACCTCTGTTAACAGCAAGCCTTGATACATAGGGCCAGGGAGAAAGAGAGACATCAGTATTAAGAAGGGAACACTCTGGGGAGAAAGCTGCACAAAAAGCGTGCTCTAACCCACAGGGAGGAAGATTTTACCACTGTCATCATTTTGAATGACAGTACATGGTGATAATAAAAAGCAAACCAGATTTTAGTCAGTTTTATTATTTCTTTAAGTTGTCTACAGCCAATGCTATGACTGCCTAAACCTGAGGTGGGGCACTTCCACCCATCTGCCCTCCTCTGTCTGTAGGAACTGTAGCTGTGATTTCTGAGTAACTTCCGTTCTGCATATTCAATACTGCATATTGCTGAAAAGGTGTGGGTGGACTTACAGTCCATCAGGAATCACAATAGGGAAGACCCAATTGTATTTATATGATTGTAATCCTCACCCCTTACGATGACCTACTCCCCTCACAATGGTCTAGATTTTGAGGGGGAAGAAATGGAAGAATCTGACTGCTACTGCAGCAGAAACTGCATGTGGCTGAATTTCAAATTGAGTTTTCATGCTGGGGAAAACAGATTTCTTTAGAAAAAATATAAGTGAAATGGCATTAGACAACAGACAAACGCAGACTATTTAAAAGGATGTTTGACATTCAAAAATTTGCTCTTCAGCCTGTCAAAATGAAGAATTACACTGTGACCTTCTGGGAAATTTTCAGCTCTTCAGCCATGAAAAGCAATGTAAACAAAAGAAGTTGATATCCAAAAAATAAAAATATTTCATAGACAATTTACATGTTATACGTAAAAACAGCACACCTCCAGAAAACATGTGAATTACACACCCAGAGATTTACTTATCTTGTGGACGTAGGCAAAATCAATAGACACTTAGAGAAACTGCCATGCATCAAAGGTTCATAAACAGCAAAAGTAAAACTAATGAATCATAGAAGTGGTAATTACTAAAAATTTATTGTGCACACACCAAAAGGATGGCTGCAAACCGGTAGCAGTCAAACCAAAACTTGGCACGAGGCTTTAAAAAGTGACTAAAACAGGCCTTTAAACAGAGAAACCTTTATACCTTCATACCTTTAAACAGAGAAACAATTCTTTGTGAAAAATTGTCAAAAGAATTCTGGCTTGGGGTACCAAATTATTGAAGAAGAGGCAAAAGTTTATTGATACAGCCTTCTTAGCCCAGGATTTTCTATCTCTGGCGATGGGATGCCTCTTCTGTCTTAGAACAAGGAAGGTACCTCTCACATGGTAATTTTATTTCCTGCTTTCAGGGAGAGTAAAGGAAGGTGAGAATGTTCTCCAAAACAGCCTCTGCCCCAGCTCTTTTCTTAAGTAACTTTAATTCAAAATTATATATATTTACTATTCAATACGTAGTGGCATATGTGGGGAAGGCCTGTCCTGACTCTCATAATTAGTCTTGCAAAAGAAGCTAAGTTTTGTCTGTATGACTAAACTGGTTTGTCTGATTGGAGAATTCTCAAGGCTGTTCTCGTTCATCTTGATTTTAACAGATGAAAACCCTTTCTGTGAGCCCCCATCTTTGGCAAAGTGCCCCTCCTTTGCTGAGAAGCTGTAGAACTTAGTGCTGTCTTCATTCTATTGCACTGAAATATTCTGTGTCTTCCTCCTACATAGACTGCAGTCTTCATGAGGGTAATATCTATTAGCCTCGTACCCTCAGTGCTAGCAGGATTCCTGGCACATACTAACCGTGTAACAGCATAATAGCCACTTAACTCATTCCGGAATGGCTCTCCCAATGTAAGAGAGACACAAAGGAAACTAAGAAATGTAAGAGAAATTTAAGTGTCACCAAGGATAAAATACAACCAACTACCTTCAAACAAGAGGTTCAGTCCTTGTGGCTGATAAGGGTCTGCACTCCAGTGTGCTTTATGTCCTTTGCCCGTTGTCTTTTTATTCCCAAGAGCCTTCTTGTTTGGCCCTTCCAGCTGTCCTGTCACCAGGCTCAGCTCTCCTGGTATTTTCAGATTGTCTGGATTTTGGAGTTCACCTTTCTTGTTTTCAGTTTTGTGTGTTTTTGATAACTACTTCTCTTTTTGGTGATTTTCAGGATCTAAAGGAAGTTCATTATAGCTAGAGTGTAAATTCAAGGGCAGGGGTAGCAAAAGATAAGGCCGAAGGAATGAGCTAGTGCAGGGATATAAAGAAACTTGAAAACCAGCTTCATTCAACACAATGACCAAAGACTCAGTGAATAACTAAGATAAACAAAACCCACCCTTGCAAGCTGAAAGGGTGGCTACTTTCATAGAGTTTCCATGTGAAGGGGAGTTACGGAGTTGGAGCAATGTGGAATTGCCAACTGTCACAGGGCCAGACTGGGTTTCAGAGCACAGCTCTGCTACAGAGTGGACGGAGAATGAAGACTGGGTGACCCTTGGGGAGGCTAGAACAGTTGGAGCCACGACAAGAGCAGCCTGAACCAGGGTAATAAGGGCTGGGGTGGTGGGGAACGAAAAGCTTTGTGAGTTACTTACAAATGAAAATAGAAATAATTTGGTGTGGTAATATGTGGATGTGCACACTAAAAGCAGAGAGTGTACCTCCTGAATGTACTACAAAAATAAACACAAAAACAATTACAGTAACATCCCCACCCTGTTCTATGGGTGAGGCAGTACAGCATTGTAGAAATCCAGATTGTGGGCACAGACACATCCAGATTCAAATTCCTTAAATCCCTCTTCCGCCACCAGGTGCCTTGGCCAAGTTATTTCTCTAAGCTTTAGCCTTCTCATCTGTAACAGTGAGATAATAAAAGTGCACACCCCATTAGCTTTTGTGCAGATTAAGTAAAATGTTGAATGAAAATATTCAAATACATTCCTGGAAACAGGATATATATTATATGAAGTAATACAAAAATGATTAGCTATGTTCTTGCCTTCAAAATACTTACCAAATAATGAAAGGAAGTAAATACCTACTTAAAAGTAAAACAGAACTAAATTAATTTCCATGCACTTAAAAGTTATACCTAAGCATATACAGATATGTTTAAATACTGTATGATTGTAGACACTAAAAAGTATGGTTTGGAAGAAAAGTTTGTAAGTAAAGGCAGAAAAACTTAGCTATGTTTAATCTTATGCTAAACATTTTGCCAGTTATTTTAAAGCTTTTTTAAATTAACTATTTAAAAGCCATGTGAGATACTATCACTTAACTTGCCATTACAGATATGAGAACTAAGGTTCAGAGGGCCAGGAATTACCAGAATTTGGAATCAGGCCCAATTACTCCAAAGCCCTTGTTCATCCTATTGTTCATGCTACTAAGTAGAAAAATTTTCTGTGTTCTTAGCATATCTAGTATAGACCCTTGTTAAGAAACATTGTCTATTTTTTTACCTTTTCTCATTTTGCCTATTGTATCCAGGGAAAATATTCTACTGCTTGTGTCAGAATCACCCTAGGGAAAAAACAAAAAGACCTTGCTTAAAGATTTCTTTCATCTTGGTGGGAAGGGAGGGATTTCTATAGCCAGCAGAATCCAGGAGTATTCTCTGGAAAAAAAAAAAATTAGTATAGGTATGGGGAAGACATCAGAACATGAAAATCAAAGGGAAAAATATGAACTACAAAATATTGTTGTCAAGTCCTGTGAGATTTCATTCAATTTATGTTTTATTCATTTAAACTCCAGCCTGTTGGACCATAGGGAGCAACCACAGTAATCAGCTCTACTCTTAATCCCTTAGTTACTTCTGATTTGTGGTGTATATTGATTTTTTAATGAATGGTTAGACTTTACCATATATTTCTTAAAAGTATAAACTATACACATGTACACACCATTTGTATACGAAATTTCATATGGTATGCTTTTCTTAAAGTAAAATTAAGCAGTGTGTGTGTATACTATGTGCCATTGAGCCATCTCTGATTCGTGGGGACTCTGTGAAGGAGTGATGTCCACAGTGTCCTATCCTCAATGGTCCTGCTCAGCTCCTGTAGACTCATGTTTATGGCTTCTTTTATGCAGTCAATCCATCGCATATTTGGTCTTCCTCTTTTCTGAGTGCCTTCAATTTTTTCCACTATTGTCTTTTCCAAAGAACCCTTCCTTCTCATATGTGTCTGAAATAGGACAGCTTCAGTTTTGCCACTTTTGCCTCCAGTGATGTTCAGGCTGAATTTTCCTTAAGACTCGCCCACTTGTTCATCTTTCTATAAGTTCCGGGTATCTTTAGAGCTCTCCCTCCACACCACAATTCGAGGTCAAATGCGAACTATGTAGGCGTCATAAAGAAAAGCAAGTATCCTCGCTCCACAACGTCTTGCTCTCAGTCCTACTCCCCAGGGATAACTTCCATCAGTTTTAGCTCTTTCTTATTGAATATTTTTCCATATATCCAAACAATATTTGTAGGACTCTACTCTAAGATTAATCACTGTAGACCGAAGTCTTTTTTATTGCTTCCTGAATGTTCCTACGAAATTAAGTCAATTAGTTTTATAAAAATAAATTTAATTATAGTTATTGCTTTAAAATGTAATAAGTATGCATTATTTTAAAAAAATTATAATGCATATAATTAATGACAAAATTGCTAGCATTTATATTTTTATATTATAATTTTAGTACCAAATGCATTTATTCTAATTTATTTAACCACACCCTTCTTGGTACATATTTAGATTACCTCCAAATTTCTCATAATGAGTGATGTTGAGTAAACAAAAAACTATTTATAAATTTGAGTACACACATACTTAGAATCCTAGAAAAAAATTCTTAGTAATATAATTTCTGGCACATTTTTTAGTTGTTCGTTTTTTTCATTTTGTTTTTTGGAACATATAGTTAAATTTCCTTTCAGAAAGTCTGTACCAATTAATTTTTCCACTAAAACCAGGTTTGACAAAATTTTTCTGTAATGAGCCAAATAATAAACATTTTTGCTTTATGTACCAAAGACAAAATTGAGGAAACTAGACAGGTATTTAGATAACAATAAAAAACACATTTTCATTCATTTTTAATTAACAAAATTCAAAATATAATAATAATAAGAAGAATGATAATGGAATACAATTTTTTAACACAGATGTTCTACTAATATGAATGGAATTGTTTTGGGGTGATACCAGTTGGCTTAATTGGGTCAATGGCAGAATAGTGACCCCACAAATATGTCCCATTCTGATCATTGGATCTTTGAATACGCATATAGCAAAAAAGTCAGATATAATCAAGATTGTGGATGTTGAAATAGGGAGACTAACCTGTATTGTCAGATGGGACTAATCTAACCATATGAGCTCTTAAAGGCAGAGATGGTGCTCTCAGACTAAAGCCAGAGATATGCAGAAGGAGAAGTCACTGAGATTAGAAGCATGAGAGGGACTTGACCTGCAGTTGGTGGAGGGCCAAAGGAGAGCATGAGAAAGAATCTGGTGAGTATGTAGGAGCAAAGATTGGCCTCTTGCTGAAGGTCAGCAAGAAAATGAGGGCCTCAGTTCTACAACCATAAGGAACTAAATTTGTGCAACAACCTGAGTGAGTTTACAAGTGGGATTATTTCCAAACCCTCCAGAGAGGAACACTGCTTTTCTGACACCTGGATTTTGGCCTTCTGAGACTTCAAGCAAAGAATCCAGTTGAGTTATTTTGTCACTCAGACTTCTGACAAGCATTCTGTGATTGTAATGGGTACTGTTTTAAGCCACCAAATTGTGGTTATTTGTTATATAGCACTGATAGAAAACTAACACATTGGGCTTTCAAATTTAGTGTTCTCTATCATCAAGTGGTCATAAAGGTCCATCTGTTGATGTTGAGCTGAAATGAGATTTTGTATATTTCATCAATGAAATGTCTCTTTACATAGACTGGTACTGCCAAATACTGATAAGAAATCCATTGACATGTGATCTTAATCAAACATACTTCCTCTTGGAAAGAATTTATATATTTCTATTATATTGTCTTCTTAATATTTGCCTTTTAACATGTCATTAAGTTGCAGATTAATCACTTCTAATTGAAGGTTAGATGGAAGCTCTTCAGTTGCATAGTTAAATGAATCTTAAAATATGAAAAGTACCCTTGCATTTTCTTCAAGGTCAGAATAATGGTACTGTAATTGTAGTTTTATCTCAGAATTATAGGCCAGCTCAATACCAATTTGTTTAAAAATGAAGATCTAGTTTATTGTTTTAACTTTTGACAGCATAGGACTTATAAAAAATGTACTACTTGTGATTCAAACAACATCAGTTGTGGAAATGACTATAGTGAAATATACATTTCCGATATAAATGCTCTTTTGACTTTCTTAATGTTCATTAAGGAACATTATCAAGTCCACAGCAAAAGCTAATTTCAAAGATGCTTAGTATTTGATAACAGATGTTGGGAGAACTTCTTATTCAGAAAAATTTTATTCTTGGTTTTGAGTTCAAAATCTTCCAGATGACAAAAGTTAAGTCCATAAGAGTGAATGAGGTATACTATTGACATTATTCTGTCAGTAACATCAGATGGATACAAATACTTTCTGCAAAGTACCTGCTTAATGAATAGCCTTAGGCTTTAAATTACTTTACATCTGCACAACCTTTGTGAATTTGTGAAAAACTCATCTCTTTTCTACTCTACATATATTTTTATAACCATTAATCATAACACATCTTAGCAGATTCCATTTCAGGTTGTACCGAAAAAGTGTTTTCTCAACTTCTTGGAAAATATTCTCACCTGTATTCATTCTACACAGCTTATTCATAGATGTTACCTCTTCAGTTACTTCAAACTCCTTATCGACTGCTCTAGTAAGCAACAACAGACTGATATTAGTAACATCTTCTGACTTACCAGTAGTCAAGGAAAGCCACTCAAGATCATTTACATTGTTTTTAAATTAACCATCAATGTTGCCTCCAATGTTTTCAACTCATTAAAAAATGTTGTTCTTAAGAAGTTGATAGTTTAATTACTTGCTCTGGCCACATTTCTTCAATTGCTAAGTTAACATTGGTAAATGGATTTTCTGGCTTGCCTAATAATTGAGCTTCTGAGAAATTTATTTGCAGCCTAATCTTGGTCTTGTATTTTTGTGAAGAAATTCTTTTGTGATATGGCATTTCATTTAAAATTTTCTATTTTTTCTGTTTGTTGTTTTCTTATGAGTTAGATATGCAACCAGTGCATAGTCTGGTAATATCAACATTTATGTGGCACTGCTATAGTGTAATTGCTTAATGAAAAAGATATTTAGTCACCTAATTTGATAACAGAATAATTCACACCAGTGTACCACAATTGCAATATTCAAATTCCACTTTTTTCTTTTGATGTGACATGCAATGTTAATAAAATAAATGTTATGGTATAGTGATATGCACAGCACTAGAAATATTACGGAATTATAACTGTCACTGTGATTTTCAGTGAACTGAGCAGCAGTGCAAAGCAATGAGACAGGATGGAATGCATAGTCTGTGTCCCAAATACTCAACTCTGCTACTGGAGTGTGGAAGCCTCCATAGACAATGTGTGAACAAATGCATGTGGCTATGTTCTAATAAGACTTTAATTTTAGATGCTAACATTTGAATTTCATAGAACTTTCACATGCCACTAATTGTTATTTTTCTTCTGATTTTACTTCAACAACTTATAAAGGAAAACCCCATTCTTATATATAATCTACACAAAAACATAGAAGTCTATATCCAGCTACTGGGCTATAGTATGCAAATCCTTATACTAGAAGAATATTCTTTAATAAAAAAATCAAAATTTTCAAATAAATTTAAACCACTAACATATTCACCATTTTTATAATATATTTCTGTAGGACAGAGTAGGGAAGAGTGGGAGGTATGGAGGTGAAAGGGGGAAGACATATTCAGTTCTTTCTCAGAGCAATATCTGCTTATAAATAAACTAAAAATTCTATGTCTACTATAAATAGAGAGAAGTAGAAGGATATAAATAAAAATAGGCATTTAGATATCCTCCCTTAGCTTTATTACTTCCATGGAGGGAAAGAAAATGCTTCAGATTAAGGAAGTGATAAGTCATTGAAGAAAACATCACACACGTAGAAAGAATGAAGCATTCCCACTATGACTCTACTGTTACTCTGTGTGTGTGTGTGTGTGTGTGTGATTTGCACAAGTGACAAAATTTGTCTTAATTTTTTTATTCCTGTTCTCTTCTAAAAGGTCACATAGGAATTCCTTTAAATTTGCATTCTAATTATTTAAAAGAGGCAATGAGAAGAATCCCTTTACCTTAATATTCCAAGTCACTAGTTTTTCTTTATTTTTAAAAGTATATCATAATCACACCAGATCTGTTTGTTCCAAAGTAAGCTTTAAGCAGAAACGTGGCCTAGTATTTAAAGCACTGAAGTGGGAGATATGAAGGCTTTTGTCCATTTCATTCCCATCACCTACCCACCTACCCATTCACCTTTCCTCTCCTCTCCTCTAAGCCTATTTTTGTCTTTGTAGTAATGCTACAGAACATTTCAGTTTCAGAGGACCAAGCTCTGTCTAGAAAATATATGAATGGGATTTGGTGTTGGTCCCTGTGACCTTTTCTCCATGTGTCCCGCCTCTGGCCTATTGGGGATCTTCAGAAACCCCTACACCCAGAGTCTTATATTTAGTTCTTGTTTCTTCACCTAGAAAATGTTCTTAAATCAGTTCTTTTATGTTTTTAAGTGATAAAATAATAAATCTGATAAATCAGCTTGTGCTATGATAATACCACTTATTAACAAAGCAATTATAATGCCAATGATGTTAATCATAATGATTAATTTAACATTTATAGCACTCTGACTGAAGCCAGAACCTTTCCATACATTATTTTATTTATTCCACACCAAAGTCCTGGGTGAGCAGTATTAATTGTTACAGGGTTCAAGAGGAATTAATTGAGGCTCCAAGAAAATAAATAATTTTAAGATTTCAAAACCACTAGGTGGCAGAGCCTGGATTCAAATCCAGGTCTATCTTGTTCCAAAGCCTATATATTGATTCTAAAGAGAAAGCTGATGAGGCAAATGAAAAAGTTATGACTATTAAGAAGAATTAGCCTGCTATTACATGATCTATCATTTTATTAGCTTTCAATTATTAATGAGTTAGGCAGCCAAGACAAGGGCAATTATAATGCCTATGTATTTCTAGGCACAATGGAATTATCATGTGGTAGCCTCTTGAGAAGTTAAATCTTAGACAAACTATATAATGTATAGAACATCATAATATAAACAACATCTAGGGTAAAATAGCAATGCTATTCTATGTTATATGATCCAATTGGCTTCAATAAGTTAAGAGTTTAACTAATAATAATATTTATTTCAAAATCAAAATTAGTTTTTGGAGTTAGCTTGTAAAGTTATAAGACTATCAATGGGAAACTCAGGATTACAGGTTCCTTGTCACTTTTATAAGAAGTTTTACATGGAGGCATCCAGTGTTGGTTCATCTGATGAAGCACAAAACAATGCTGTCTGTATTTTTTAGAGACCACCACTGATAGAATTTTGGTGTGCACCATTTGGAAGGGTGAGTCTCTTGCTACAGTCAATACAGATCGATTTGCTTCCCATAGCATACTTCAGCTGCTCAATGAATATATCGATTTGATTTAAGACAATCCATTTTATGAAAACCCCAAGTTCAAAAATTGGAATGTAATTTGTAATTTAAATGCTTCTTTAGTTCATAAAAAGCAATTGACTTTTTGAACTCTGTAATGATTATCAGTCAACTGTATTAAAGATGACTATTAAACAGATCAAACAAAAGCAATGCATGAAATTAACATTCATAAGTCTGGGTAATTGTGTAAACATAAATGTGAGTTATTGAAGATGACTTATTATTTCAAAACAGTGATCAAAAATCCAGTGAAGTACAACATATTCTGTAAGAATTTCATTAAGTGTTTCGGATACTAAACAACATGGTTTTATTTAGTGCAATGGGAATAAACAAATTTCATGACATCAAATGTTCCTGTTTTTGCCTCCAACACACAGTCTTCACCAAAATCTTTGGTTTAAAGTTAAGTAGGTAACCATCACACACATGTGAACTTGCCCACATTAAAGGCAGAGTTATGCCAATGTGAGATCAATACATGCAAGGACAGATGAGGTGGAAGTTCCCAAAAGAATAATAGCAATTAAGTGATGATAGAAGAACAATTTGCAATATACTTAATCTAGGACAAAGATGGTTTTAAGAATGTTCTGAACGTTATTTAGTTAATACTTTCCATAATATTGGTCCCTGAGACTCTGTGAAGTTGCAGTGGCAAATGAAATGGTGGAAGGAGCATATAAAACTCATTAGTCTGTCTCTAGAAGATGAAGAAGAATCACAGTTACCTATACTAAGCAGGAACCTACTGTTTTAACAGATTCTAATGATAGGTAATAAAATATTAACATATTTTAATGTATTAAATCTTATAGTCATGGAGCTCAGTGATGAATCTTTTGAGAATGAACATAGAGATTGTTGGGTAAATTTTGGCACTTATTGTCATAACTCCATTGTTGAAGTGCACTCATGTGTAAGATTTTGTAATTTTTTGTCCTTGAATTTGAATTTTCTTAATCATTCCTTAAATAGAGTAGATGTCCAGTTGAGAAAAACCATTTCATTGTGACAGACAGCATTCAATGATTTCTTTCAGTTGCATTAGAAATTCTTATTCCCAATGTCATAAATTATAATTTTCTGTCCCACATGTGTTCCATTATATGCCACCCATGGTGATGATGGCCTGTTATTTATTCAAATGCTACAACACTACATGGTTACTTTGCTTCTATTTTCATTTCTATTTGTTCTCTTCAGTATAGTCCACGTGCCTGCTTTGATACAGAAGTTTGTTTTGGTTGAAGAGGCAATTTGATGTATCTTTTAATGTTTTATCACTATTTTTATAGTTTCTGTGAATTATTTTATAAATTTTATTTCATTTTAATACTTCTTAGTACATTATCCTTTGATTTAGCTAACATCCAGAACCTCTACAGCTATTACGAAAATAATAATCTGTTTAAAGTTAAATTAGGTAGCTTAATGTCAGATACAATTCCAAACTTAATTATGAACAATATTAAGTAAGCATATATTCAGAAATGTACACAGTTCTTATGAATAACCACAACCCACAACTATCTTTTGTGTCATTATTTATAAATTAACAAGAGTCATTTTCACATGACCATTGGATATTTGACTGGAGGGAAAGTCATTCCCAGGATAGTTCATAAAAGCACAGTTCCTCCAAAGAATATAGCTTCTATCTGCTGGGCCCTTGGCAGCCTACTTAACTTATATCATCTCTCATCACTACCACAACCCTGCCAGCCAGGTGTTTTTAGTGCCATTTCACAGCAGGCTCATAGAGGTCATCCTATTAATAATTATCTATGCTAGGATTTGAACTGAGAGCTGCTGGAGTCAAAACCTACAATTTTTCTACACTGGGCTACAAAAAAGAAAAAGAAAAAAGAAATCTCAGAAGGAGAAAATTTAATTATTCCATGAGGAAATCAGGCTGCAAGGTTTGTAGAATCCCTATTGCTTGTCATCACTCCACAGCATGGGGCTGACCACTCAGTAATACAAACAATAAGCTGTAATGTAGAGTGAGCAGCGGTAGCTAGGTGGAATCCATAAATGTTCAAATCTCTAAAACAAGTCATATGTAATATTTATCAACTGTTCTACTTGAGTATTAACTTTTCTTCTTTTTCAACAGAAAGTCACAATAGCGTTGGCATTATTTAAAACAGCATGCTTCCATAGTACTTAAATACGATTAATTTTCACAGCTTTCATTCACACCAAAGTTTTCAGCTGTACAGTTATTATATTAACAAGTATCTAGCACAAACCATTTCTTCTATTAACATTTCCCTGAAAAAATTCCATATTAAGCAATTTCTGACAGTAGGTGTATTGGAAAGCTTACAATATCCTTCTGGGTCAATCACATCCAACAGCAAAGTAAATGTGGGCAAAATGGACATAACTTGGGAGAAGTGAGGTGAAGGAAAATATGGATAAGCAGACAGTCTGGCACTGGTATAAGAACAGGCATATAGTTTAATAGAACAGAACAGAGAGCCCAGAAATCAACTCATGCCTTTATGGTCAGTTAATACTAGACAAAGGAAGCAAGAGCATACAAAAGAGTAAAAACAGTCTCTTCAATAAATAGCATTGGGAAAATTGAACAGACACATGCAAAAAAAATAAAATAAAACTAGACCATCAACTTACACCACACACAAGAGTAAACTCAAAATGGATAAAAGACTTAAATGTAAGTTGTAAAACCACAAAAATCCAAGAAGAAAACATAGACACTAAAATCTCAGACATCTCATGTAGCAATATTTTAGCACATTTTAGTTACTTTCATCTTTTAATATTAGTGTATCTTTTACCTAAAACAATGCATTATTATTTTTTCATTATTTAATATCTGGTGTTAGCAATAATAAAAACAAAATTATACAAGTCATGCTGCAAAGTATAGAGGAGTGGTACTCAAAAAATTGTCTTTAATCAGTCTGCGATGTATTACCTGGGGCGTTATTAGAAGTCCCAATTCTCAGAAGGCATCCCAGACCTACTGAATCAGAAAATCCATGTAGATTCTGGGACGGGGATCTGAAATCTGTGCTTAATGAAACTTGGCAGGTGATTCTGATGCACGTTAAAGTTTGCTAAATATTGGTGCAAACCTAACGTATGATAGCTTTTAACAACTAACAGTTCAATAAATATTCTATTTAGAGATCTTTTAAATTAAAAACAAATAAAGTTTGAGGAGCATTGTTGTAAAGCACTGCTGCTTATCACAAGATCCTCTAACTGGAGGCCTCTGCATCAGCCAAGTGCACAATCTTGGATCACACTCCTGTTGTGGTTCAAGGGGATCTTACCAAGGGTAACAGGGGATCTTAGTATAGGAGGCCGTTCTGGGTGACAAGGGCCCAGCTCTCACTTGGAGATGCATAGGACCCATGTCCACGGATAGGTTCTCTGGTGGGGAATCAGGCCTGCAATGTACCTAGGCTGCTTTGAGACTTGCTTTTGCTAAAACTCCCTCACCCTGAATTGAGACAGCAAGTGCTTACTGTAACTTCCTAAAATCAAAGCCAAAACTCCCCAGTATGGAGTGTAACCAGTTCAACCACTTTTCCCTTTTCATTTGCAAATATCCTTCTCCTGTGATTTGATTATCAGCATCTCCTTTGTTTTCTGTAAAAGGTAACCGCCTAAAGCCAACCTGTGCATAGTAAATGAGGACCATCATGTTATGTGCTGAGAAACCCAATAAAGGCTGGTCACAGTGAGGGCTGCAGCTTTTGCTCTCCTTAGAGAGAAGTCATGTTCACCCTTTTCCTCCACAGGACTCGGTAGTCCACGTGAATGTCTTGTGTCACATCCACAATGTAGCGGACCCCATGAGCCAGGGTCCACATCATCTTATCAAATATAATTTGTGCTTCAATAGAAAGAAAGCTGGTGAGGAATCAAAATGGTAAGGCACTGATGGGCTGTATACTGAGCTGATTTCTTTATTATTCCTGGACAGTGCAGTGGAATTTGCAGCAGCTCTTCCGGTGGTGGTGTATAATATCTCTCCACCTGACCTTGCCAAGTGCTGGATTATCCACTCCACTTAATCTCCTGTGTTAAAGTATTAAAACTTTTGTAAACATGCAGCTGGGAAATCTGTTAAATCTTTCTCAATCAATATCAAGACTAGCATTAATTTATAAGATAATAAGCTGTGGTGAAAGAAGCATTGGTTATGAGTTGCAGGTCTGCTATTTAGTCCCGGTACACCTTTGCATTAATTGTGACTTTTGGTAGTTCATTGACTGCTGCTAAGCTTAGTTTTAAATATGAGAAATATAAAAAAAAATGAATTAGTAATTTTAAGTTATCTTGAATTCTAACTCAATCACTTCAGTTACTTAGATAGCCAAAGTGGGGTCACCAAATGGGTTTGCTTTGATGGGGTGGAAGGAATCAGTCAAAGAAAGGTGCAGCATGAAGGGGAAGTCACTGGAGGATACATCGTGTAAACAGGTGCACACAGACATCACCAAACCTCTTCCCCGGCATGTGACCGGTCCTTAATAGGGCCACCAAGGCAAAATCCTCTCATGGAATCTTTTGTTCCATTAAGCATTGGTGTTTATACATGCCTGTTCTCCCCTCCTGGTTTGAATGTCAAGGATATCTGTGCTCTCCACTCACCAGGATTTCTGGCTCCGTTGGTGGCGTTCTTGCTCCCTTCTCTCCTTTTGGAGGCTGTGCTGGGCAACAGCAGTGCAGGGGACACTGGCGGCAGCCATCCCCAGGCACAACAGACTTCCCTGACATGCTCCATTTAATAAAATAGTCTGGGGCCCTAACATAAAACCATTCTTCCTTGAGTCCTAAATTATTTCACAAACATTAATTCTTGCAGAATTCCTGCAAGGTACACATTATAAAGTCACAGATTCATAGAGGCTTAAAGATAAAAGGGACTTTTGAGATCATCCACTTCAAATCACTTCATTATTTTTCAACTGAAAAAAAATTGAAATTTCAAAATGTGAAGTGACTTGCCCAAGCAGTTCTTTTTTAAAAAGTGAATTCAAAAGAGGTGAATAGCTCCAGGCCATAGTATAGAACGCATTTTTAATTATTATAGAAATTAAGCTTTAACTTGCATTTACTAGGCTTGGAAGGAAGTTCATTCTTTTTGTAGGCAGGCCTAAGGGGTGGGGAAATGGACAGAGACTGCATAATGAAATGATGTGTCAATAATGAATGATAATTTAAAGTAGTGTGCCAGTAAGCAGAAGAAAGGATGTTACTTCCACTCACTTAATTCGAAGATATGGAATGGGAGAAATTGGTAGAAATGGATCTCTCTATATCAAATTTGACAACCACTCTTACTGTCTTTAATTCTAGATAGATCCTATCACCTGTTACTACTTTGTCACCCACTTCCATATATCTGTCACTTTAAAGAAGAAAGGAGCTTGAAAGGAGAAGAAATAAACGGACTATGAAGAGATTTACTGGTCCATAAGGAGGGGTGATAGGAAGATCATCGTGGAACCTTTTGCATTTTTTCAGATAGGGGAGAGTGGCATAGAAGATCCTGAGATAATTATATGTATCCCACTGGTGCAAAGCATTTTCAAAGATGCAAGTCTGCTATTTAAGAGCTCACAGGCAGCAAGGCGATATTATATGCATACTTAACCTTACCATAAAATCAATGGGACTAAAAGTGCTGTAGTGATGCAGATGAAATACTGTGGGAGCACACAGAAACGTGTGAATTCACAAAGGATGGACTTGGGAAGACTGGAGGAAGAATTGGAAGTGGTTGGCATAATGAGGTTGATTAAGAAAGGGCATTTCAGATAAATAGGAATATATTTCACCATAAGCATCATGTTTTCTTCTTTCCCTGAAAGACAAAACAAAAAGAAGAAAATCCCAGGGAGGAAACACAGTATTATGTTGCAGCCAAAGGACTAATTTTTGAAAAAATAATGCAAGGAAATGAAGATATGAATCATGACTCGTGACAAAGAAAAAGATTTTACTTAAGGGAACTTATTTGGAGCATTTTGGGATCAGTTACTGTGAGTTGATGGAAAATGTGAAGAAAGGGGAAATAAGTTTCCACAGAAAATAAAGAAATATTAAGATCAATTAGAAGACAAAAAAATCTGCAAAATCCCCACTGAATGCTGGGTAAGGTAATCAACTAAGAACATCACTGACAGTGTACTAGAAGATATATGGATTTGATCAAATCATAAAATGACTTTTCTTCTCTAAATTCATGAGGCTAGCTTTTCAAACCTTTTATTTCCAAAAGACATGATTGAATCTATAAATATATATTTCAAAAGCCACACACACAAAAAAACTGTGATTGATGGCCCAAGAAAAGAGTTAGAGTAATATGGTAAATATGAGCAGATGATGGTAATATTTTAATATAACAGTTAAGTATGGTTTTTCTTCCTTGAGATCATAGCAGATTAGAGCCATCAATGACTTTAGGTTTTATCATTGACATGTATAGCATTACAGATGAGTCTCAAAGTAATTATATTGAATGAAAAGCTAGAGTCTCCACCCCTTCCCCCAAAGGGCACATACTGTATGACTCTCTCTATATAATTCTAGAAAAGGCAAACTAATGTATAATGAATTATAGGTTAATATAAAATATTAAATATTATTTATTATCCATAATAAAATGGATTAGTGAATGCTTGGAATGGGGGCAGGGTGGGGCAAAATATAAAGGGGCATAAGGAAACATTGGGAGATTATGGATATGTTCACTATTTTGATAGTTTTATAGAGGTGTACATGTGGCAAAACTTATCAAATTCTACACTTTATATATGTGCATTTTCCTGTAGACCAATTAAACTTTGATAAAGTAGCTTTAAAAAGATACTATGAATGGTAGACATTTATTTGCATCCATAATACATAATAATCTTCTAATTCTTGGATAACGCCTAAGAATATATGCCTCTGATACAGGATATCTCTTCTTCCTATGGAACAGGGGAACGAACTTCATACTGATTTTTAAAAGGAAATGTAACTAGTATAAAAAAAGAAATATAAAAACTATATCTATGAAAAATAGAGCATTTCTGCGATGTATTGGTTGAACAGGAAAGACCCCGGACCTCTTGTCTGGATGTCTGCTCTGTTACGCCAGCCATGGCCTTGGTTTACTCTGTGATTTGGGAGCTTAGCCTCATCTTATTACCTGCAAAATGGGGTCTAAAATCCAGATGCTGCGCTTCACTTTAAAAAGATGAAATTATTTAGAAATATTTAGAATAATTTTGCTGGTGTCGTGAAAGCTAAAGGGATCCAAGGATGAATAAGATGCACTTTTTCTCCGTAGGGCTGTATTCTCTCTTGTCTTCCTTTAGGTGTGTGGGTAGAGAGAATGAAAGATATGTACAGAGATGAATAAACAAAGATAAAATCGATTATAAAAAACTCTGGATTTTATAATAATGTTTGCATGGAATGTAGTAGAAGCACAGAGAAGGAAACAGCTAACTATCTGAGAGCGAAGGAAGTAATATTCCAATTGTGCTTGAAGAAACAGTTCAGCAGAGAAAAAGTGTTAAGATTCAACATGGAAAAAACACATGTGAAAGCATACAGACCGAAGGGGACATAGAATTTGGGAGATGGTTTAAAATGTGTTGTTCTTGGTGGAGAGGGCAAATGTGGAAGGTTGTTGAAAATGAATTTGAGAACAGTTTGGGGCTTTATTGTGATGGGCCTTGTATGTTGCCCTGGATAATTTATATATAAGGGAATCACTGGAATGTCTAAGCATGAAAGTATATAATCTGTATAAAACTGGCATAAATATATATTGAACTAGACAAAAAATAAATGAGTATAATAAAATAATCAGTGCAAAAATAATTCATTGGTTAAAGATTTGACCTTTACAATGAATAAATTTGATGTAAAGAAAATTTGATACAAGTGCAACAAAAAATGTCCATAATTTTATTTCCTGTTAAAATTATTTTTGGAATGTAATCAATATTAATTTGTAGTAATTATTAATAGTTAGGCCACGAGTATACTTCTTTCTTATTTAATTTAAAGTCTTAATATTAGCATATTACCATAGATCAAAGACTTTTTTAGAAAAAACTATTGACTAAATGTAGCTTCCCCTAGGGAAATAAAGACTTGCAAAATTTAAATGTGCTTAGAAATGCAAGATCAGTTTAAAAAAATAATGGTTATTAATGTCTTTTAATCAAGAAAACGGCTTGTTTAAAAAAAGCAAAGTAATTATCAGATCTTTTTCAAATGCATAGAGTGGAACGCTGGTATTTGGATGACTGTTTTTCCCTGACTGAAGTCAGTTAATATCTTTGGCTGACATTTTCAAAGATCACTGATATATTCAAAATTTATTTCTATTTTCTTAGTATCCTAAGCACAATGTAGCTTTAATTTGACTTTTAATGGTAGGAAGATTTGAGTTTAGTACAGACCATGAGATTTCCTTGCAGGGTAACTTTAAGCAAGTCATTTGCCTTCTCTAGTGTTCAATTTCTCCATTGTCACAGGGGGATATAACAAGATTCAAATCAAGGAGTTGTTGGCAATTGTTAAATGGAGCAGTGATTTGAAAACACAGAGCATAATGTTTGATATACAGGAAACCTTCAATAAAAGTTAGATGTTGTTATTGCTGGTTTGTTATCTGCATATATTGGTCTGAAAGGTAAATATGGGACCAGTTGTCCTTTCCATACTGAATGCATAGGCAGCTCTGTGGTGAGTGAGTACGTTGGAAGCCAGGAAAACCTGCTTGTTGCCACCACTCTGATATGAATGAACTGTGTGACCTTGATGGTGTACTATGATGTCTCTGGCTTTTATTTTTCATCTATATAAGAAGGGGGCTAGGCCATCTACTGGGTTTCAAAAGTGAATTTGAGGAATCCTAGAAATTCTGGATTTCCTCAACTGATGTTCATTGAAAGGGAGAAAGGGAGGAGTCGAGGAGATGGGGCTGAACTCTCTCTACCTTTGCTTCAGTCAAAGCATTCCAGCTCATGAGTCCCAGCAGTGGGATTGCTGGGTGCAAGGGCAGCTCCATCTTTAGTTTTCTGAGAAAATTCCATGCTGTTTTCCACAGTGGCTGCACCAGTCTGCATTCCCACTAACAGTGTACTAAGATACCTTTTTTTCCACATCCTTGTCAGCACTTGCTGTTTGTTGATTTGTATATGATGGTCATTCGGACCAGTGTGAAGTGGTATTTCATTGTGGTTTACTTTGCATCTCTCTTATGGCTAGTGATGTTGAGCATTCTTTCATGTTTCTATGGGCCCTCTGTATGTCCTCCTTGGAGAAATGTCTGTTCAGGCCCTTTGTCCATTTTTTAATTGGATTGCTTTGTCTTCCGCGTGTGGAGTCACATGAGTTTTTATATATTTTGGAGATCAAACCCTTGTTTGAGGTATCATTGGCAAATATATTTTCCTATACAGTTGGTTCCCTTTTCATTTTTCTAATGTTTTCTTTAGCCATGCAGAAGCTTTTTAGCTTGATGTAGTCCCATCTGTTTATTCTTTCTTTTGTACCCCTTGGCCTAGGGGACGTGTCAGTGAAGACACTGCTGTGTGGGATATCTGAAAAGTTACGGCCTATGTTTTCTACTAGAACTCTTATGGTGTCACTACTAATACTTAAGTTTTTATCCATCTTGAGTTTATTTTGGTGTATACCCTAAGAAGCTTGAATCACGAACTCAAAAGAACCTATGCACACCAATGTTCATAGCAGCATTATTTATAATAGCCAAGTGCTGAAAATAGCCTAAGTGCCCATGAATAAATTAGTGGATCAGAAAACTGTGGTACATTTATACAATGGAATACTATGCAGCAGAAAGAAGGAACTCTTACCATTTGTGACAGCATGGATGGAACTGAAGAATATTATGCTAAGTGAAATAACCCAAGGGATGAAAGATAAATACCATATGATCTCATCTGTAAGTGGAATCTAATCAACGAAATAAACAAGCAGGCAAAATAGAATCAGAGACATGGGAAGAAAGAACCAACTGACAGTGACCAGAGAGGAGATGAAAGGGGATAACAGGAGAAAGAAGGGGAAGGAGCAAAGGAACATAAGCAGAGGACTCACAGGCATGGACAATGAGGGGATTGACAATGGGAGTGGGGGGAATGGAGTAGGGATGAGCAATGGGAAAAAAGCAGGGCAACTGTAACTAAGTAGCAATAAAAAAATTAAAAACATATCCTGCAGAGGACACTATCACTATCATGAAAGTAAAAACACAGAATAGGAAAAGTATTTATAAATCATGTGTGTGATGAGGCTTAATATGCAGACTATATAAAGAACTCACAGAATTGAACAACAATAAAAACAATTCATTGCAAAATGAAAAAAAATCCTAGCTAATTAATGTTTAGTTTTGGACCACCTAGAAGGAAATTTCTTGAACAGAGCATCCTATAGCTCTGTAAGTTTGGAAAGTACTAGGTTTTATCATTTCTAGGTTTCTATTGTTCTAAAGTTTTATAGCTGTGTTTGACTATTATAAGATCTAAATCCAAAAAAACTTTCATAAATTCAATCACATTAAAGATTTAAATAATTGTATTTTCTTATTAAGATAGGGAAATTCATATAATATGTGACAAATATAATGATTGGTAGTTTTATGTCAACTTAATTTTTATAAAAACTTTATGAGAGGTGTCATTTATTCCATTTGAAAGACAAGGGCACAGAGACTCAAAAAGTTTAAACCATACCATAGATAAATGATAGTTTTAGAATTTAAACTTAAATCTACCAACTCCAAATATTATGCCCATTCTTTAGCAATTAACAAGTTATTAATGAAAAGACCAATAATAAAGAAATATTTTGAGGTATCATTCAGCCTGCTCCTGTAAAGTCTACCTTGTGTCCTTAAATTGTTAATTCAAGAAGTCTTCTTTGAGCACTTACTTTGTGACCTTAGAGTATATAAGATGAGTAGGACAGAGACCCTATCCTCTAAGGGTTTATAATTTAACCAGGAAGATAAGCCCTTAATAGGAAGCTATTATAAGTTGAACAGAGGTACATTGTACAGTCTCCATTTGCTGGGAGAAGGAGAAATCAAAGAAATCATAAATAAAATTTAGTCCATAAGCAAGTATTAACAATTCATCTTTGTAGAATATGTAAAATAGGATGAGTTTGCCCAAGTCCTGAAGCAGAAAGGAGAAGATATCTCTTAACAACATTTTAGAAGGCCAAGATGGTGGCAAGCAGAGAAGAGGTTATGCTAGTCATTTAAGTCCTTGGTTAGTAGCTGAGTTCTCATACATTATGTCAGAGCAGTCAGGTCTCTTACCACCTTGGTAAGCATGGTCTCTAACCCTTTTTAAGGCTTCCAGCCACAGTCACCCAGACTGACATTCTCTCACATCAGGAAAAGCCCAGGAGCAAACAACCAATGAGGACATCTTCAAGCATCATTGAGGTAATGTTTTTCACTGTAAAGTAATTGCATCAAGAACTGAAATTTTGAGGAAAGGTAAAAAAAATAGCAAACATAGGTGTTGACTTAGTCTCAAGGTAAAAAAGTGAAATAATTTCAGGTTAAATGGTTCAGTAACTGGAATTTTGTATTTATGAAATTGTTGTTCTCCTTGGCCAAATTACACTTATGTTTGATACTATTATCCCCTGGTATTTGCACAAAGAGAGTCACCTTTTTAACACAAATCTGTTCTGTGTTTGAAGAAATCCTAGAACTGCCCTTATCCTATTTGAGTGGCTTCAGAAAAAGGAAGGCTCAAGTAATGAAAATGAGAACTACCACCTACCATAAGATATAACTAAAAATTAAAAGTAAGAGGAAGTATCATACCATAAATGTGCAACCATTGGAGGTGTTCAGCAATGAGCATATTGTATCTCATGTTCTTTTTGAAGACTTAAGTACCTGGATATAGATTCTTCAAGATGAAAACGAGCTCTGTACCTCCACAGCTGTTTGCTTCATATCAAATAGAATTTCAGCTATTTTTGTCTGTAATTGTTATGACAAAGAAGCTTATTTATCTTCTTTCCATTTAGAAGCTGCTTCCTTCCTGGCGGTAATGAAGTTGGTATTGCTGATTCAGACCTTATCCAGATTTCTAATGGACCCTGGGAGAGGGCTTTTCAAACTCCAGAATCTGTGGATGGTGGTCTCCAATCAGCATCTTTTCAGTACTAAAAGGGATACCTGCTTCCAGTACCAGGAGTCACCAGTGTGGTCGGGCATGTGGGCACGTGGACCTATAGAAGCAGGCTTTGAAGACACACCTGGAATTTCTGCTCTTCTGGAACCTGTCATCATGAGTGTTTTCACTTTATAATTACAGAGGTGACTCAAACCTGTTTGCATTTTTTCTCCATGCCCTGGATAACAGCAACAGGAGATACAGAGGAGAGGCAGGTTAGCTGACCAGGAAAACCCTGGAGTGGAGATGTGGAAACCAAATTGCAAACACAGTCTCTACCAGTTCCCCAGAACCCAAGGGCAAAGCACTGACTCCAGCCATGTTTTCCTCACTCTAATCGAAGCAATGCACTTAAGGATTCACAGCAAAGGAAAAATAATTATGACACGAGGTTTAGGACACAGAGTCTCTGAGCCACTTCTGTTAAACCTCTCGTGCGTCTATGGTAAACCCTCTAACATTCTTCCTCATGGACAATAAAATGCTCACCAGGGATCTTCAAGATTCTTTCTATTTCAAAGTCCTAGGATAACACAGTTATATCTATTTTTAAAGATGATTTAACAATCATAAAAATAATGAGTTTGCTCTTCAGAAAAATACATTTTATAGGTAATAAATACCAATGGTTAGAAAATGTTACCCACAACTCTAGAGAATTTGTCTGTATTGGGGTTTTATATTGTTCACTGATGTTATATTTAAATGACATTTTAAAAATCTGCGATCTTTGTTCAATTCAACATTTTTTTGTTTGTTTGTTTCATGATTGAGAACAGGTATTCTCACCTCTGACTCCAATGCTTGCAGTCCATTTGGAAAATGTCTAAAATTGCCCAAAAGGATCAGATCCTATGCTCCTGAGGCAAAGCTTGCTGGTAGTTGGTATATAGCACTCTCATGGTTTCTTCTTAATTTGGATGCATTGTATTGATAGGTGAAACACATTTTTAGTTAAACATAATAGCACAGCATCATAGAATCTCAGGTTTATGAAGTGTCTCAAGAATCATCTAGTTAATTAATCTTTGTTCCATGCCTGAATCTTTCCTCCAACATCCACCTGAGCTGTCGCCCACCCTATATTCAGAACGGTTCCCAAGGTCCTCCAAAATTCTGTGACTCAGTGGGGAGGGCCTGGGGAATTTGACACTCTTGTTGATGAGTACCTGAATTGGTACAGTTTCCTAGAGAATTATTTGACTGAATCTATTAAGTTGAAAAAAGTGCCTCCTTTTTGACTCTGTAGTTTCATATCTCGGTATCTTTTTCACAGAACCACCTATAGGTGTGTGCAAAAACGGACATTCAAAATGATTTATTTTGGCATTATTGATAATAAAAGGAAGGAAGGAAGGAAGGAAGGAAGGAAGGAAGGAAGGAAGGGAGAAAGGAAGGAAATGGGGTATGTCCTATAATGTTCCATCATTAGAGAAATGTTCCTAAGTTTATGCTATTAATCTATTTACTACGACAATATATGGAAAGTACTTAGAAGAATGTCTGGCACTTGACAAACAGTGTGCAATTAGATTGTTAGTTTCATTGTCTACTCCCCACCTTATTATTGAAAACAATGTGTTTTTCTGTTTCATTTATTATTGTATCCCCTGCTCCTGAATCCTCAATGCCTGGTACATTGAGCAGATAGCAGATCCTCAAGTAATGTGCTTAGAATGGCTCATATACATGTAATCCCATGTATTCTGTGATTCCTCCTCTATATTCATTCTCTGCCCTACTCTGATTCCTGGGAAGCTGACCTGGGGTTGCATTACCCTCTGGCTTTTAGTTTGTGTCAGCCTAAGGAGGCACCAGCAGGACTGGACCTAGTTTCTCCTCTGCTACTTCTCTGCCATACAGCAGTTGATAGTGACTGCATCCCTCTACCTATGGCCAGACCTCCAGTGGGGAAGTCTGGCCAACCCTTCCACAAAGGCCACAGCTCTCACTGATTTATGTAAAAAAGAACATCCCCTCCCTGTTTCCTTAGGCCTTGAGGTGGCAGCTGCTTTCTTCTGTTAATGAAACCCGAGATACTTCTCCATCCTTTGCTGTTTCCCCTAATCCTGCCCACACATGTTTCTTGTTGGGACCACAACTGTTCCACAAGCTCTGCAATGCCCTGCAGCTATTAAATAGTGTGAAAGAGAAATAGATGCACTGACATTAAAATGATTCCACAATGGATATGCTAGCTTTTAAAAAGACCAAGAAAAGTTACCTAGACATAATTTATCCACAATTAAAATTTGCCATGTTTTGGTTTAATGCTGTTTCTGACATTTAGATACTTCAAATCCATAGGGCACTATAATAGAAAAAAGATTTGATTATATAATATGCACTTGGACAATTCAGTGGTTTCAAAAAAGCTTTAACTATACAAAACTATTTAATGACTGTAAATCCTAGACAACTAATTCCATTCCCTTAGTAATACTGGAACATTAATGCCTGTATCCTTTGTGTCATTTAATATCTTCTTGAGTTGGACCGTTTTTCAGACTTAGGGTATCCTTCAATAGACATGGCAGTTGCCTAAGTCTGAACTTCGCAGTGGACTTTTCTCAGTGCTGGAAGCTTTTGACAACTCTTCGAACAGTTGACAAGAGCTTTTCAATCCATCCTTCTGCTTACCTGCTTGGTCCTTCCCAATCCAGATCCCTCACTTACCAAAAGAATTACACCCTTGCAACCTATATAACTCTATGAACCATCGTCACCCAACAAACTAATAATGAAATAAAAAGACCTAGGAGTCTTTATGATCCTGACCATGGGAGCTGGTTTAAAACTAAAATAAGCACCCTTGTCTTGACTCCAGCATGGGACTGGAAACTTCGTGCCTCTACATTCCACAGCACTGGGTTAGCAGAGATTGAAGGCTGCTCTAGGGAGCTCAGCCTACATTAACAACTTCTTGCATATAGACAGGTATGCTCAGAGATCCAAATCCATGACTTCTAAATTAATTTTGTGAATTTTTTTCATATGAGGACTCTTCATTAAAGTGTTTTTCCTGAGTTGTCACAATTTTTCCTATTTAATTAATTTTCTCATTTCATTGTGTTTAATATACAGGAGGCAAAAGAGAGAAGTGATCATTATCCTTGCAATGCCTGAAGACTTTCTCCAAATGTGCCTTTATGGATGTTTCTCTGTTCTGGGCCTCGATCTGAAGTAGGGAACTCTCCCATTGTCAGTAATGATAGTCGGTGGTGAGGCACAAGTCTCCCTGCAGGCTTTCAAATTAATACTGAAGGCTCAACTTTTCAAATTTTTAAACCTAAATACCAATAGATCCATGTTGGTAGCATTTATGATCTTCCTAATGTCAAACATTTGTGATTTAAAAAATCAATTTAGCCATAAACTTACCAAAACCAATGAATGAAATTTGACTGATGTATTTAAATCAATTAAGCAACTATTAATTAACTATAAATTATTATTTTGGAAAACTTAGGGTAGTATATAGAAATAGCTCATTGATTAATAAATATGACTGATAACTATTACTTTGGCATATTTTAAAAATCTTTTTCCAGGTGTAGTAGTTATAGTTTCTTAAAAATAAAAGGGGAAATTTTAAAAATAAAATCAAAACATAGTGATTATGAGTATGTACTTTGAAGTCAGACAGACCAAAATTTTAATCCCAGCCTTTTTACTGACTAGAAGTATGACCTTAAGCCTAAATTTCTATTTTCTAATAGAGTTAATGACATCTACCTTATTATGACTTTTAAAAAATCATGTGTTTAAAAATGCCCACTATACTAATAGTCACCTAGAAACACCTTCTACATGGAATGTATTATTCTTATGCAACCTGAACTAAACATCTATAAATATTATAATGGGTATGGAAAAGACAACATATTTTACGGTCACATTGTATTGTTACTTGTATAAGAAGGCAAATAATTTTTCTAACTTGAATGTTTGCTCATGTTGTTTGCTTCCTCTGACCTCCTGTGGCCTCTGCTTTTCCTCCAAGTGTATTGATGAGTAAGAGCTTTCTTTAATACAGTAACCTTTACTTGGTGAAAAGAAAACAAAGGCAACAGCCACAAAGGGAAAGTTTACATATGCTGTCAGTTACACTCTACTTTGAGAAATCCTTTGTTGTTGAAGACTCTTGCAGCAGGCCCTTTCTAAGTGGAAAAGTGCTGCATGCTGTTGCTGTTGCTCCAATTCTCTCTCTGATTCCTGCTGTTAACGGTTAGTAAGGATTTGAAAGGAAGCAATGACAGGTCTTTCAGCTAATTTGGTTCAAGTAATGGAACCATGCTGAAAGTCATTTTTATATTAATTTTGTATTTGTTTTGCAGACCCTGATACACACACTCAGGTAAAGAGAGGATGTAAATCAAATGACTGAGGTGACATTGATTTGTTATTTCTCATGATTCTCTTAAGCGATTTTTCAAATTTACCATGACACTTTCTGGGTTTGCTATTTACTGCAGATATTTTAGACTTTCACATTAATTCTTTAAACATAATAATGTTAAATTAAAAAATCTGTTAATCATTAAAATGTAAGAAATACTTTATTCAAGAGTATTTGTAATGGGGGAGTTAGATCAGGTTAACTCTGAAAATAGCAAAGATGGCCAGAACTTAGAGCCAAAAACAGAGTAATGATAGGATTACTCATCCAGGTGAATGACTGGCAAATTACTAAGAGGAGACATCAAGAGTAGGGAGAGTCTTACTAAAGTAACCTAACAAGATTCTTGCTAAAGGCAGTTCAGAGACTCATATATTGGGGGTGGGACCCGAGAAACTTGATCAGATGGGGATTCTCACTCAAAAATCCTGACTTATCAGGACTCTTGTTAGAAATGAGCTGGTTGAGTCAAATGCAGAATCAGGGATAAAGCTGAGACCTTGTAAAAAGGAACCTCACTGAAGTCTAGTCAAGGAGTCTTTTTCAGTAAATACTGTTATTTTTAAGTCTTCATCTAATGATTCAAATATCTGAAGATTTTGCAGTTATTTTTCTTTGTCTATAGCTTCCTCTGATTCTCTTGTTTCTTCCAGTGTCTGTGTGGCCTCTGGTTCTTAAAGTTCAGCATGAGTTCAGAGATTTGTGTCAACTACTCCCAAGTGCCTGGGGCCTTTACCTATCCAAAGCCATCTGTAATGAAGATGTTCAAAGCCTGAGGTATGTTGCACTACTCCTACAATACAAACTATAGATCACACACTAGTATGAGGACCGATTCACTTCAGGTTCACTTTTACTCTGCAGATGTATCTAGATGCATCTCTCTCTCTCTCTCCACCAATCTTCTCAAATTCTTTTGAGAAATTGCTCTACTAGAATCCCCTCCACTATGAATCCTCAGTTCTGATTTATGTCCCCTTTGCTATGATTGGCCATCAGAACAAAAATTCAAATGTGACAGTATTGGCAGATGTGCTTAGGGCAACACGTAGAGTAACAGTCACCTAGAAACACCTCATTTATCTCTGTGTGATTTCTTTCCCTTTACGCTTCAAACTCGTAGTTCCTTATTACTGTATACCTTTCATTAAAATATTTTTTATATTCTATTTAGCAATTTTTGTTGTGTTTTACAGGGAGAGTTGGTCCTGATTTTACTGAGGCATAAATTAAAAATTTCTAGTTTGGACTTTTAGTATTCCCTTCTCCCTCCTCAAAAGCCTCTTTTTAGTGGCATACAACAATAGCAAACATTTCATCACATGTTATATCGTATACTATTTGAGACAACATAGATAGACCTAGGACACATTATGTTAAGTGAAATGAGTCAGACAGAGAAAGAAAAAATATCTTATAATTTTGCTTTGATGTGGACTCTAAATAACAAAATAAATGAACAAACAAAACCGAATCAAATTCATACATACAGAGAACAATTGATGAGGATTTGGGGGATAGATGAAAAAGGCAAAAGGGATTAGGAAGTAAAAATTGACAGTTATAAAAATAGTCATGGGAGTATAAAGTACAGCATAGGGAATATAACCAATAATGTAATAATTATATACGGTGACAGATGGGGACTAGAATTGCCTGGGTGATCACTCTTTAAGGTGTACAAATGTCTAATCACTTTGTTGTACAGCTGAAACCAATGTAATGTTGTATGTCAACTGTAATAAAAATAAACAAAATAAATATAATAATTATTTAAAAATATAGGTAATTTTCCCTTGAAATAATTCATTTAAGATTGACATAAATCTGTGACATCAGATTATTATTTTCATCCTTACTTACAAATAAAGAAAATAGGTCTCGTAAAAATAAACTGACTTCAGAGCCATTAAATAATCTACTCATTGTCCCAAAGTTTTCTCATTGTCCCAGGAGCCCGATTTCACATTTCATGCCCTGCTTTTGCCATTACATAGGAAGAAATGTCAGAAGAATTTCAGGTTTTTTTATTAGGTAGAGAAGAAGAATCCCATAGAAGCGCAGAGTAAGAATTGGACCTGCATAGATAACAAACAATTGATTTAGGTGAAAGGCTATTTGCTTTATAAGTAACATTATTTTAAACACTACTAGAAAGTAAACTCTATTTAAAGGTAGGCTAAATGAGAATTTCACTTGATCCCCAAAGTAAGGCTGTGAGTAAGACACTAGGATGTAGTCCAGATTCACAGACAGAGACGCTGGGAGATGGGAGCTAAGGCCATTGCACAGGCTCGCCTAGCCGGTCACTGGGGTATTGCAATAGAACCCATATTTCTTAAAGCTGAACTCCTCTCTGCTGGCTACTCTTAAAATTTCTTTTATAATAACCACTGCAAACTTAGTCTTATATACCAGGTAAAAAGCAGGTGCTCTACTTTTTAAAATTTGTTTTATAATTTATTTAATCATGTAGTTGTCAGAGCATGCTCTTGACACAAAACATTTGATTAACATAAATGTTTGGCTGAATTTAATTAATTTCATAAGAGCAGGAGGGTAAGAGGTAAAAAGAAGTATCCTTCTTTCTCTTGAAAAGAAACATAGAAATAAAAATATTCTGTGTATATGCCCCCAAACACCCTTTGTAGCTTAGAATAAGACACTTAGAATAGACGCTTTTTTTAGAACTGGTGAAAACATTAAACATCTAATACCCTAATTTTGTAGAACATCAAATTGAACTCAGAATGCTAAAATAAAATTTCCAAAATTACAATACTAATTAGACACAGAGCCTGCATTAGAAAATATGCAATAGTTACTTCTGGGACATAATATCTCTTTGTTACAGAAATACTAACTATATAATTTCTAGTTCTTCCCTCTAAGGAGACCTCATTTCAGCCTCTGTTTAAGGCCAGAATACCACCACAACTCAAGACCAAGCAGATCCAGGCTTTAAGAAAGGGTCACTGCAATTTACTCTTTTACATTGTGAAGTCAGATTAAAAGATAGGTATAGCTGTTAAAAGAAACATCTTTACTTTTCTCCGACACACAACTGAAACAAAGTTGGATCATTTACTTTGTCCTCTTTCTTATAGTTACATGGGCTGACCATACTCATTGTGTTTAAAGAAAGGAATTACTAATAAGTTCTCTAGACATGATAATTAATGTCCTATGTCTATAGTGCATGAACAAAACCCCATGGATTTGTGTTAGTGTATTTCAAATTATCTTAAAAAGCTTTAAAATCTGCCTTCTCCTTAAAAAATATGGAACAGAACATTTGGGCTAGCTGCTGCTAAAATAATCCCCCCCTTCCTGAATATTACTACTAACATACTGCCCCCTCCCCATTCCCGATGTAAACCTACTGACCTATACACTGTGCTTTTGTTTAACGACTGAGAGCTGGAAACAGAATTGCTTTTGGATGGATTGTGCCAGAGCAGGGGATTAAAAAGGAAGAAGAAAAGGAAGGAGAAGAGGGATGAGTGGGATGTGCAGTCTATTCCAAATTGACCCTTTGGCTTCGCTTTGACTGACAGAGGAGGGACAGAGTTTCAGAGGTGGAGGCTGATGTTGTTAAATTGGGACTTTGAGATGAGGCACCTACTGAAATTTTGAAATACATCAATTATAATACTCACAAAAATTCTGTAGGCTAAGTATTACCACCTACATTTTACAGAGAAGGAAACTGAAGTTCAGAGAAATTAACTTGATGAAGACACAAAGCTGGCAAATGATAGACCTAATTTTCTCTGTGTGTAAGTACAGACATGAATGAGAACACAGGTTTCTTTGACTTGATCTGGTACTTATTTTTACCAGTTCTAAAAAATTAACCCAACCTGAGGGGTGGTCCTGAGAACCTCTTATTTATAGCCAGTCAGTCAGAAGTACAGGTAACAACCTTGACTTTGAATGGTATCCTGAGTTGGAGGGAATCATTCACACCTTCGATTTGTAGCTGGTAGTTTAGAAGCACAAGAGAGAGACTACCTGCTCTTGGGACTGGCATCTGAAGTGGGGAGGTAGGCCAGTTTTGTGGGTGTGAGCCTTTGTCCTGTGGAATGCGATGCTGTCTCCAGCTGGGGAGTGTGAGAATTGAGTTGAATTCTTAGATGTGGTGGTGTCTGAGAACTGCGGTGTTTGTTGCATGGGAAGCATCCCACAGCTCTGCTCCCAACATTCACATTGAATGAAATTGGATCCAGGAGTCCAAAAAGATGTATTCACTAGGTAACTTGTATTTGATGAGTTATTTTTATTTTATCCCTCTACTCTCTGATCTGTGTGGATAATATTTCAAGGTGTTATAGAATTTTTGACTTGGGGGGAAAACTAACATTACTGAGGTGCTCAAATGAGCTACATCTTTTGTAGAAAGTATCTCATGTGGTATAAATATATAGAAGAAAAACTCCTGGACATCCTCACATATTATAATCAATACAGTTATTTAGTGCCAGTGGACTTGATCTTCATACTCAAATTCCACCGTGTAACTCAAATTCACTGTAGCCCTTTCCCTGAAGAGGCTTGCCGACAGACAATTGGGAACTGGAATTTATGTGGTATCTTCATACCACAGTTGAGAGCAAAGTCTCTGGGGGTTGGCAATCTGAGCTGAACGTCCCCTCCGCCAGTTGCCTCCATTGTCTCTGCTTCCCTCTGTAAAATTGGGTGTTAATAATGACTTGATGTGAAAGATCATTGTGAATTATATAAATTAATAGAAGCTTAGCACAGAGTAATTGCTATATACATATTAACTTCACTAAATCACATACTAAAAGGCAATTTGATTTAAAAATATACAGGGGCACTTAGACTATGAATATAAAGTGTAGAGATCTTGATTTCCAGTAATATAGTCATATGTTAGGCAATGGATGGAGGATTTTTATTTTAATTGGAGGATAATGCAATAGGTATTAGAATTAAGGCTGCTTTATAGCTAAGAATTCCACCATGAACATAAAAGCTATTTATTTCCAAAAGGACGTGGCTGGGAATAGAACAAAATGTTTTAGAATTTCCCAGACTGAAGAAAGAATGGGTTAAAAGTTAAAACAAATAACTTAGTAAAAAAAATGGAGCCACTTATCATTTGACCTGCTGAAAAAATAAAATAGCCTCTGTCTTTAAAAGCTTACTCTTTAGCAGGAAATATAAATAGTAAATAATATGTGACAAGTGTATGCCAGAGGTGAACCCAGGGTG
>PVIA01002621.1:0-200321 GCA_004024845.1 Tonatia bakeri | reverse complement strand
GGTTTTTTTCTTTTTGACCCCTGGGCTATTTAGAAGTGTGTTAAATCACAAATATTTAGAAAATTTCTAGGAAGTTATGTTATTGATTTTTAATTTAATCTTGTGGATAGAGAACATGCTTTGAATAACTAGCATCATTTAAAATTTCTGGAGACTTGAATTACAGCACAGAATTAGGTCCATCTTGGTAGATGTTCTGTATGCACTTGAAAAAAAATGTGTATTTTGTTGTTTGGTAAGGTGCTCTATAAATACTAAATATGTCAAATTGGTTGACAATGTTATTCAAGTCTTCTATATCTTTTCTGATATAATGTCTATTTGTTCTATCAATTATTGAGAGAGGTATGTTGAAACTTCCAACTATAATTGTAAATTTGTGTATCCACAAAAATTTTTCCTGGTAGTTCTATTGGGGGTTTGCTTCATGAATTTTGAATTTTGTTTTTAGGTGTGTAAACACTTAGTATTTATATGTCCTCTTGATTAACAGACACTTTTATCATTATGAAAAAAAATCCTCTTTATCCATAGCAATATTCTTTGTACTTGATCTGACATTAAAATAGTTACTTTAGCCCTGGCAGGTATAGCTTAGTGGATTGAGCATTGGACTGCAAAGCAAAGGGTCACAGGTTTGATTCCCAGTCAGGGCACAAGCCTGGGCTGTGGGCCAGGTTCCCAGTAAGAGGTGTGTGAGAGGCAACCACACACTGATGTTTCCTCCTCTTTATCCTCCCTTCCCCACTCTCTAAAAATAAAGAAATAAAATCTTTAAAATATTTACTTTAGATGTTTTTTGAGTAGCTGTCTTTTTTTTTTTTTTTGGTAGCTATAATAAATTCAGAATGACTAATTGTAAACATGTTAAAAATAAAAGATTATGAGAAACTAAGCAAATAAAACAGTAGCTATGGGAATCATTTCCTTGTCCATTTAGGAATGATGAATAAGAAATACACAGATAAGATTACATAGAGATGAGTAATCAACAAAACAAACAAGCAAGCAAAATATAACCAGAAACATTGAAATTAAGGACAAACTGACAATAACCAGAGGGGAGGTGGGAGGGGATAATGGGGGGAAAAGGTGGAAGGGTTTTCAGAAACAGGAATAAAGGTCACATGGACAAAACCAAAGAGGGTAGGATCAAGGGTAGGAAGTAGGGATGGCTGGGGTTGAGGGGAATGGTGGGGGGAAAATGCAGACAACTGTATTTGAACAATAAAAAAATGCAGGGAGAAAAGATTACATAGAGAAATTAGTTCTAATAAAAACAAAATAATCCTAGAATTGAAGAAATACTTATTCTGAGCCATACACCCTTAGGAACTAGCAGTACTGACAACAGGATATGAGAATGCAAGCACTGAAGACAAAAGTTCGTTTCAGAAAGTTCAGTGCTTCTACACTACCAGTCTGAAAATTACTCCACCTCCACTTTTCAAGGTTCTTTCTGAGACAGATGTTAAAATGTACACGGGCATAGCAGGAAAAAGAATAGGAGTTTTTGCAAAATGATTTCTTAGAAAATGATACAACCAGCCTTATGAGTACAAAATAGAAGGTAAGAGGATTCCATGTACTTTAGCCTTAAATTTTGTAATGATCAGCAAGAGTGACGGTCTCTTATGTAACACCCAGGAGCTGGAGGTTAGGATCCAGTGCTTACACAGAGATTTGGGATAGAATGGAAGATCCATCCTAGCAGTACAAGCAGGCTCAGTTACTGTATCTTCGTTTGCAAATCTGTCACCAGGCTTGTAGCTACTCCCGCTACTTTTAAATAGCTGTGTAGGCAGTTTCAAACCCAGATCCATTAATCTAAATTTCTTATTCCCTCTTGTATCTTCCAACTACTTAGCAAATAGCTGTCTTTAAGAAAGTACATTTTGAGCCATAGATAGGCTTTCCTCCAATCATTGTGTGAAAACATTTAAGCCCTATCTCCATGAAGCCTGAGACCACCATTGTAAGTCATTCATTTGAATTTGATTCCAGCAGTTACTTAAGGGAAGGAGAGAGACAATTATAACAACATGAAAATACCTGATTTTGGTATTTTCTCCTATGCAATTTTCTGTGTCAACAATCTTTAAATAACATCAAGTATAAATTTAGCATAAAATTCCCTTAAACAAACCAAACAAGCCAAGAAAACCAAACTAGACCAAAAAATCCCATGTCATCAAAATACAACATTTCTTTTCCAGACTAAACAAAAAGAATACTGTAAAATATTAAGGGCTGAAATATGAGGAGAGGACTATCTCCTAATGCCAGACAAATTGCTGATTAATTTAAAAACCCATACTCTTGAATTTCCTGGCTTCTTTGTAAATACTGAAATTTATGCATATTGCAGCATAAATGGATCTTCAGATATTTGCTACTACCATGTACAATTCCAAAGTTTCTTCAGGAAGTTCAAAACACAGCATGAAACCTTAAGGAGCTTCCTGAAGAACTGCGTGCACAGCACAGAGAGTGAGAGGACTCAGAACCCTTGCCATGCACGGACTGACAGCTCCCTGTTCGCAGCCCCAGGGACGGCGTGTTCTCAGGGGGCGTGGGCCCAGGTGGTCAGAGTAGATAAGGCAACAATACTTGTTCCCGTCCATGTCGAGTCTTGCTCTCCTATGCTCTAATTTTCACAAAAAATTGATGTTTGTGATGTAGACTTTTGTTTGTTTTAAATGAAAGATACTATTAAATGCATTGGAAAATAAGCAATATAAATAGAAGGCAACAAATACATACAGGGGCAAAACAGAAAACAGAACTTACACATAAATAAGTCTGAGTCTTGTTTTTGTGGTGACATTTCCCTCCCTTCCTTTTCATGACTCTATTCCATAACAGGAGAACAACTATTTACATCATTACACTAAGAATTCTTTGCTTTCTCCTCGCTCTATTTTTATTTTGTCATTAAAACAAACAAACAAAAAACCTTAACAACATTCAAGTTAGTTTTTACAAGAGTTCTCCACCTCCGAGGACCAATGGAAGGATTCAAAGAACTCCCAGGACTACCTGAAAGAGACAGGATGAGAACTTACACTCACCAAGTTGGTGTTTTACCCCCACCCCTTTAGAGATCTGAGCAATATCAGAAAGTTATCAATGGAACGAAGAATACAACCTTTACATTCTCTTCCTCCAACTACTCAGGAATCAATCTATTGTTTATTTGGGTAGCGGTGGGTCACGGGGCTTGCATCAGGTGACCATGAAAGAAAGCAGCATCCCTCTTGTAAAACTTTAGTATTGGAATCTGCATGATATACTGAAATGAGCACTGTTCTGGGTCCGAGTCATAAGACTTGGAAACAAGTTCTGAGCCTTTAATTGACTATGCACAAGCATGTACTTTTAAGAAGAAAAAAAAGTTAGATAGAGTCTGCCATTCTCAACGTGAGGTTAGAGGAAAGCTGTTTCTGATCAGGAAGGTTTACCAACTACTTATCCTGGAGTTTCTATGTTAATCCCTTCCCCTTCCTCCCAGGGTGAGTTTGTCCCAGGTCTTCTGATTGAAAAATCCCCTCTAGAATAGACTACTCCATTACTCAGGATGGGAGTGTACTTGATCCTTCCAGACTGCTGTGATGAGGAAAATACAAAGGTAAGAAGAGAGAGACGGATGATCTTTAATGGCAGAGAGCTGCACGTTATAATGAAGACAGCAGAGGACTAGCAGTCAAGAAACCTAGATCTTGGTACTAATTTGGAGAGGTTACCTGTCTTCCTTTTCTTTCTTTCTTTCTTTTTTTTTTTTTATAAAACTAGGTGTTTAAACTATGGGTTCTCTAAGATCCTTCCTAATTCTAAAATTTCACGCATTAATTTTTTGAAAACCAGGGCAGTATAGATGGATGGGACAGAAGCTGCCCTTGTGGAAAGGACAGGCTTAGGCTTTCTCTCCTAGGAACTTCTGTCCCACTCCATGAGGTTTGGCTGCTAGCCTTACCAGCCCGGGATCTCCCTTTGCCAGCACCCTGGGCATTCATTCCCTTCTTATCACTTTCATTTCCTGTAGCCCATGACTTCTTTTTTGGGTCTACTCCCTGACTTCCATAGGAAACCTCTGGAATAAGGGTATGGGAGAGGTAAATTTTTCAAAACTTGGATACTTTGGTTGGGTACATCGTTCTAACTCAGCTGTAAATTTCCTTCAAAAGTTTGAAAGCATAATTCACACCTTCGAGCTTACAAGGATAGCTTTAGAGAATACAAAGTTATTCCGGCTCCTGACTTTACCTACAGCCTGTCTTAACCTTGGCTCTGGAAAGTTTGAATTATATTCTCCTTGTTTCTTGTGGTATGAAGTTTCGTGATTCTGTGCCTTTGTGTGGGTCCATCTTTAATGCTGTGCTTGGTACTTACTGAATCTTTTCATCTGGAAACTAATGTCCTTTAGTTCTTGGAAATATTTTGTTTTCTCTTTTTGTGACTCATTTGAATGAATTATTTCCTAGACTGATCCTTCAACCGTCTTATCATTTTTCTCTCGTTTTGCTAAGATTTTTTCATCTTTATCACATTTTTATGTCTGTTTCTTTTTAATTTCTAAAAGTTCTTTTGGATTTTGTTCTTTTTATAGTACCTTAATCATGTTTCATGGATACTGTACCTTATCCTTCCATAAAACTAGATATTAATTACTTCTCAGGTTTTCCTATCCCTTCACGAACTATATTCTTCAAGCTAATTTTTTTAGTTTTTTGGATTTGGTATCTGTATTTCAGGCTAGAGTCTCTCCTCAGGAATTTAGTGCTCCTCAATTGTCGAAAAAGATGACTGGAAGCTTTCGGCAAGCAAAGGCTGGAAATCTGGACTTCACTAGGCATCTGGCTAAGCCATGTTCTTGAAAAGCTTTGACGTTTCTTTATTACCTTCTTCTTAGATGAGTCAGAGTCCCCAAAGGTGAAAATTTCAAATCTATGCCTAGGTGATATGTGTCTGGGAACTAAACAGTTGAAGACTACTGAAAGGTTCTCACCATTCTGTATGTACAAGGATAGCTTTAGAGAATACAAAGCTATTCCGGCTCCTGACCTTTTTCTTTAACTAACTTACTGCTCTCAGCCGTGTTTGGTACGTCCCTGTTTAAGGAGCCCTTGTCTTACCCTGTATGGAAAACTGATCGAGAGTAGTCAGCTTAGGTGATGGGGGGAAGCCACCTGGTTTCAGAGTAGGAGAAAGGAACTGAGCATCTATCTACTTCAGATTTTTTAACCAATCCCTCTATTTTTTGTCTTTCATGATTCCTTAATTACAAAGGTATCTAAGGATTCTCATTACCAAGTCTTTAGGAGGTTTCCAAATGCCTATCAGGTAACTGCTCAGATTTCTTCACTGTTTCACTGTTAAAGGATGTATCTTTCTCAAGTATGCAGTCTGTTATCACTAAAACGCCGCATTCCAGCGAAATTTTGTTACTATTGCTTCCTATTGTCAGTTTATATCTTTCAAAAAAATCTTCTATCATTTCAGGGACGTTTCAGCAGGGAGCAAAAGTGAGGGTGTGTATTCAAGCACCTGTCTTCACCCTGAAGCCGTGCACACGTGCAGGGGGCCTGTGTTTGTCCTCTTCTGCCCTCTCACTCTCCCAGTATCCTGGCATCTGCCCTCTTCACTTCCTTTCTCCGGACAGAACATGGAAAGCTTTAGTCCCTAAAACCCCACAGCAAAGACAGGCCATTTCATATAGAAGATGGGAAAGGACCCGTTAAACAGGTCTGTAATCTCTCTTCTCTTTGAGGGGTTTGGGGAGGAAGAGGAAGAGGCCCCCAGGAAATAAATTTCTTTATATAAGTGCTAATTACAGATCTCCTGGAAACAAATGCATGGTATCTGCTAGCTAAGGAATACTTTTTGGGAGAGAAGAGGGGAGTAAACTTTATTTTCTCACAGTTCTGAAAGCTACAAGTCCATGATCAAGCTGTTGGCAAGAGAATCCTTATTTACAGACTGCTTGTAGCAGAAACTACCTACTTTGTCTAAAATGGCTTATGGTTAACAATCCTGGAATCAACAGATTTATGGGGCATGGCTCCCTCAAAATGTAATTATCCAGACAAAATTGAGATGTTTCATGATTAAACTGACTTTTTTTGTGTAAGTACTATAGAAACTTCTTATGTTAACTTTGACTAGAGTGGGTTCCGAAGTAGAAAGAAAACACCTGGGGAGCTGTACTGGCCGTCCCAGAACCCTGCTGCTTTGCCTATGCCTCGTGGTCATTTATATATTTACATTCTTAGTAAAGCTGGATACTGGCTGCGATCTCTGGTTTGAATCAGTGTGATTTAACAACTCAGTCTTCTGTGTTATTCCACAAGGAAATTGAGGTTCCGAGTGGTAAAGTGACTTGCTGAAAGTCAGATGCTAAAAAATGGCCAAATAGGGCTAGAAACCAAGCGTTAAATCAGACTTTTGTCCCATGGGACATACCGTAGCGTGTTGCAACAACAACAAAACCTGGGTTCAGGAGTAACAACAGACTTGCCTCTGGTCCTGTAACTGACCAGCTGTTTGATTTTGGGCAATTGACTTACAATGTTCAAAGCCTATGTCCTTGCCTCTGCAGGAGTTCTTACATAAAACAGAAGAGATGTCTTAATGATGAATACAACAGAAAAAAAGATGAACATGACATAACAGAGCAGAACATTTAGAAACATTGTGAGAGGATGAAGAGGAAAAAAGCATTGCTTACTTTTTTCTTGTAATGCCTGCAACTTATCCAGTTCCTCATTCTCTTCATCACTCTCCTCACTGCTTGTACTGCTGACATCCAAAACTATGTCCCTTTTGGGGTCTACTCGGAGAAAGTTGCGGCATTCAAAAGTCAGGTGACCAGCTAAGTAAAACCAAAAAACATGAAGGACAAAATGATAGATAATTACGTATATTTTTATTGCCTCACGGCAAGCAACAAGTTACAATTTTAATAATATAATATAATGTTTAGTTTGAGCTTTTAATCAGTGGGTGCTAGTCCACTTTCCCTGACCACAATGCTCAGAGAGAACTTTCCTTTCTCCATCAGGGCTTCTAACTTAATAAGCATTTTTTTCTGAGTACTGAATCACTGTATTTCCCCTTTTCATGTAATGTACTTTCTCTTTTATGTACTGAAGAAAATATTCTCATATTTAGGATTTTATATTGAATTCCTTTCACATACTGTTTTCTTTTCATCTTTACTACTACACTCATATAACTGCACAGCTTTCACATATTTAAAGGCACCGTAATAACATAACTAAATGTGGTCTTCTGAAACACATCTGACCCTGTACTTCTGACTTCATTCACCCCCTTAAGATTCCTTCGCTAAGAAAACTACAACAGTTGTTTACTTATAGCATGATGTCATTTTTTAAAAATCAAGTATTACAAACACCAGAAAAGTGCTGGAAATAACATAACCAATACCCAAGTGCCTGGCACCCTCCCATCACCATTTTGTCGTGTTCACCTAGTTTTGGTAAGGGAAATGCTTGCCTGCCTGTGCACACAACACGGAGCTGGAGAGCTCCTCCCATCCTTTGGAACTCGGACTCCACCCCCTCCGACCTCGGAACTCTGACTCCACCCCCTCCGACCTCGGTCTGCAGTAGTTGCTGCACAGAAGCTGGTGTCTCTCTTTACCAAACACCATGTTATATTATTACTTTCTAAAACATAAACTCAGTTTTGCTTACCTCTTACTCTGCAACTTGTTTCTGCCACTTACTGTTGTGTGATTTATCTGTGTTAATGGTAGATGACATTATCTCATTTTACCTGATGAATAATGTTTCCTTGTATAAAAATATTTATTTACCCTTTCTACTACTGATAGAGTGTCAGGCTGCTTCCAGCCCGTTGCTAGTCTATATAATGCTGACATGCTATTCTATATAATTCATGGCTCTTTGTGCACATACAGCACAGCTCCTCCAAAGCAGCAGCTTTCAATTTTTTTTTTGACTATGGCTGAATGATGGTAAAAAATTACAATGCAACCAAACACATTCACATGCACATTCATATACAAATGTATACTACCACACAACAATCCAACAGAAGTTACATGAAGCATTACTGTATCTGATATTCAGAAAAACCAATGCTGATGATAACCACATAACAGATTTCACAGCCCACAGATGGTAGATGATTCACCACACATCTGTGACAGGGTTCATTTCTAGTTCTCCCTTAACTTGAGGATGAAGTCCTTTGGGAAAGTTCTAGATTTATACAGGAGCATCTCCTACGAGAGTCCCAACACTGAGCACAGCCCCAGGCCTCATTTTTTATCCCCTGTATCCTGTCACTTCAGGAAAACAGAAGTGTAAGAGCCCTGGGCTCAGCAGATGCCCTCGAGACCTACCTCTCACGATTTCTGCTTCCCTTTGTTGTTGCCCCCTGAGTATTCTTTATTTTCTTCCTAGCATGCTAATACACCTGGAATAAACACTGCACACTTCATCCAAGTTTCACTTGTTTATGGGGGGGGGGGAGCAATCTGCCGTGCTTCTGGAAAAAAGTTCCTTCTGCTGTGCCTTTCTTCCAAATGAATCACTCAGAAGTGCTCTTTTTGGATTCCAAACATAGGAAGTTTTCAGACTATGCTTTGGCTGATTTCTAAATTTATTACACTGTTGTCAGAAAATGGGGTTGGTGTGGTATAAGTTCATTGGTATATGCTGACACTTATTTTGTGGTCCACCACATAGTACATTTAGGAAGAGACTCCATAAGTATTTTAAAAGAATATATATCACTATCTGTTGAGTAGGGTTCTATGTTTATTTTGCTCTTCAAATCTCCATTTTACTTTTTTGTGTAATAACTTCTGACAGTGAAATTTTAACTACCTCTATCATAGATTTGTCTGTTTATCCTTGGAATAGTTTTTGCTATACATATTTTGAGATTATAAGTAAGCCCAATCAAGATCATTAATTTATCTTCTTGGTTGATTGTTCTTGAATCTCTATTTTTCGTACTGCTATTGCCTCAAAGGTCTGATATTAAAATTGTTTTATTAGTGTTTTTTTGTTATTATTAGTTGTATCGTATGAAGTTACAATTTTTATGAGTACAACAGCTGAATATCAACAATTTCAGCCTAATATCTACCTGTTCTTTTCCTCCATTCCTTTATATGGAATTTCTATGTAGTTTTTAGCTTTTGGTGTAGTTTTATTAATGATGACATGTAGCTGGACTTACATTTCTTAATTAATATAACACCAGATCAATTTTTAATGTTAATTTCCTAGCTTGGAAAAATAGTCTCTGCCTCACTGGGTGGTACCCTCCTAAGTGGAATTAATGCCTTATAAAAGAGACTTCCCCCATGTGAGGATCGGACAAAAAGTCTGTGACCTGGTAGAGGGTCCTCATGGGACCATGGTGGCACCCGATCTCGGACCTTGAGCCCTGGTTCCGCGAGCAAGACTCGCCTGTTGTTCAGAAGCTACCCAGCCACTGGTGTTTGTTACAGCAGCCCCCATAGACTAAGACAGGAGTGTGCTTTTCTCTTGTACATTTCTTGAAAACAAAGACATCAACTCCTCTCCAATTTTTTTTCTGTTTCTCACCTCTTAGGCCTGAATCTACAGAGTTTGCTTCATGACCCACAACTCTGTTTATACTAATCTTGCGAAGGTCAGCAAGCATCCTGCCTGGCAAATCCAATGAACATTTCTCAGTCCACTTCTTATAAATCTTATCTGTCACGATGGACAATGCCCCTCAATGTAAAAACAAAAACAAAAAAACTTTACTACTTTGGCTTCTGTGATGCTGCCCACTTCTGCTCCCCTGGCCCTGGATTCTCTTGGTCACTTTCCCTCAGCTCATGCCTGTGTATTTCACTCCATGCGTTGGTATTGCATTCCACAGAGAGTCAGTTATTTGTTGTTCTAAAATGTGCTTATGTAACAACATGTAGGCCAAAAAATGTGAGTGTGGAAAAAAACGACTGGTTATTTCTATGAAATAAAGCTGTACTTTTGGCAAAACTTGAAGTAAATGAATTGTTTTAGAAAGCAGTTTTCAAAATAGACACTGGCAAGAAGACTGTAAAAGAAGGGGGGAAAAATCTAGGACAATGAGAAAACATTGCTGTTTCTCAAAGGAGAAGCCATGGTATTCTGGGGCAGAAAATTCTTCATTGTCCAGGAATGTCCTAACACTGCAAAACCTTTATAATCCCTGGACCCTACATGTTAACTGTCATACTGCTCCCCACCCCTATGGCCAACTTTCAAAAACCATCCAGAGATTTCTAGATGGCAGTATCACCCCTAGTTGAGAACTAATGATAGTAAAACTTTGCACTCAAATTTCTTTGTATCTTAACTGCTTCCCTATCTTTGAAGAAACAAGCTATAAAAGTGGAAAATGCATTTCAGATATGATTTTCACTCAAAAGACTGCATGTAACACCAATCAGCAGACCCACAGGCAAAGAAAAGGTCATGACTATATATCAGTAGATTCGAATTTTAAGTTAAATGAAATGTTAAGGGGATTTAAGCATGTTTTTATTTCCTGTTCCTGTGATCAAATGCTCCACTAGAGTCTACTGTACTGAACTTTCAAACATATTTTCTGGGAACTACCATAATTTGAGACGTGTTCCACGGAGCCAGGCTTGGTGTCCTTGTAGGCTTTCAATATTCAGAAGTTGCCAACTTCAAAACAAAACAAAACAAAAACAAAAACACCCTATTATAGAAATAACTCTTCTTCTAATTATGCTGAGGAACTCTGCCATGAAAAACTGAGATACATGTTATTTACTAACATATTTACCATTAACTTGAAACTTTCTAAAACAATATAACTGCTATTGAAAGATACTGACAAAATATGGAGTATTAACAACAATCTAGGCTCATCTGCATGGTCTCCAAACACCTTAAAAACCAGCAAATATTATTACAGCTGTTATCAAAGTCTTAGGAATAGTCGCATTTAACTAGAGAAATATTTGTTTATAGTACATAATTTCAAATTTGGGGTATATGATCGTACAGGTTAAAGTTTACTTTCCATTCCATTAATCATAATGGAGATTTTTTCTGTTTCTCACCTCTCGGGCCTGAATCATTTAAATCAAATTTTGTCAGCAAGCAGAAATTCTTGGTCCAATTTCACCCCTATAAGGAATAAATTCAATAACTAGGGAAATGCTTCACAAATAGTTTTCTTTGCTTTTCCCTCTAACCTAGCATCTGAAAGGATAGGAAGTAAAAGAATAGGTATACATGTACTTTGGGGGGCACACACTTTGTCCAGACTCCTGAGTCTATTACTCCCTGTGTACTTCATGACATCTTGGCTACTCACCAGCCCCACAGCCACCTGTCACTTAGTCTGTGGCAGGAAATAAAAGTGAATATTTAGGGCTGACAGATGAAGTTATAAATTACCTCAAACACGAGTTAAATAACAGGGCTAAAGGACTTTCTTTCTGTGCCCAGGGAATTAGAATCTGGGTGCTAGGATCACAGCGCCCAATGAGGAAATGATTCACATACACAATGCTATTTTTTAATGTACTTACGGTAGCCACATTTTTTACAGCCTGCTCGAACACTATCCTTGTTGCAACCTAAAATACAATTGGATAACATTTTAGGAGACACACAAAGTAAAAACACAAAAATTTCATCATTTGAAAAATCTAAGAAAACCACTTAGAGAATTTATTTCTTTAAAAAAATCATCTTGATGCAGCTTAGTAACAGTACTCAATCGTTATGGTTATTAGGAATCATTGAAAAAGCCAGTTTACTCAAATTACTTCCTTTGACAAATACTTTATGAAAATATTTTTCTCTAATTCAACAAATGCAGTATTATAGTCAAGAGCTTAAACACTCCCGATTCTGAATACCAAGGGAGAAATTCCAGAGTACTTTAGCCTGACCCTCAAATGTAAAATAAATAATTTATTAGATATATAGGAACATTCAAGTTAATGTACGCTTTTCTGCTTTCCTTTAGAAGAAATGACTTCCTATTAAAGAAACTGATGAAATTCCAGAAAAATACTTAACTTTCTGGGTATTATAAAAAATATCTCAATGAAGCGCTCAAATGAGCACTCATAAGAGAAAATTAGTCATATATTCATTCTGAGCGATGCTCAGACATATTTACAGTATCTCTATAATTACTGGAATATGATGCAATATAGAAGATATAAATGATGGATGAAATAAATTAAAGCTGAATTTTACTGTGATAAAGTTGACCGTCTTACTGATTGTTACGTGCACAATTCAGTAGCATTAAATACATTCATAATGTTGTACAACCATCACCACGATCTATTTCCAAACTTCTCCAGCATCCCAAACAGAAACTGTACCCATTAAACAGTAACTGACCAGTCCCCTTACCCCCAGCCCCTGGTAATCTCTATTCCATTTTCTGTCTGAATTTGTCCATTCTAGGTGTCTCATATGTGAAGTCATATAGTATTTGTTCTTCATGTCTGGCTTATTTTACCAAGCATAATGTTTTCAATGTTCACTCATATTATAGCACATACCAGAATGTCATTCCTTTTTTATGGATGAATAATATTCCAGTGTGTGTGTGTGTGTGTGTGTGTGTGTGTGTGTGTGTGTGTAGTTGACACTAAAGTTCCAATAAGGACTTCTATCAATCAATCAATCAATCAAAGGGTCAGTACAATATTACTCTATTTTCTTAATGAAGGCCATCTTACTCTTAAACTCTTCAAATAAAGGCAGTATCTCAATGTAACAATAAGGTGCATATAGTACAAATATAAAACAGTGCTTATTTTAAAAGAAAAATCATTTTTCCAAACATTTTAATGTTATGAAGTCAAAATATCAGTCATTTTCCCCCAACCCCAATTTTGCTTTAAAATATACATTATTGAGTTGTTCTAATAAAAATAGTCCTGCTATAATGCTTGTTTTAAAGATATAGATTTGTTTCAATGCAACTGATATAAGAGAGGGCAGTATGAGCATAACATAAGTTTCTGCCCTTGAAAAACGCAGGTAAATGCAGAAAACTGCATCAGTTGTTCTGAGCCTCAGAGGAACACCCAGCATACACAGACCAGCACAACTCAAACCATTTCTAGCAACCTCAGCTCACCGTGCGTGATGTGAGTGGTGTCCACACACATCTGGTGTGACAACTTTCCCGCTGGTTCCATACCATCACCATCCTACTATTATTTCAGAACAACCCACAAGCTTCAAACTTCAGGTCTTTTAAAAGGTAGAGTGCCCCATTTATTGCAGTATTTATGTATCTTTCAACCAATCAACATATGCAAAATTATACTATTTTCATCAGGTTCCTATTTTTTTTAACTTCATTTTAATTGTTGTTCAAGTAGAGTTTTCTGTCTTTTACTCCTATCCTAGCCCATCCCCCAGCCCTCCCCACCTCCCTCCTATTTCCAACCCCCTCTAGTTTTTGTCCATGTGTCCTTTACACTTGTTCCTGTTATTTTTTAATAATTCACTGATGAAGTTTTTGAGTGTTGTGCCCAATCTTTTTTTCTTATAAACATTGTGGATTTGATTGCATAGAATAGGAACATTGTATGCTGCACTGTGGCAGAATGTGGAATAAAACTGGATTAATAATACAATCTGAGGCTCTTTCAATATGAAATAATTGCATGTTGGAAAAAAAGCTCAGAGAATCCAGGTCAATGTTGTCTGTTTCCACAGAAACCGCAGACGCTAAATAATACTGAATTTTAAAAAAACTGTACTAAATGCACCATTACCACTCCTACGACAAACTAAAAATGTAATGGACAGATCAAAAATGATCTTATCTAAGCATGTATTAAAAATTAAATCATTTATGACTAAAGACACTGATAAAACTCATTCAAGTAACATATTTTTCGAATAAACAAAATATGAAACTTTTTCAGAGCAGGTCATCTTTAATAAAGTTATAAATTTTACAAGAAAGGGAAATATAACAAGGACTCTAAATAAAGTAACTCTGTATCAGCTATTTCTTTACCAGTCTTTGTTTAAATTAGGATTTTGAGCTTCAGTAGTCTATAATTTTCATGACTACCTGGCCAAAGAAATGCTTCTCCCTGGAACTTTGAACCTGATGCAACTGACACAGCACATCTGAGATAAGTGACACAATGAAGTGGGGACAGTGCATTCAGTCTGCTCCCAAGATTCGGTGCTGGTGGCAGTGCCGGAACTGGCCAAGGCAGCCCGCACAGGTCTGCCCCGTGCAAGAGCTTGGCTGTGAGTTTCCTTCATCTCATCTACCTTCTGAGCCGTATTTTTCAGCCTTTCCTTAGAGTCTGTGAGCTCCCTGATAGCTCTCCTTGTCTGCTAAAATTAACCAGCTGCATTTTGTTGTTTGGAATAAGAACTCTGCCAACACAACTGCACATACTCGAAATCTATGGTCAGAAAGAGTAACAAGGCTATATTGTGAGGCCCTTCCTCCGATAAGAAATTAACCATTTCCTCATCTTAGGTTCCCATGGAGCTATTTGTTCTACTCCTCTTTAAAGTTTGCTAGGGCTGTCCTGGCCTGAGTGACTCAGTTGGTTGGAGCATGTCCTGTATACCAAAAGGTCATGGGTTTGATTCCCAGTCAGGGCACATGCCTCTGTTGTGGGTTGGGTCCCTGGTTGGGGCATGTAACAGGCAACTGACTAGTGTTTCTCTCTCACGTTGATGTTTCTCTCCCTCTGTATCCCTTCTTCCCCCTCGCTCTAAAACCAATAACCATGTTCTCGTGTGAGGATTAAAAAAAGAAAGATTTAAAGTTTGCTAGGGCTATTTAGAGTACCAGAGCCTGCCCCCCCCCTCAAAATCTTCCTTTACAATCATACCTATAATCCAAAAAAGGCTTTGAATAGAAACCTATAAATTTGACTACATAAAAAAAAAAAACCCTAAATAACAAAGACTATCAAAAGCAAACTAAAAAGATACCCAGAAACTTGGAAAAAATATTTACAAGTCATAGCACCAACAAAGGGCAATTACCCGTACAAATCATTAAGAAAAAGACCAACAACCAATAAAAAAAAATAGGCAAAGAAACTGAGAAGAAATTTCACAGAAAAAGAAACAAACAGTTTTGAAACATATGGAGAGATGCTAAACCCTCCCAGTCTCACAGGAGAATCTGTTGGGGAGGTCCTAGAATGTATGCAAACTCACCCACCCTGGAATCAGCACCAGAAGGGCCCAATAGTTTGTGGGAAGTGGGGAAAGTGACTAAAAGTGGGGCGAGAACCAAGCAAGTGGCCATGTTCCCTCTCTGACCCCTCTCCCACATACACCATCATAACACAGTGAAGTTGGTTGCCCTGCCCTGGTGAACACCTAAGGCTCTGCCCCTTACAACATAACAGGTGTGCTAAGACAAAGAAACATTGCCCAAATGAAAGAACAGATCAAAACTCCAGAAAAAGAACTAAGCAACAAGAAGACTGCCAACCTATCAGATGCAGAGTTCAAAACAGTGGCAATCAGGATGTTCACAAAAATTATTGCGTATGGACATAAAATAAAGGAAGAAGTGAAGACTATACAAAGTGAAATAAAGAAAAATATACAGGGAACCAGCAGTGAAGGGAAGGAAACCAGGACTGAAATCAATGATTTGGAACAGAAGAAAGAAATATTCAACTGGAACAGAATGAAAAAACAAGAATTCGAAAAAAATGAGGAGAGGCTTGCGAACCTCCGGGACAACTTTAAACGTTCCAATATCTGAATCATAGGGATGCCAGAAGAAGAGGAAGAGCAAAACTTTGAAAACTTATTTGAAAAAATAGTGAAGTAGAACTTCCCCAATCTGATAAAGGAAATAGACACTCAAGTCCAGGAAGCTCAGAGAGTCCCAAAGAAGTTCGATTCAAGTAGGAGCACACCAAGACACATCATAATTACATTAGCCAAAATTAAAGATAATTAGAGAATCTTAAAAGCAGCAAGAGAAAGGGAAAGAGTTACCCATGAGTCCCTATAAGACTATCAGCTGACTTCTCAAAAGAAAGCTTACAGGCCAGAAGGGGCTGGAAAGAAGTATTGAAAGTCATGAAAGGCAAGGACCTACATCCAAGATTACTCTATCCAGGAATGTTTTCATTTAGAATGAAAGAGCAGAGAAAGTGCTTCCCAGATAAGGTCAAGTTAAAGGAGTTCATCATCACCAAGCCCTTATTATATGAAATGTTAAAGGGACTTATCTAAGAAAAAGATCAAAACTATGAACCATAAAATGACAACAAACTCACAACTATCAACAACTGAACATAAAAAAAACAAAAACAAGAGAAAACTAAGCAAACAACTAGAACAGGAACAGAATCACAGAAATGGAGATCACATGGAGTGTTATCATTTGGGAGGGGGAGGAGAGAGAGTAAGGGAAAAGGTACAAGGGATAGGAAGCATAACTGGTAGGTACAAAATAGACCAGGGTGGGTTCAGAATAGTATAGGAAATGGAGAAGCCAAAGAACTTCTATGTACGACCCATGGATGTGAACTAAGTAAGGAGGGGGGATGCTAGAGGGAAGGGAAGTGCAGGGCAGAAGATAAAGGGGGGAAAAATGAGACAACTGTAATAGCATAGTCAATAAAATATACTTTAGAAAAACAATATAAACAAAAAATAATAGTAAGTATACATTAAAATCTATACTGGGAATCCATTTTTACTATCAGAATATGAAAGATGGAAAAAGTTATATACAGTATTTAAAGGTTTTTATATATACATATATATTTATAATATAGATAGATATCCACCTGTCACCCAAATCAAGATTTTTAATATTTGTCACCCCAGAAATTTCCCATGTATCTCTGTCTTTTCCCCTTCTCCTGCCCAGCAGTTATTTTTATTTCTATTATCCTTCTTTCTTATATTCCTTTTCTTCTAGTGTCTATCATGTCTCAGAGAGGCCAGTGGCACTACAGATACTATCTAGTTTCGTAGCTGACCACTGGGGGCTACAGAAGTTACCTATTACACACTGTTCAAGTATTTTCTTAAGTCTGAACCTCAAGGCAACAAATAGTTGTTGAAGACCTCATAATGACTCTACACTATGCTAAGCACTGAGTTGTATGCAAAATTCTATGGCATGGTCCAGAATCCAGAGAAACTGATCTGTTCAACCCCTGTAACTTACTGGGAAATAAAGAACCAGCCCCATTACCTATGTTCTTCCCTATGGCTCAGGTTGTTTAACAGAATTGTCGATTCAGAGTAAGCCCTTTATACTTTTAATGAATGCAAGTAATAAAAACCTCTGAAATTTGTTCCTAAAACCATCAGTTAATAAAGTTCTATTGAAAGTCTGCAATGTAACTTCTCTGAAATATTCTCCGGTGCAATCATTGCCTTTTGTCAAAGAATGCTTGCATGACAGCAACTCTTCGTGGTATTGGGATTTCATTCGAGTGAGGATTCTTGGTTTGGTCTTTGAGAAGGTAATTTATTCACATGCTTAAAACTTTAAAGTTACCAAAGGTGTATAGTGGCATGTCTCTTACCCTTTCTTCCCCAAGACCCAGTTCTTTCTTCAGGTAACCAATATACATCCTTATAGAGATTTTTTACACACCTCTATCTTTAAATAAAATCTATATATAACTCATATTATATATTTTTATACAAATGGCAACATACTACAAGCACCCTTCTACATGTTGGTTTGTTCACATATGTATATATGCATATGTATACTTCTTCAACCTGTACCTTTGTCATTTGTGCATATTAACATGTAAACTATAGTTTAGTAAAGTAGTCAGCATAAAAGGTAAAAAAAAAAAAAGTAACAGTTGGGCAAAGAAGAGAAAAAATGAAGGTTAGAGAAGACCAAAATCTAGGGACGGGTAGAGAAATGAGAAAAAGTGAAAGGGCTGGAGTGTCCCCACAGCTGCCTCAGGCTGTTCAGTGGCCCCCACAGGTAAGGCAAGCCATCATGTTGACCTAAATCTACGTTCTTGAATTTTCATATCGCCTAATGTTTCCAAGTTAACAATTTAGTTTTTGGAAAGTTTAACAGTGATATGTGTAACTGAATATTGTATTTCTCTCTTACTACTTCACGTTAGACTTTGGGGAAGGCTGTCAAATTTCTTTCTCTTTTTTTATTTTAATTTTTTATTTATTCATGAGACACAGAGAGAGAGACATCAATTTGTTGATCCACTTATTTATGCATTCACTGGTTGATTCTGGTGTGTGCCCTTATTGGGGTTGGGAAAGAGAACCTTGGTGTATCGGGACGGACCTCTAACCAACTGAGCCACCCAGCCAGGGCCAAAGTTCTCTTTCAATTGAAATATTTTCTATAATCATTTAAATTTAAAGGCAAACAGCTTAAATAACTGTTATTTCTATTAAGACATTAGCAATTACAATCCCCTCTGTCCTATTTTTAATTTGATTAGATTCCTTTCCTGTTTGTAACATGTTAAGTTTTACACTTGGTTACCCCGTGTCAGTTTTAGTTATTGCAATTTGAGGACCCTTAAAGATGGCTTCGTTGTCTTCTGCTTTTAAAATTCAAACTGTAGTCACCTATAGGTGCTAGTATCTATAAAATATATTTTACTTAAGTTGAATACAAAGAAAACTCCAAGTATTTAACCTTTTTTACTGCTTTATATAAAGAATTTATAGCTCTGGCTGGTGTGGCTCAGTGGACTAGGCGCTGGCCTGTGAACCAAAGGGCCACAGGTTCAATTCCCAGTCAGGGCACATGCCTGGGTTACAGGCCAGGTCCCCAGTAGGGGACCAGTCTTGTGCCCAGTAGGGGGCACAAGAAATTAAAAATTATTTTTGAACTAATAAAAAGTTAAATGAGTTCCTTGGTGTAAATATTTTGAAAGAGTGGATGTCCTCACTTTTAAGTTAAAAATGTCTTCGAAATCTTATTTGACACTCAAAAGAAGAGATAAAACTAAATCAATCAGAGTTGCTTATTTTAAACTACTAATGTGGAAGAGCTAACACTTAAGTAAATGTATAAAATACTTTCATCCACTTGCCTCAGAAAATACAAGTAACCTGTGAAGAAAAACGCTATAGATATTACCAGTTTAAAATAAAAAGAGACATGAAGATGTTGAACTTATTATCTAATGCAACAGAACCAATATTTCAGTGTAGTTCGGTCTGAGTACTAGTTTCCAGTCAGCAGCAATTCCAGTGATCAACCCTTTTAAGCATTATTTATCTATTATGAGTCTAACTCTGAAATGATGTTAGAGAAACAACAGAGATGAATAAAGTTCCTATATTAAAGGCAACAACAATATACTAGGTTGTCTAGGATAATGCACCCACAGCTGTGATACATGCTAGAACGTGCCAGTATAGAAGACACATAGCTCTGTTAATAAGCAGGATGAACTGGTGTGAGACTCTCCCTTGTGCAGGTAAGTCTGCACAGGAGAGGAGGGACAGTAAGAACAAAGGATGTAAGTAGAAAAGCCCGTGAGAGGTTCTGGGAAGAGTTGGCCATGTCTTCAGACTGCGGAATGCATGAGCGGTGAAGTGGGAAGAAAGGGCAGCAGGAGTGACTTGGCCATGCTCCGGAGCATGCACTTCCTTCTTGCAGAGATGGGGAGCTTTGGCATTCAAGGGTTTAGAAGTTAAAGAAGGCTTTATCATCAACTCCTTCATTACAGACACAAGGAAACTGAGCTTCAGAAAGGTTAAGTCACATGAAGAGAAAGAGAAAATTCAGAGATGAATCAATTCTCCCAGGAATGACAAGATCGAATACATGATTTAGAAAAATTTATTCAGCAGCTATGTGTAGCACAGACTAGAGAGAAAAGAAACTGTGTAGTATGGCTTAAGAGAGGGAAGAAACTGGATGCAGCGTAATTCAGAATTCTTTATTACTAAGATGCTATTGTAATGTGTGCTAAGAATTTGATTCACTTTTGATATGCCAGATGAATTGTTACTTTGGCCACAGAAAACCCTACCTTGGTTATACAGATTCCCCAGAAGAAAGGAAAAACAGAGCTCTTGGGCCAAGCACATCAGCAGCCCGGACTGCCGCTTGTGCCCGGCCAGCTCTTCACGGGACACGGAGACTTGGAGTGAATGTCGGAACTAATGTAACAACTGTGAGCAGGGAAAGCAGTTTGTAAAAGAAAGGAAACTTCACTGACACTGTTGAAATGTAATTTCTTTAATAACGACTAAGAGTCCATGACATCCCTTACTAGGAGAGTACACACTTCATTGTTACCTACATGACAGTGTACGCTTATACACAGTGCTACAGAAAAGCAGCTGAAGTAGGTGACTGTAAGATAGATGAGGCCGGTTTTCATCTGTGAAAGCAGCCTTGTTACTTTAGAGTAATACCTTGTCATCTCTAGCATGACCGCCCAGGAAATGCCATGCTGAATCCATATGAGCATTATACCTAAAAATAAAAGAGCACAACAATGCTTGTCCTTTTTGATGATTATCTCAAAGTATTTCTGATGGAACGCTATTTTCCTGCAAATCACTATCCAGATTGATCCAAAAATTATCTTACCATTTTCTGTATCTATATTTGCTAACGGTACTTTCATTATACTTCTACAGTGCTGCCATGCCTATTATTCCTTTTTTTTTTTTTTTTTTTTGCTGGATTTGAACAGTTCAATTATGCCTTACCATCTAGCTTAATGGTACAATTTAAGATTATTATACTTAAACACATTATTTTGAATTGGTCTAAGTTTTTATAACCCTGGTCTAAGTTTAAGGGACTTTCAAGGGCTTTTTAAAAAAAATCACTGCTGCCCTCTTTCTTAAGCAGCACATTTTCATTCCTAGACAAGTTTTATGAGGGCACACACTGGGACATTGTGTCCCCCAGACTGCCCACACCATGAAGGTGATCAAAATATTTGCTGAAACAGTGAAAGTGACAGTGGCTGCAGGTCAACTTTGGATGCAGCTCTACAATGCAAAGATCGCCTGGGCTGACTTGACCCATCCGTCGCCCAGAGTCTACTGTGCACACTGGTTTTTCTGACGGCCCTTCATGTGTTGACATTCTCCAAGCTTCAGTGACACAGCCTTACCTTCACTCTCCACGCACTTCACCTGAGCGAAGGAATCCGCTTGCAGGGACATAGTGCTTATTACATGTGTGCACGACATCCAACTGTTGTCTTGAACTCTGGCCTCTTTCCTAACTACAAGCTGTATCTCTCGCTGTCTATTAGATATTGCCATTCCTACATCTGACTACACCTCAGCAAAGGCCCTAGAACAAAGTCATCATCGCTCTCAAACCTGCCCTTCTTGGTCAGGGTTTGCCTGTTTCAGTAACTAGTCGCACACAGACATTTCTCTCATCCCCTATGTTGACTCAGTCACCAATTCCTAGTAACTCTACCACCAGAAATATACCTCCAATCTATCTGTTTCTCTCCCTTCCTGCTAATACCATACCTGAGGCATTACCTGAACATATGAGAATTACTTTTAACTGGTGTCTCTGCCTCCAAACCAACTCCCCTCCAAGCTACGCAGCCACGATGATCTTTCCCAAATGTGAATCTGTTTTAAAAACCCTCAGGGGGCTTCTTGTAGTTCTTAGGAAAATAGCCCAATTTTATCATGGCTTACGAAGTCCTTGAAGAGCTGGAAACTACCTTGTAAATTATACTGTAACATGGGAAAATGTATAAAGCACACAGGGTCTAGAGGAGCCAGACTGACCTGTCACTTATTAGCTGTCTCATACTAGGCAAGTTACTTGACTTCTTGTCCCTCAGTATCCTCATAATAAAGTGGAAATACTAATACTAGCTCATACTAGTGTGGGGGTGAATGTCTGACAGAGTGTCTGACACAGCTGACACCTAGTAAATGCTTCCCAAGTGTCAGCTGCTGTTATCTCTCTAGTTAATTTCTCACTTCTCTCCCATTTACATTCCCAGTTCCATCCACACTAAAGTCTTTCATTTCCTCTTCTCATACATTTCCACTTGCATTTTACAAACTCAGTCCCTCTGGCTGCCTCCATTCCTCCTGTGACTATTCAGGTCTCATCCTAAGTTCCACATCCTCTGCAAAGTCCTCCTGTTCCCTCCTGTCTCCTGTTAGGTCCCTTTACTATGTGCTCCTTTTGTAGGTTTTGTATTTTCCCTGCCATACACCGGTCTGAGTTTCTTGTAGTTTTTCACTCTTCACTGTTATTTAGCAAATTCTGTTTGAAGAACCATCTCGCTCACCATTGTATTCCCAATGTCTGGCAAAGCACCTAGCACACAGTAGGCACTTAAAAAACATTATGTGTATGAATGCGTGTATCTTTCCTCTCTCACAATCCTCCCTATGCTCCTCCCCAAACGACAGTTGGTAGAAAAGCACAACCTTCCACAACAGTTATCTGTAAAACAAGGTTCTGAAAAAGCTGCCACAGAACAATCTTGGTCAAATTGTACTGGGGAGGGTAGGTTAAAACATTGAGCTTCTGAACCACAGTGCTTCTCATCCTTTTCTATGCTAAAGTGCACTGTCAATCTCCAAGTTCCGTGTATGCGTGTGTATGTAGGGGGCACGTTTCTCAAAATATCTCCTGCAAGCAGTGTTCTGCACGCCCCCCCCCCCCAAAAAAAAACATGGTAAAACTGGTTTAAGGAGATGCCCTCCGCTATTAGAACTTCCCACGAAGTTGGTTGCTGTGGACGGGATGTCTCTGAAGCACTTATTTCGCAGTTTTTCGGTCGGTACCCACTGGGCATAGAATCTGAGGGCTGTTACTAACCAGAGACATACACTTGTAAATCTTTTACAGACGCAGAAACTGAACCCAGTTGGGCAAAGCGACCAGTGCACGGCCACACAACAACTACATAAAACAGGAAGAGAGAAGCAGAACCCCAGATACCCATTCTGTCCCTGCGACTTCAACTACAGACAATGCCTCTGGCTAGTTGGGTACGCCAAGTGTTCCCACCTCAAATTTTATTTTCAAGTTATATCAAAGTACAGTCAGTTTTTCTCGGCCACCGGCCAGCGAGGCCTAGTTACTGTCGCCCGATCCTACACTTTCCCTGTGATCCATCCAGTGCAGTTGGAGTTTGGCTGGGGCGGAGGAGATAGTTCCCTTCTTTCTATCAGACTTCATGTTTGGAGTGTAAGCTTTTTCGCGTAAACCAAACGAATCTGTTAATTTTAACGCCTCTGCCTAAATGCCCGTGGGCGCTACTCCCTACCCCAGCGCACCCGAGCCTACCCCACCCGCTTGCTTCCTCGCTCAAACCCAGCGGCCCTGCTGTTTGATCTTCACCTGGGACTGCCATGGCGCTGATAAAAAGGATCGCAGGAGCCCTAGGCTTTCCAGTGCACGCTCACTTCCCGCCGGCTGCTAGGACTACGCGCGGCAAAGGTGGTCTGTCCTCCCAACCGCGCCGCGGCAGCTCAGGGATAATCCGGAAGGCCCTCTAAAACTCCAGCCATAACGGAACCAAGTGGCCGCTGATGCAGTTTCCGGGGGAGTCATATTGCAGAACACACGTGGTCCGAACCATTAGTGCCAGTTTCGGGGTAAGAATGAAAACTGCGTACGCACGTAGGAAAGTAAACAACCCTCAAACTTAAGAGTCGTTCTTATTAAAGCTTTAATGCAAATTAAAGTTATCTAAAAGTTTAATAATTTTTCACGTTCCCTGGAGGTCATTGGAATCCCCCTTCTCAGGGTTAGCGGTGTTCAGGTCCAGGAGCAACATGGCGGCGTCCGTGAGGGCTAGTTTTGGGAAAAGATAGTGGTTGGTGTTGTTTTCTTTAGGTATATTGACAGACTGGAGCTTTTCGCGACCACCCGGGTCAAGGAAGGGTGATAGGAGGATAACTGTAGAGATCGGCCATCTGCTTTCATCCCCGATAAGGAGCAGTGTCCTGAGCACTGACCAGCATGAGCAACATCTACATTCAGGAGCCTCCCACCAACGGGAAGGTGAGATCCCGTCTAGGATGCCCGGGTTCCCAAAGGTGATACCTCCCCGATTAAGAAAGTTCTGGGGTCTTAGGGTTGGAAGAGATCACAGAAGTCTTGTCCTTTTCCCTGCCTCTGATCAGGATTGCATCCAAAACCATCTATTGGCACTTCTCAGCATATGTATACTTTGAAAAAGTCCCCAGTTGGAGATTTCTTCATCTACCAGATATGTGGCACTACTCCTTGCTTCAACCCAAGTCATTCAGGCGTTTTCTAGGGTCTTAAGTAAAAACCTAAGTACGTTTTAAAATTTGACTTCTTCTTTCACTCTTTCTCCATTCATTTTGTAACCATTGAACTTCTGCTAGGTGCCTGGCACTATACTAGGTGCCGGACTAACAAACCCGGATGGATAAGGTCTAGTTGTTGCCCTAGAAGAGCTTGTGGTTTAGTTTGGAGGCAAAGCAGGGAAAGAAAAACCTTATGATATGTCTGGTAGACTTCTTACGGAGAGAGGAGCATATTGCTTATGGTAGTACTGAGAAGTAAGCAACTGGGAAAGTTGGGAAAATCTTCATGGAGGAGATATCTTTTGAGCTGGTCTTAAAACTTGAGATGATTGTCAGTGAGAGCAAGTGGGACATGGGAAATGTTCCCATACTGGAATGAGAGAATGATTTTCTAATTGATTTGGTAGTCTAGGTATGCCAGTTCTTTTCCAAGGTGTTTATATGCAGTATGAAGCAGAGGAGTCAGTAATGGACTGTCACCTGAATTGATCTGAGACCTAGAGTGTATCACCAATAAAACATGATGAGCCAGCATAATGTAGAAAATGGTGGGACTGAAACAATACAGTTGTATTAGGGTAAACTAAATTTACATCAGATATAATTCTGCTGCATGACTATATCATGTTACTTATGCAATATTTTGTTGATAGACATTTGGTAATATATTGAGGGCAATTTGAAAACAATAACAGATATGTTGTGATTGATAGCCCCAGCAAAAATTTAGTAGGTATTTTGGGCAAAACAATTCTTTTAATTCTATGGGTTTTTTTTTTAACTTTTCTCCATTCCTCACTCCTTTCCCACTTCATTGTGGAAACCCAGAATACTTGCCTCTTTTTATTTCCAGATTTTTTCTCGAGGGTGATATCACTCCCCAGTTAATAAATCCTGGTAGAGGTAGAGGTTGAATACATTGCCTATCTTGCTAGGCGGGGCATTGACTCTTGCTGTTCCTTTCTTTAATATAGTCTTGGCCTGTTCAAATGTCACCTTAACAGACACCTTAGACATATTCTTATATGTCTGCCCTCTATGTAATAGCAAACCTCATTCATGTCCTGCATCCCAGCATTCTCTGGTCCCCTTAATTGCTTAAGTTTTTTTCTATAGTACTTATTATTTATGTTTACTCTATCCTTCTCCCCCTCTCCTCTCATGGAATGCAAGCATTGTGAGGAGAGACAAGAATCTCTAATGGTTTGTGATACATGGTAGGAGAAGTTCACATGTGTACTGAATGAATGGATGAATTAATACTGTAGTTCTCTTCTAAAAGTATTAATAAGCATCAGTGAATTTGAGATTATACTGCTGCTGGTCAAGGACAAGCATAGTTGATTGACTCTGGAGGAAGGCTTTATATGGTCATAAAGATGAAAACCTTTAACAAAGGTACACGCCTGAACAGGAAATGTTTCATTCAACAAATGTCTATTGAGCATCTAGCATGTGCCCGGCTCTATGCTTGGTTTTAGAGATGTCATGGAAAGAAAGGCCAGCATTGTCCCTGTTACAGTGGAGTTAGTTGAGTGAAATATATATTGACCAAATAATCATGTAAATAAGTATATGCAAACTGTGATAAAATTGCCCTTCTTCTGAATAGAATTGGGCTGAGGGAGAGCAACAGGCATGGCTCAAGTCATACTTCAAAAACAGTTTGAGACTTTTTCCAGCATAAGGCTGATTGAAGACATTGAAGCTTCGAAGTTCTGTACCATAGAGAGAATGGCAAAAAGGTTGGCCTGGAAAGAATTCAAAGCAGACGTAATAACAAGTTTGCTCAATAAATGCTTGTTCAGTGCTTATACTGTCTAATGTTAAGTTAAGTACTGAAAGGATATACCTCAGTTCTTGAACATCTCCCCTGTGGAACGATTTGGTTTTCGACCAAGTTGTTCATGGGAAAAATGTCTCAGTTGTTGAACAAAAAAATTTCGGTTGTCAACTCGACAGCCCTTTCATGCTGATGTCTGTGTGGTCAGTCACAGGCCTCTCAACAAACGGAGGAGATTCAGTGTTCAGACAAATTGCTTCTCAACAGCCTTCCAGGACAAATTAAGTTGGAGAACTGAGGTTCCACTGTAGAGATATTCAGAATAAACGGGCCAAAATTCCTCCGTTCAGAGTATATCACCTTGGGAAGTAATTGACGCATAATAATACTGGGTGACCCCTGGCAATTTTTCATAAACAGGTTTTGCTATTATGCTGTAACTCTGGCCTCTGAAGATGAGGCATAAAAAAACTACTTGATAGAAATTTCCTTATCCACTGAAGACTAAATTTCCAGATATAATAATTTATCCTAAATTATATATTAACATATACTTATTCTTAAGAAACATTTTACAGTCATACCTTGGTACTCATCGGCTTCAGAACTCATCAAATTTTGTAGTTGTCGCATTTTGACAAGAAAAAAATGTTTCAGCACTTGATGCTTGCTAGGAACTTGTCGCACTTGCTAGAATTTGTATGAGTCACTATGCCACTCCTCAAGAAAAAGTGCTTCATTGTTTAGTACTTGTTAGTTTTGGCACTCGTCTGGAGTTCCCAGTACCAAGGTACCACTGTACTTTCAAAGTATTGCTCTGTGTGGGAGCTTTCACTGAGGGAGCCACTGATGTCTGACAAAATAGTGACGGCCGATAGGAATGTGTGGGCAAAGGAGGAGGGAGCCATGTGGCTTCTTTTTTAATTCAGTAGCTTATCAGCGAAGATTAAGAAACCCTGGTAAGAAGGTGGCCCAACCATATATGCATTCTTTTTACAAGATGTAAGTGGCCTGTATCCAAAAAAAATTGTATGAAAGTAATAATGACAACAGTAATAGTTCCCATTTTTTAAACATTTATTATTTGTCAGGTGCTGTTCTAAGGAGCATATGTATAATAACTCATTTTGTCATCACAACAAACCTATGAGGTTATTCTTATTCCTGGTTTTAGATAAGGAAATTTAGTCACGGAAATAGACATCATGCCCAAGGTACGTTACCCTTGGTAAGCAAAAGGCTCAGTATTTGAATTTGGGCAACTGACTCCAGAGCCTGGAGAGGGGGTGGGGGTGGTATGCACTAGTTTGTTTTTAGAGTGGTGGTTTCTAAACCAGTGAGTGCACACTTCAGAGGTGTACAAGACCATCCATGAGATACAGAGAGAAAAATCTACATACTGGTTTGTATTTATGTTCTCCTTTATTTGTTTAAATGCACTATTTTATATATAAAAAGGAACATGTCAGTTCAGTCAGTCACATTTTACATATTATGATGTAATTTTTCCTGATGCCTTGCTAAATGGGTCTACATTCCATGGCATCTAGGTGAACTGAACCAGCACTCCCAAGTTTCAGATTGAACATAAACAACCCATAAGAGAAGGGTAGAGCTGATGCCTCAGCGTGGGGAGTCTTTCAGAAATTATAAATTATTGTGAAAATCACTTGAAATATTGGTTTCTATTCATTATTGTTAATGGTAAACTTAGCCCTGTGTGTTGACATATTTATCGCTAAGAATATAAAACCACTCTGATTTTCAAGACATTTAAAAATGAAGTGTGTAGGACTGGAAGATGGGCCTTTACAATGTGAAAGCAACATTATGCTAAGTGAAAGAAGCCAGGCACCTAAGCCACACATTGTATGATTCCATTTGTATGTAACGTTCAGTAGGCACATCCATAGAGACGGGAAGTCGATTCGTGGTTACCATGGGGTAGGAGTAGGAGGAAACGGGGAGTGACTGCTGATGGGCACAGGGCTTCTTTGGGGGGTGATGAAATGTTCTGGAAATAGATGGTGGTGGTTGCAGAACTGTGACTTGGACTGAATTGAATTATACTAAAAACTGCTTTAAATGGGTGAATTGTTTGGCATGTGAGTTATAGCTTATTAAAGCTATTATAAATAAAAGGTTTCATTGTATCATTAGGAAAGAAAATTATGTTAAGAATTATTTTTAAAAAGTGTTTTGTAATCCTTTACATTTTTATTTTGTGTTACTCCTTTATATAATATAATAATAGAATAATAGAGTCCTACATGTATTTAAATATACATATTTTGGGTATGTGTGCTCCAAGACCTGACCTCCCTCCCACCCACGTTTTCTTTTTTGCTAATAGCGATGCGTACTCATAAAAACCCTGGAGATCACTGCTTTAGAATTGCAAGGAAGAGAAGACAAGTCTAGGTTCCGTTTAACCATCACTCTTTATTTCAAGCTTATGAGGGCATAATGAAGTAAGACAGGACATTGTGCTTTTAGGTGTACTGTACTTTTAAGATTGGATGTACATCAGGCCTCATGGAAAATCAGGTGTTACACAGTCTAAAGTAGAGGGAGTTAGCCCCTCAGAATCCCAAGTGTATCCTTCTCAGGAGAGTGAGAATCCAGTTGAGTTGGCATGTCACCATATGTAAGAGATATGGATTATCTCTTTGGGGCATTGTTTCATGCCAAGCCTAGTCAGAAGACCTTGCTCATGTCCAGCCAGTATGTGATTGCTTTTGGTTTAGGCACTGTTCTCTATTTGAATCAGTTCTGACCAGGCTTACTGGGGACTTCTTTTTAGACTTGTGGCAAGGCCCTTGAGCGTGATGGACTATTTTTTCCTGTATGGTGAGGAGTTCATTGAGAACTTGGTGGAGGCAGCATGGTGGTTCAGAAGAAGCACGGGTTTCTCAGCCAGACAGCCCTGGGCTTCAGTTGCTCACTGTGAGACCTTGGATATAGTTACTTTCTCTGAGTCGCTGTTTCTTTAGAAGTAGAATGGGAGTAATGATACCTACCTTGTAGGTGAAGATTAAAATAGATAAGATATGTAGTGTTTGCCACAGAAGCTGACACATGGAAGGCACTCAACAAATGTTCCCTTCTTTTTGTAGAGGAAGTGTAATGGATCTTTGAGAAAATCATGCACATTTGCATTTCTAGTTCTTTTATATTTCTTTAAGGGTTCAGGAATCCATTTTAAAAGCTACTATAATATACATATTTCCACCTCCACCAGCCCCTTGGTTATTGAAGAATAGTTATAAAAGAACGATGGAGCTATAAAAGCCCAAAATATACAACAATCTCATCAATGTTATATATATTATAGCAATATAATCCAGGCTTCTGAAACATAAATTGAAAGGCAATTGACCAAAAGTGCACTGGACGAGGAGGGAGCAGAGAGAGGTGCTGTTCCTGCTTTGTTATTAACAGGCTCCCAGACTCCGCAATTTGTCACTTCTTTGGGGCACCTGTATAATGGGTTGGGGTGGGGGCGCTTAACTGCAAAAACTTTGTGGAAATTAGATAAAGGAGTTTTGGAAAATAAAAAGTATCAAAATAATTATCTTGATACTGACTTCCCAGGAGAATCAGTCTCATGTTTTAAAACACATAGTCACACTGAATACTTTTTATTTGCAAGAACATTCTAAAGTGATGGTGATGGTCACAACTCATTGACCACTGATCATTGGTTGACACTGTTCTACCTTGGTACATTGTGGGAGAAAGAGTGATCCTAGAGAAGTTGAACCCCCACTATGCCACAGTGTTCAAATTCAGAGTCTAACATTCTTTTTGGTTATTTGTGTTTATTAATAAGATGTTATAGGCTGTTTCCTCCCGTGGGTTCAGTAGGGGTTCTGGCTGTTGAAAGATGGCTGGTTGTACCAGGACGTAACTGACTTTATAAGCGGGTAGAAAACAGGCTATCAAAGGATCCCGTTGACTGTAGATGGTGATTTTCAGGCATACCATTATAATAATATACAAGCCAGAATTAGATTAAAACTGTTCTTTCATAAATTAGGAATGGCATGATTTCGAATGAGAAATTAGAATGTTTATATGTAAAAGTGTAATTGCAAAATTGTCTTATAGTGTCACAATTTCATATATTCATTGTTCTTTAATTTCTTAATTTGCTACACCAGTTTTATTGGAAGTTCTGTAAAAATAGAACTTTAATTGAAATAAGTTTAAATTATTGATTGTTTAATGAATGAGTTTTTTCCTGTGATTAAATGAGGTATATACTATTTTTTCTTAAATCCTAAATTATAAAATAATTTAAATTAAAAAATAAAATTAAAAAATAATAAAAATTAATAAATCCTAAATTATTTCTGAAAATGTATTTGAAAACTATAAATGTACAGTGACTTGTATGACTAGCTGAAATTTTTTGAGTATAACAACAAAAGCCAAGCAAAGCTTCTAATTTTTATTTTAAAATTGAAGACTCATTAGTGAACACTACAAATTGACAGGCCATTCAACTGATTATCAGGCAAAAGGATGATTTGATATAATGAAGTTATATTCTTTCTACAGGTTTTACTGAAAACGACAGCTGGAGATATTGATATAGAGTTGTGGTCAAAAGAAGCTCCTAAAGCTTGCAGAAATTTCATTCAGCTTTGTTTGGAAGGTAATCATAATTCTTGGGTTTCATTCTGTATGGGAAACTTTGTTACTTTAAAAATAAACTGCAGTGTGTTCGTCTACAGTGTTGAAGACTGGTGTTAAATAGTGGTAACGAACAAGAGGAGTTGATACGAGTGATGTGGTGTGGAGCCATGTGTCAGGAAATGGAGAGAGGAGATAAAAAACTTCCCCCCCAAATAAATCTATGTATCTTTAACAGAAAAATGTACTATCTCACCAAATGATAACTTTGATCCTTTGTGGTCTCCTTGGTTGTTTTCTACTTCTTTCTTTTATCCTCTAAACAGCGTTTTGAGTCAAAAGCAAGATGTGAAAGAGAATTCAAAAATATCCAATAGTAGAGTGCAGGAGAGTTCTCTCAATAGATAATTAGACGGCAGTAATTATTCAGGAAGATTTAAGGGATAAATATACCCAGACCCTGCCCCCCCCCAAAAAAAAACCCCTGCCCCTAAAGAACAGAGATGTCTGCAAAGGCCATCATTAATAATTGCTCTGGCAGGCAGGAAGGAAATTGAGTCAGACAGGTAGTTGAGTCAGAGAAGACTTAAATAACTGTCAACAGAGTCAAGGAACAGAGTGGATGCAGAAAAGTCAGACTCGTTTCTGGAAAGGAGTTTTGAAGAATCAAAAGCTCAAATTTTACAGTAGAAGAGTGGAAGTACAAAAACATTAGAGAGAATGAATGGTAAGTTACAGTCCATGACCAGGTGGATGGAAGAAACAGAAGACATCTGGATCTAATATGACAATGAAGAAGAAATGCATTTCTTAAGTTAGGTGAAGGTGAGACTAATTACAACAATAAGAAACTAGTCCCCTTCTCCTAAGAAGACAAGAAAATAAGAATAGAAAAACAATAAGAAAAATAAGCAGAGCAATTCTCTTAATAGAATAGGTGAGAGATAACTACCATTGCAAAGGACAACAAGGGGTTTGGGCAGAGCGATTTAAATTGACACATTCCTAAATGAGTAAAGCCAAGGTTTTAAAAAATGTAATTCAGAGAACTGCGTTTTATTTCTCTGACTCTATGATTTAGTTATATTAAGGGTTTCTTAACAGTAATAATATTCCTAGATCTTGTGACATTCATAGCAGAATTTGTTTGAAAACATGGTTCCATAATTAAAAGGTAAATAATAAAAAAGAGGAAGTGGGAGCACAGCCTCAGATATGGCTCTCAACTAAAACAGTATTCAGTTAAAGGGAATTCCTGAATTTTTTATTTTTCAGTTTTATTGAGGGACAGTTGACAAAATTGTATGTATTTGGGTTGTACAACATGATTTTTTAAAGGTGTACAATGTGATGATTTAATATGCATGTACAGTGTGAAATGATTACCACAATCAAGTTTCATAACATATCCATCACCTCATGTCGTTCCTGTTTTACTTTTTTGTGTGTGATGAGAACACTTGAATCTATTCTCTTAGCAAATTTCAGGTATTCAGTACAGTATTATTAACTGTATTCATTATGCTGTACATTGGGCCCCCAGAACTTACTCATCATGTAACCGAAAATGTGTGCCTTTTAAGCAACATCTCCCCAGCTCCCACATCCCTCGACCCCTAGCAACCACCATTCTCCTCTCTGGTTCTGTGGGTTCAAATGTTTTTGTATATACATGTAAGTGAGATCATACATTACATGTTTGCCTTTCTGTGTCCAGGGAAGTTTTTTTCAGTTTTTATGAAAACAAAAGATCTACAATGACATAGACTTAATCTTGGATTATAGGTCTTCGCAGGATAGGTGAACACTTAAAAATGAGTAAAAATTTTAAATAATTCTAACCTGAAAAAGTGTGTGAAAAAAGATATAAGAGAAGGAAAGGGAAGCTTGTTAGCTTTGATAATTTTATAAGTTCTCTAAAATGTGAGGAAGAAGTAAAATTTTAGGTCTGTAAAACAAAGTGGAGGCAGATAAGAAAACCAATTTTCTTTTTTTTTTTGCTTTAAGTGATTTTTAGTCTCTTTACTTCTATTTTAACTCAGCCTTATTTCTCCAATATCCATGCTTTATCAGTTATCTTTTATCCCCTTCCTCTTTACCAGTAATTTAATAATTTTTTAGAAGTGACACCTATTAGTACATATTAAGAAATTAAAAGAAATACCTTTATAAAACTAAAATATTTGTTTAAAAAAGAGGCTAAAATAAATGGAGCAGAGAAGTCACAAAAGAAGTTTTTAGATAAAGAGCTTTTCATGATAATATTTATAAATTAAACACAAAACAAAGGATTCTAGAAGAAACACATAAAAATGCTTTAAAAATGCAAATATAAATTCCTGTGTGTACTTGGGCAGAAATATAGTTAGTCAAAATATATAATGATATCCATTGATTGTAAAACCATAAACAAAAACTATAATGACTGATACTGGGACCAGAACAGCTAACTTAGAATTTCCACAATAAGGAAGATATATATATATATTAGGAAGGTATATATAATTTTCTTTTTTCAATAGTGAAGAAAATTCTGGAGGATATTATAAACATGCATAATGAAATAAAAACCCCTTTCTTTAAAATACTTATGGGAATGATGCATGCAATTTAAAAAGAAAGGTAACATTATTGCAAGCGGCAAAATCTATTATAGCACATGGTAATCTATAAAACTACCGAAAATGCATAACTCAACAGTGATTTAATAATAAATTTCAAAGAAATGGAAAACTACAAATGCATAGTTCATAGTTCAACAGTGATTATTAGTAAATCACAAGGAAGTAAAAATAGTGAGTATGGAAATTTGAAATTCTAAGTATGATAATATACAAAATTATAGTGTAGAGAAGTATAGAAAATCCCTACTCAATATACATAGTATTATAATAATTTTCCTCACCCAAGAAGACTAAGTAGTGGGGAAAAGCTTAAAGTAAAAAACCAACATCACTGAAAGAATAAGAAATAGGAACAAAGAAGCCCTGACTGGTGAGGCTCAGTTCTTTGGGTGTTGTCCTGTAAAGCGAGAGGTCACTAGTTTGATTCACGGTCAGGGCACATGCCTGGCTTGCAGGTTCAGTATGTGTTAATTGGGCGCATGCAGGAGGCAACTTTCTGATGTTTCTCTCTCACATGGATGTTTCTCTACCTTTCTTCCTCCTTTCCCCTCTCTCTAAAATAAGTAAATAAAATCTTTACAAAAAAAAGACATAGGAGAAAAGTATATTTAACTTTAAAAATTGAAAGCACAAGTAATAAAGACTTCTTTTATGTCCCCCTTCCTTTACACCTAATAGATCTCTGAGTCTTATCCTACTTCCTAGAGAATTTGTGAGTCTGTTCACTTCAAGAACGTTTTGACTTGACTCTTAGAACAAAAGTAGTTTCCCTCCCTCCATCTCTCTGTCTCTCCCTTTCTCCCATTCCCTCCCTTCTCTCTCTGCTTCCCTCTCTTTCTCCCTCTCTCCTTCTTTGTCATCTTTTGGCGTCCCATCTATTCTCTATTCTAGAGGTTTGAGTGATCTTTTGATAAAGCAGATCTGATCATGTACTCAAAAAATGTTGATTGACTGCATATTATGGGCCTAAGGGATTATTTTTGTTTTCTGATATAGACTAGGGTATGTTTTACATTCAGATTTGAATAGGAATTTGTAGAATTTAAAAATATTCAAGTTTGACACTATATTTGTGTTGAAGTTGAAAATTAATAGGTTGCCTCTCCATTATCTTATCTAATCTTCATAATAACTCTGAGTTAGTTTATATTTTTAGTTTTATAATGAGAAGATTACATGTACAGCATGGTGGCTGTAGTTAATACTGTACTGCATATTTGCAAGTTGCTAAGAGAATAGCTCTTAAAAGTTCTTATCACAAGAAAAAATTGTAAGTATGGTGACAGATGTTAACTAGATGTTGTCACCCATGATTATTTCACAATAGTGAATATGTATCCAATCATTATATTGTACACCCAAAAGTAATGTATTGCTGTTTGTCACTTACATCTCAATAAAAAATGAATTTAAGGTTACCTAGTAAAACTCAGACCTCCTTCCCTCTACTTAGGGATATAGGAGAGACTCTTTTACACCTCTCGGTTTTTACAGTGTGTATTTGTAACTCAGGAGAACTTGTCCGCGCTGGGGAGCTCTTGTGATTATAGCCCATCAGTCCCTCACTGGGAGAAGGATGGAAGAGAATCCATTGGTCTTCGTCTCTCCTTCTTCCAGTCCATCTTATGTACTGGATAAAGTTGTTAGATTACAGAATAATTTTTTTTTTGAAAAATGGATTTTATATTCACCTCCATTTTACAAACAAATAATTATGAGGGTGCCTGTAAGTACTGCACTATAGTGCTTTATGAATTATGATAAACTATAGTCATGTTTTGAACCTTACGGTGTCACAAAGTACTTGTTATACAAGTATTATACCCGTATAATAGGTACTTTGTGAATTAGCTCAGCAATTGTATCACTACAGTTTTTCCAGTGACTGTGTCACTTTACAACCCACTTGCAAGGAGGAGGATTCCGGTTTCTCCACCTCCTTACTCTCTGTTTTGTTTTGACTGATAGCCATCTTAGTGGGTATGAAGTAGTCTTTCATTGTAGTTTTGGTATGCATTTCCCTCGTGACTAAAGATGCTGAAAAATCTTTTCTTGTGTGTATTGGTCTTTTTTTGCTACTTATTAGCATTAATTCTCTGATTCAGTCAAACCCTAATGCTTGCCCTCCCACCCACAGCAGAGTCTGTACTCATGCTTTACCTCATGGACCTGCCCTGATTCTGCTGTTCCCTGCTTCTCTCTCCTCTGTGAAGCCTCCCTAAAGATGCTAGCTTCCAGACAGTAACTATTAGGAGACCATATATGGTCCCCTTGTATTTCTGTGGCTTCCAAATAATTTATCTATATAAAATATAAATAATTTCAATTATTTAGCAAACTTACTGAGTTTAATTTGACTCAATTATATATTGTGTTGATTCTTTATTTATTGAAAATTTCTCCAGGGGGAGCAGTGCATTGATGATGCTAGACCTATCGTCAGTGAGTTATTTTGATATATTTTTGGGTTTCTATATTGTTTGTGTAAGTTAATTTTCTATGGGGAGAAGAGGAAAGATTAGGAAATGAAGCATTTATCTCCACTAGGCTTCTCGATCTTTGCACTGTTGACATTTGGGGCCAGTACATCTTTGTTGTAGTGACTCTCCTGTACTTTGTAGGATTTTTACCAGTATTCCTGGCTTCTACCCACTAGATGACAGTAGTGTCTCATGTGTGACAACCATATACTTCTGGATATTGACAAATATCTCCTAGGGAACAAAATTGTTCCCCTCTGCACCCAATTAAGAACCACTGATCTGTACCAAAACTCTTAATTTTTATTTTGAAAATTATAATTCAGAATTTGAGAAAATATTTGAAATAAGTAAAACAAACAAACAAACAACAACAAAAACCACCACCACCATGGTTTCTGTAGAAAATGTAGTGTTTTGAGAAGATAATAAGTAGGGAAGAAAAAGTTTTGGTTTAGGAACCTATTTAACATTTGGGGGGGAAATATTATGATGCTAGTTGTATTTACTCTGGTATAGTTACACTTTGTTTTAGACTTTGATCATTTTCTTTTTCAGCATATTATGACAAGACCGTTTTTCATAGAGTAGTGCCTGGCTTTATAGTCCAAGGGGGAGATCCTACTGGCACAGGAACTGGTGGAGAGTCTATCTATGGAGCCCCATTCAAGGTGAGACCTAATTCCTTACTGTTATTTATTTGCAAGTCAGCTTGGGTTATTTGATTGAAAATGACTGTGCCCCCCAAGAAGAAAATACATTTCACATTAGTGCCCCAAATCAGGTGTCTATCACATATTTAAAACTATGCAGGTATAAGAATAGCACTTACTCTCTCAAGCATTCTTTCTAAGTTGTCTTTCATGAACTTTTATGCTAGATTGAATTCAGGTAGAGATAAAGATGAGTAAAAAATTAAGGACTATGTAATGTATTTCCTGATATCTGCCTGTATCTGATCTCTGCAACTCTGTAAATGTAAAACATTTTTAGAACATTGCATATGCCATTCCATTTTAAAACATTTTATTTAATACTGTATGAACTTTGTGTTAACCTGCTTGGACCTCTATAGCAGACTACCACTGACTGGGTGGCTTAAACAACAGGAATTGACTTCTGCTATTCTGGAAGTTAGGAAGTCCAAGATCAAGATGCTGGCATTCAGTTCCCAGTGAAGGTTCTCTTCCTGGCTTGCGACGGCTATCTTATCGCCGTGTTTTCACACGGGCAGGGGGGAGAGCTCTGGCGTCTCTTCCCCTTCTTCTGAGGACACTGGCCCTGTTGGGTTAGGGCTTTGCTCTTACGACTGCATTTAACCCGTATCAGCTTCTTACAGGCCTTGTCTCAAATATAGTCGCATTGGGGGTAGAGCTTCAAAATATGAATTTGGGGGAAGTACGGTTTAGTCCATAATAGACTTAAGTCTAAGTTTTACACTATAGGTAGACCTCTGTTGCACAAAATGCACACCAGAATAGAAAATCACAAGGGAAAAAAGAAGAAGCAACATAAAATTGTGAGGAAAAAAAGTGTGAATATTAATAAGAATGAGTCAGTGATTTGTATATTGCCAACATAGATCTTAAAAAGAAAAGAGTTAATGTCATTCTTAAGAATAACAGTGGATTCAAGTAAAAGCTAAAAGTTGGATTATTTATCAGTCTGATGGTACCACCATCATGTTTTTTCAATGAGTAAACCATAGCAGCTCTTAAAATATGGGAGTTTCTTTTGAAGATTTTGTGTTTATACTAATGGGACAGAGTTTCCTTTAGTTTTTGACTGGGTCACTATCTGATTCTTGAGAAAAATAGTTGAATTGCTTTAATTTCCTGATGATAATGTCTTTAGAAAATGTGGAATGTTTATAAAAGTGTCTCAGATGTTTGTATTGTACCAAATTGAGATGTGTTAAGATTTTAGAGCCTCAGTCTAGTAGGAATCATTCCTTTATTCTGTTATTTGGTATAAGAGATAGATCTTTTTGATAATTTATTTCTGAATTGAGATGTTTGCTAATGTTCAAGAAATAACTTATTTTGGTCAGTTTTCCAAGTAGGTCATTTTTAATATAGTACACATAGTTATGATCCTTTGAGTTCAAATCTCTTGAAAATTATTAATTAAGGGAAAATAACTTCCTTTCTGAAAAGTATTGATTGTATAGCATTGCTGTAGTATAAATGAGTCTAGTATCAGGCCTGGATAGAAATTCCATTAACTAAGAAACTAATATATATGTTATTGTAGTCTGATCATAGCAAAAAAACCACCTTAGACAGGCTTGCTACTGGCCTTTTAAAAAATGGCACATGTGACCATTGCGAGTTCAGAGAAGACTGAACTTAGTACTCTAAAAAACACAGTAAAGCACATAATGTGACAGTACTAGGTTTGTTGAGTTAAAAGAAGAAGAAGAAAGCAGTTGTTTCCTGACTTTTGGAATGGGATGAGGAGGGGCAGTAGTTGCAGACTGTGCAATGATTCAAAGGTAGTTTTCTTGGGGGAAAAAATAAAGGTTCTATAAGTTTAGATGACTTTGATGGATGGCAAAAATTGGGGAATAACTCTTAGAAATCTATTCCCCTTCAAGTACCCTTTCTCTGTGTAAGTAGGCAGCTTTCCGTGAAATAGGCTAAATTTGTAGCTGAGCATATTTAGAACATACAGGCTACTGAAGTCAAATTTAATAGCATTGAAGGAATAGTAAACTTTGGATTTGATTATATTTGAAAAACAGTTAAATAAAACTTCAGCCTATTTATTAGAAGCTGTATGGGGGTGGGGCATGCAGGTTAGCTGAATATGAAGGGCCTCTTCACTGAGGTCATTCACTAAATCTTTTCTCTTTTATGCTTCAGGATGAATTCCACTCACGGTTGCGTTTTAATCGGAGAGGACTGGTTGCCATGGCAAATGCTGGTCCTCATGATAATGGCAGCCAGTTTTTCTTTACACTGGGTCGAGCAGATGAACTTAACAATAAGCACACCATCTTTGGAAAGGTTTGTGTTCATCTTATTAGGCTTCTATAATATATATGATCAATTTATCTAAGAGCTGCCTTCATAAATTATTCCCTAGAATATTTATTTACCTTCAAATATGCTGGAATAGATCTCTGTTATAATGAACTGTGAGGGACCACCTGAATATTTTTGAGTATTTCACGTAAGGCATTGGTTATAACTTTAAATTTTTCTTTTTTCTAAAATCACACGAACTGGATTAGCTACTATGTCACTCAGTTCATACTGTTTTTATGTTTTTAGAAAGATACCAAGGTAATAAAATTTGGTGGTGCAAAGTTTATTTTGTTAATGATAAATTCCATTAAGTTTAAAGTGAAAGTTATGTTAACATTAAAACTGTTTGCCTGATATACTACTTCCAGTAATACCTGTTTAATCCTGCACACAATCAGCATTATAGCAGGGAATGTCATTTGCACAGAATTTTTAACAGTTTTCTGTAGAAAGAGTTTCTGAAGGCTCTTTTCTTACTATTCTCCCTTCTCATAAATACTGCATCCCTGTATGTTTTGTCTGAGGCATGTTAGACGTCATCAGTGTATCAGCTCCCTCTGCTGGTTCGGTGCGAATGGTTTCCCAGGTCCTAGGCAAAGCTGGATTTTGTGGTGATGAAAGGGAAAAAACAAACAGCACAACTGTAAAATTGGTATTATTTTAAAACTTCTGCCCTGGCTGGCGTAGCTCAGTGGATTGAGTGCGAGCTGCAAACCAAAGCATCGCAGGTTCGATTCCCAGTCAGGGCACATGCCTGGGTTGCAGGCCATGGCGCCCAGTAACTGCACACTGATGTTTCTCTCTCTCTCTCTCTCTCTCTCTTTTTCTCCCTTTTATCCCTCTCTAAAAAATAAATAAATAAAATCTTTAAAAAAAGAAAAAAAAAGTTGAATTAAAAAAATGGTAGCTTTAAAAAAAACTTCTGAGAAATGTTGAATGAAAGGAGTCAGCTAAAAAGCATGCAATAAAATATTATTGCTTAATACTTAGCAACGTGAGTTAAGAAATATGCATTGGCATAGCTGAGACATTCTGACACAGGTTGTCGGATGGTCATAGATTTTATTTCCTATTATTTAAAATAATCAAAGTTATGATAAAAGGAGTTTTAGGTTGGTATTCTGCACCATTGTTTACAGTTGATGTTATATGACTTATGTATCAGAGATAAAGTATAGCATAATGGTTAGTGTTCTGAAAGGCCATCACTGTCAGCTCTAGAATTTCTTTGAACCTCAGTTTTTTTATCTGGAGAAGGAAGGTAATGATAGTACCTACTTCTAGGGTGTTTGTGAGGATTAAATGAGGTAATATCTGCAAAGTACTTACCCCATTGTTATTATTTGCTTGTTCTACACTATTCTGAAGTCTACATTTGTTTATGATGTTTAAACGAAAAGTTGTCATTCAGTAAGAAGCTATTTGGCATTATATTTTAGTTTTTCTTTTTTTATTGATTCAAGAGAGACAAAGAGAGAAACATTGATTTGTTGTTCCACCCATCCATGCACCTGTTGGTTGATTCTTATTTGTGCCTTGACCCAGGATTGAACCCCAATCTTGGCATATTGGGACAGTGCTCTAACCAACTGAGCTACCTGGCCAGGGCTATATTTTAATTTTTAATAAAAGGTGATATTAAGTATATATTGGAAATTTCCCAAACATTTTACTGAGGAGTAGAATTTCATATATGCTGTTTCCTCTTAAGATGAAGTTGCTTTATTTGCTTTAATTAATCAATGCATATGCTCTTAGATAACAATATGAAGTATTTTCAAAGTGTTCCCCTATTTAAAAGAGTGAATGTCATAATTTGCTCAGTTTTTATTTCACTTCGTCAGGTTACAGGAGACACAATATATAACATGCTGCGACTGGCGGAAGTAGACACCGATGAGGAAGAAAGGCCACTGAATCCACACAGAATCAAAAGCTGTGAGGTGGGAGCGTGACTCGTGTGAGATAAAGCACTTAAATTGTCCTTTAAGAGAAATTGATTATTACTGTTTTTAAACTATCAGGTGAAGGCTTTATACTAAATTAAGTCACAACTCAGATTTTATCTCTGTAATTTAGGCACAGTTTCTGATTAAGAAGTTTTTTTTAATTGAAGGTTTTAAGTTCTAAGATGAAACTTTAGCTGATAATCCAATGAATGAAAAGCTTAATTCAGAATTTTCCATTTAGGGGAATTAGGTTTATGTAACCCAGTGAAGTGACTTCCTCAATAGATCAACAGTGACCCTTCATAGAGGAGGCCATTGGGGGTGGTCTTGAAGAACATTTGATTTGGAGTCAAAACACTTGATTTTGTCTTTGTTATTATCTACAAAATTTTCTTAGATATTTTTTCCTTTTGTAAAATAGGGATAAAGTGTCCTTTACTTAATAGCTCGTGGGTTATACAACAACCCAGTGAGCCCACGGAAGTGTGAGCTCTTGACGTGGTGTCCCTTTTGCTGCACCGGTGGTGGCTGTGTGAGCAAAACACACGGACACTGACGCCACCTCAGTTCAAGACTGGTTTTCGTTTTCTGTGAAGTTTTAAAACAGAATAATGGTTTCAACATATTTCTTTTCACAGGTTTTGTTTAATCCTTTTGATGACATCATTCCAAGAGAAATAAGAAAGCCAAAAAAAGAGAAACCAGAGGAGAAAGTGAAGCAATTGAAACCCAAAGGCACAAAGTAATGACAGTAGTAAGATTTTCCTTCAGCTTGAAATGCAACACTGATTCATAGAGTTTGCTTAATTCCCTTTTGTAAAAATTGTTTGCTAGTGAGAGGGCAGCCAGTTTGGACCAGGAAGATATCTGAATTATGAGTGTGTGTGTTTTTTTTCTAAGTGGGCATTTTTTGTGTTCAAATACAGTATATAACTTAAACTTAAGTATTGTCTCAGATGTCCATATAAAATCTGTGTTAATGTAAATAGATAAGGTTACTATAATAATTATTTATATAAATGAGTTCTTGAGAAATTTTTTGTCTTTTACTTGATTTTTCAATTAATATATGCTCAGTAAAAGGAGCTTGGAAAGTAAGGTATGAAGGATATGACTGAATGTTCACATAAGTTTTAATTCTTTTTTTTGGTGCTATTAAATTAATCTTATTATAACTATTTTTAAACAGAACACTGTTTCTGTATTCTGAATTATTTTCTTAGGATAGTTTTCAAAAAGTAGAAATTTCTTTTTATAATAAGTTCCAGTATTTTATGAATGGTATTTATATTCTTTGTTTTATTAAAATAGATGTCAGAGAGTTAGATTTCAGTTCATTCTTTTATTGAATTGTAGAATCTATATTAGGGATGTAATGTAGTTAAAGTGTTAGGTTGAGATAGTTCTACGTATAATCCTGCCTAACCCAGTTAAGAAGCAAAGTTTATTAGCTTTTTGGCCTTTAGTTCCCCCATCTTATAAAATGGAGATTAAAATAAATAAAATACATGATTGTCATGAAGATTAAATGAGAATTTAATTTTAGAAATTAAATTTGAAAATACCCAGTAGTATAGTATTCAATACATAATCATTTTTTTCCTTGATACCCTACAATATAAGTAAATAAGTTGCTTTTGTAAACTCTCAGATATGAAGCAGACATTTTAATAAACAGTTAATGTCTTGTGGCAAAGTAACTTCATATATGTATCTATATATTTGATTTCTTTTTACATTTTGAGTAATTTATCTTTTAGTGAAAAGTCACTCTATGTTCAGATACAATATTTTGGGCATGAGACAAAGCTCCAACCGACCGAGCCACACCAGCCAGGGCTCAGATACAATATTTTATTTCTATAATTTATCTTGACAACAAATCTAAAAATTGGGTGTTTTTATTTTTGTTTTCAATTCATAGTAAATATATTAGGGATGATGTGGTAGTCATTGATTGCATCTAGGCTTTGAAATAAAAATTCCTGTTTTGTTGCCAAATCTTTTCTAATATTTTAGGAGAACTTTAAGTAACGTATTATTGATCTTCCTTGGGATATCTTTGATTTGAAGGCTTAAAGAAGACACTTAGTTTTTCTCTCCCCTTGGGCTACTTTTTTAAATTAAGTTTATTGCTTATTTTTTTACTTAATAATTTTCTTTTAACGTACTAGTTTTAAAATATTAAACCATATTTTAGAAGACATTAGACTAATTGCCTCCCATTTGTACTGTAATATATTAGTTTTTTAGAAGTCTTCATTTTGCTAACCAGTTTTGATAAATATAAAGAGCTTAATTATTTCTGTCATACCTGACTTAGTATATTTAATAGTAGTGCTCAGAATGGATTTTTGGCTGTTAGTTTAGTCTAACATAGGAAACATCTGTTGTCTAAGGCCCAAACCTTAACACTATGTTGAGAATACGGATCCTTAGTGTATTTCTACTGAATACTAAGTAATATTGCCTATTGTTAAATGGTTAGAATGTGTTTCTTCTTGTAAGTTCTAGTCTGTTTTTTGAAAATAGCATATTTATGTTTTCTTTAACTTTTTCTTGCTGATTTTCTTTTATTCTTTTTTCCTTTCTTCCTCTTTTTAATTAGAAATTTTAGTTTACTTTCCTTTGGAGAAGAAGCTGAGGAAGAAGAGGAGGAAGTAAATCGAGTCAGTCAGGTAAAACTCGACTTTGCCCTTTGGTCTGAACTATAAAAGAAATTAGGGTTTATCTCTTATTCGTGTTTGTCTCTGTGCTGTACACAGCACAGCGCATTTCCCGTGGTGCACATTCAGGAAATGTTCATTGTATTAATTTGTAAAATGATTTATGGTCAGTAATATTTGTAACTTCTGAGAACATATGCCCTCTTAAAATTATAGTGTTTTTTTTAAGACCTGAATTTTTTTTATAGTCAAAACTAAAGTTAAAGAACCTTATGTTTCAGATTGTAATTACTATTTGTCTCTGTTAGGTGGTGATGATGATGATGATGATAATACACAGTGATAGACCAAAGCTCTTATATTCATTTTAATATTCATATATACTTATTCATTTCATTAATTCTCATCACAGCCCTTTAAGACAGGTATTATTATCCTCACTTTACCCATCAATAAATTAAGGCATAGATAGGTTGTAATTTGCTCAGAGTCATAGAACCAGTAAGTTAGCTAGAACTGGAATTTGAATCTACATCGATCTCACTATAAAATCCTTGTCTTTGGATTATATATTGCTTCCTGGCCTTTTACCCCACCAGTGCTTCCCATAGGCCTTCAAGTGTGGTTTTGCTCAGTATCACTTTCAGCACAGGGCTCGTGGCTGAAACACGTGCAGTGCCCTGCCCTGGTTTAGAGCAATGATTCTGAGAAGTCTACTCCAAGAAATCATCTAAAGGGTTTTTACTCCTGAAGATTCTGACACTTCTTCCTTTCTTGACAGTTACTGAATACTGAGATCTAAAGGATTAGGTTCAAAGTCTTTATCGTAGTAATCACAACTCCAAACCTAGTACTGCCTTGCTTGCTTACCATAGTCACCTATTTCTTACTGACACTAACAGTAGCATTGACATAAAGGCACATTGTTGCTACCCTTGTCTTTACATCTTATCCATGTGCTTTTCTTCCCTCACCACTGAGCATGGGTTTGGTAGGCTAATGTTGAGCGTGTGGTAAGCACTCTACTTATACCCCTTGCATTAAAACTGAATTAAAGTGGGCATATATAAGAAATATTTTGGTCAGAATTGTTTTTCTTGCTGACTTCAGTATTTTTGAATGAAATATTGATACTGTGATTCAGTTATCACCTGCATACTAATATTCTGAAAGAGGTGACAAAGCTGAACATTTCATCTCGGCTCTTCTCATTCTGATTTGCCTTTAGGAAGTATCTCTACTTCAGGTCTCAAAATTACATTCATCTTTACATGAAAATTTCCTTCCCTATTCCTCATCAATATCACCAGTATTTCTGTCACCCCAATAAAGCCATCTTCATTAGATAGATGTCAGTGCACTAGTCTTACATTATTCATGATACAAATTTGTGCCTCGATAAGATGAAAGAATTATGTGTCAGGATCCTGTGGGTATATTTGTAAATGGACAAAACTGCAAATGGTAAATCTGGGAATTGCCTAGCTTTCCTTTCACTGATGTTTTCTAAAGATGTCAAGTTTCCTGCATACTCATGCCTTCTCCCAGCCCTCCTACCTCTGGTTTTTCCTTGTGCTTGGAGTGTGCTCTCTCCTTTATTTGGCTAATTTTTGTTTTTCCTTTAAGATTCAGCTGTTCATAGAGCCAAAAACACTGAAATTGAGAACAGGCTGACAGTGATCAGAAGGGAGAGGGGAGGGGATAATGGGGGAAAAGGGTGAAGGGTTTGCAGGAACAATTATAAAGGACATATGGACAACAACAAGGGGGAGTGGAAATGGGGGAGGGCTGGAGTGGTAGGGAGGGCTGGTGGGGAAAAGGCAGAAAACTGTACTTGAACAACAATAAAAAAAATAAAAAATAAAAAAAAAGATTCAGCTGTTCAGAAAAAAAAAAAGAAAAGAAAGATTCAGCTGCTCTATCATCCCCCCGACTACCTCTACCTCCCTCTCCTAACCAACTCCTCCCCAGGCTGAGCTTAATTTCTCTCAGGGATAATCTGTCTCTGGCCTTCAAAAGCATTGATTACCCTTCACTGTATTAATTTATTTTATCTGCTACCTGTGCCAAATATTTATTTTATGTAATATTTATAACAAGCATGAGATACACAAATTTCATGAATGAAGAAACCAATACTCAGAGAAGTTATGTTGCTTGTCCAAGACCATGTACTTAGGACATGGTGGAGTCAGAAATTTGAAGTTAGGGTTCTATAGCTATTTAAGTCTGTGATGTGATTTTGAATGAAGTTGCCTGGTTCAATTGCAAGCCATCTAAAAGACTTGTGAGAGGCCCTGGCTGGTGTGGCTCAGTGGATTGAGCATGGGCTGCGAACTAGGCATTGCAGGTTCGATTCCCAGTCAGGGCACATGCCTAGGTTGCAGGCCATGTCTCTCAGCAACCTTATATTGATGTTTCTCTCTCTCTCTCTCTCTCTCTCTCTCTCTCTCTCTCTCTTCCCTCTCTAAAAATAAATAAATAAATAAATAAATAAATAAATAAATAAATAAATAAATAAAATCTTTCAAAAAAAAATAAAAAGGCTTGTGAGAAATTTCACTGGTAGCACAGCGTTGTGGGGTAGAAGGCAGTCCGCCGCAATTGGTCCACGCTCTTCCCTAACTCCCGTAGGGTTTTGGATTCTATATGAGGAGCAGCCTTGGAGATCAAGAGCAAGAGAAGGGAGTTTTTCTGTCAGTCTTTTTTGTTGAATTCAGTATCTGGTCTAAAGTAAGTTTTGTTCACAGTTAACTTTGAGGTTGACTTTACTAGGAAATTAATTTAATTTTTTCCTGTTTGTAACAGCAGCATGTGTTAAATATTTAAAGCTTATCTTCCTTCTGCTGCTTACTGTCGTACAAAGTTTTAAAAAAGATATGTTTACCTTATACTGAATATAGTAAACTTGATACTCCAAAAGCAATTTGTGCTTGCCATAAGGTTGATGTGTGAGGGAATACCACCATACATAGTGCCAGCTTGCTCTTAATGCTTGTTCTTAAACCTGAAAAACACTTCTAACTGTAGAAAGACTAAGTAAATGCTTTTCTCTTTGCCAAGAAAACTGCAACCTATAGTCCCTTAGCAGATGAGTAGTATAACCTAGTATGGTGTCATCCTACTTCTCATTTGACTCTTTAATAGGGTGGGCTCTCTGATAAAATTATCACATTTTTGTTTTTGACTCTCAAATCTGTATCTCTTACCTGGATTAGTCTTATATTTTTAACTAAATTTATTGGGATGGCATTAGTTAATAGGATCATATAGGTTTCAAGTGTAGATTTCTGTAATACATGATCTGTATATTATATTGTGTGCTCACCACCCAGAGTCAAATCATCTTCCATCACCGTATATTTTCTCCCTTTACCATCCCCTGTCCCCCTTTCCTCTGGTGACCGCCATACCGTTGTCTGGGTCTACAAGTTTCAGTTTTATATCTCATGTAGGGTGCTTAGCTTTTTCTGCCTGACTTATTTCACTTAGCATAATATTCTCAAGGTGCATCCATGTTGTCCCAAATGGAACTATTTCAAATCCGTGTCTCCCAGCTGGCTTACTCTTCTTTCTTTAGCTACCTACTGGACACCTCTCTGTTTGAAAATCCCACCAGTTACCCAAGCCCTGGCTGAGGCTTAATTCATTATATTTTCTCCTCAAACTTCTCTCTGCCCTGTGACTTTTCTTTCTCTTCCCTAGTATCAAGATCCTCTAAAGTATTTTAGATTCAGTTCTGACTTTTTTTCTTATTTTCACTCTCTACAACCAGTTAGCTGTACTGTTCTACTAATTTATCATCCATGATGTATCATAAATCTCTTTTTCCTTTTAATTTCTTTTGCTGCGCCCCTCGTTCAGGCCTTCATTACCTCTAGCCTCGGCTACCGCCACAGTCTGCAGACTGGTCTCCCATCTCCCTTCTCTTCCTTCTCCACTCGTCACTCGGAGTAGTCTTCCTGAAACCTTGTTATGAGGTTACAGTTGTGCTCTGCTGACCATAGTAATAAGGCCAAATTCTTTGGCCTGTTATTTCAAGCTTCTGCTTTCATGACTCCCCTTTGCCAACTCTGTTTCAACCTAATACTGCTTCAACTTCCCTGCTGATAAAAAACACTTACAGTATTTAAAAAAAAAATTAAATTCTTAGACCCATCTCAGACCTATTTAATCAGAGTCAACAATGGAGGGGACCTGGGAAGCTGTGCTTTTGTTGAATTCCCTGTAATTCTTATCAGGGAAATGTAGGAAACCCTGCGTTGGCAGATCTGAACTGTTCTCTGTTTTATGTAAGTGCCTTGTGTTTTCCGTGTGTGTGTGTGTGTGTGTGTGTGTGTGTGTGTGTGTCTTTGAGTTCCTTTCCCTGCCTGAAGTGTCCTATCTCACTTATGGCTGTCAAAGTCATATTTATTTTCAACACCTAAAATAACATCTTTTCTAAATGTATTTTCCACTCTTTTGTAATCTTTTTCTAATCTAATAACCTTTGCCTTTCTTGTGATCTTTACATTTTCTTTTTTAAAATATTCTTTCTGCCCTGGCTGGTGTAACTCAGTGGATTGAGCGTGGGCTGCGAACCAGGCATCGCAGGTTCAATTCCCAGTCAGGCCACATGCCTAGGTTGCAGGCCATGTCCCCCAGCAACCACACACTGATATTTCTCTCTCTCTCTCTCCCTCCCTTTCCTCTCTAAAAAAAATAAATAAATAAAATCTTTAAAAAAAAACATTCTTTCTGCTTTATTACATAAGAAATGTATGACTGTGTCCTCATTGTTTAGTGCTGAAACATTGTACCCTTTTCTTTCTGCCTTACTGCATGTGGAGTTCCCGGCTGTGAGCTCCCTGGTGGTGAAATTCGTGTCATCTCTGAGAGTGTGCTGGAGGAGAAATAGCATGAATTGGTGGTCACACAGACTTCCATTTGCAGTTTACTTTCCACTGGTACTCGGTGACCTTGGATAACCTAGTCTCCCTGATCTTCAGTTTTTCTCTTCGTTACATGGAAATAGTATGTACCGTTTGGAGTGGTGGAATTTAGGCTGTGGATATCCTTACATTGATGTATTAGACAATCTTGAAAATGTTTCTGAAAGTTAAATGTCTTTAAAGTAAACAGTGGACTCTAGGTTATAATTTGTAACTTATTTTCAGAGAGCTAAAGAATATCAAACAAACTCTAATATGATTATAACTATTATGCAGAGGCTAACACCCTCATGCTTAAGTGATCTAGAAGGCTGGGGAGAAACTTCCCCCAGCAGTTCAGCTTTCCAGAGTAGGAAGCCATAAGCTCAGTGTAACTGGCCTAGAGCCTTTCCTGAGCTCTCCCTTGAGGTCCTAGGTAGTGGCTTGAGCAGCCTGGGACAGCATGAGTGTACACCTGTACACCTGTACGCCAGGACCCGTCACAACCCGTCCTCCACGTGTAAGTAGGTCTTGGCACGCTGTGCAGAATCTTTGGCCTACAGGGTTTAGCTGTTTTGTCTGTTTATATAATGGAGTCATAGATAAATTTAGCTTGACAAAATAGAACCACAACAAAAAAGTCATCGACACTTACTGGTATAGAGGAAAGAAAATTTCTCCAGAGCACATGAGATAAATTCAAGAGAGAATTGACATGGAAGTGCATTTTGTTTATTTTGCTTTTGTCCTGTTCTTCAGACTATGAGTACTCTTCAAATGAAACCTTGATAAGGGAAGGGAAGGCTGACTTGATTGTTAGACAAGTATGACTGGTAGAATATATATTTTTTAAAGTTTAACCATACTGTTTTTAAATGTATGTAATAATTAGAAAGAGAGTCGAGTAAGTCTTTTACAGTGACTCAAAACAATTTGCAGTTGTAGTGGTTTGCATGAAATTAAATATTACTAGAGGACTCGAAAATAATTGTTTCATTATTCATTTGCTTATCAGGTTTCTTTTCTCAGTGACTCCAGTGTTAAGCTTTATTCCAGAACCAGTCGACATCACAAGCTAATAATTGGTAAAGCCTGAATTGGGGCTTCACCTTATGTGAAAGGAGAAATGAGATAGAGTTCCCTCTGGCTTATGGATTATCAGTGTGGGGTTACAGACACGGCTTCGCCCCACTCGTTTATTCATGACAAGGCTCCTCTCCCACGTGGGTTAGCTTTCCTCCATTATTTATTTCGGTATCTTTCTGCTACCTGATAGAGATCTCTTTTAGAATAATAGAATTTTATAGCTCAAAGGGATCTAGTCCAACTTCCTTTCTTTATAGAAGAGGAAACTAAGACTCTGGTTAAGTGACTTTCCAGACTGACTTCATTTCCTTTTTGATAGGATTGCATGATAGAGGAGTGTCATAATAACATATCTTGAGTTCAGGAAAGCACATTGTCAGAGCCTGTCATGATATTCTTGTGGACAACATGGGGAAATGTGATCTGGGAGATAGTACAGTCAGGTGGATTTATAGCTGATTGAATACTTCTGCCCAAAGAGTGCTTTGTTGTCAATCTGTGCCTGATTATTTGAAGTAGTAAGTTGAAATGTAATAGGAGTACATGTAAACTCTATACTTTAGTTTAATGAAATCAGCTGAATAGGTAACAGACCTAATAGCCTGTAAGTCCTAGTTGAGTTATTGAGAGTAAGGTCTCTGAAATAAGGAATTTAACTTTTTGTTTGTTTGTTGTTTATTTGCATTTGGGGGCTCACATGTGTACATCGTGTTTAGTTCTGAACACATTTAAGAAGGATGTGTGAAAATGTGATGGACAAACTAGACACATTCAGAAGCTGGGAGTGTCGTGGGGAGGCAGGGATAACACCAGAAGCCGCATTACACGGGGAATGCTTGGGGAACGGGATATGCTGTGGGGAGTGAAAACCAAGTGAAAATGTGACCCTAGGCTTCAGATATCTGAAAGGTTGTTGTCTGGAAGATTCCCTCCCTGCATGTTGCTTTCTTAAATAATAGCTTCTTTCAAGTGTCTGTATAGATTCAAAGTTTACTCCTGAATCTGTATGTATAACTTAAATACAAATGTCATAAAATATTTTCAAATGAAAGCTGACAACTAGACAAGTAGTTTTCATGAGGCAAGCTAAACAGTGGCCCGTTTAAAAGCGTCTCAGTAGCTAGACTTTGAAATGAGGGTTCAACTGCATCACATTCACAGTAATGACCCACCACACTTCTCTCACTTCAAGAGATGTTAACGTTTTTACTTCAAATCCACTTATGAAAGGCTGTTTTTTTTGCATTCAGAGAAAGTTATATTGATAAACAAATACACTACTTTCTAGAATAAAGTACAAATATTTTGCCCTATTCTCATTTATTCTATGAAATTAATTTGTTTAAACTGATTTGAGGGAGAGAGAGAGGGGAGAAACATTGATTTGTTGTTCCTTTAAGCATTCCTTGATTGCTTCTCGTATGTACCGTAACCTGACTGGATCAAACTGCAGCCTTGGCGTGTTGGGACGACACTCCAGCCAGCTGAGTTACCTGACCAGAGCCAGAAACCAATGGTTCCCAAAAAGTTGAGAGTTAGGGGCGGGCCTAGCATGGAGCATGCTGCCAGGCCATTTGCACAGAGGTTGTCAGAAGTTTTAAAATGTTTATGAAATATTTGCCCCATTAAGTTGCATTAAACTTGAATTTACTTATCTTTCTGGTTGTTAATATTTAACTAATTCTAAAAGGATGTTACTGTATTTGTATTAATTTCATATTTCTACTATCACAAATTACCATGAATTCAATGGCTTGAAGCAAAACAAATTTAGTATTTTATAGTTATGAAGGTCAGAAGTCCAAAACAGATTTTACTGGGCTGGAAATCGAGGTGTTGGCCAGGCTGACCTCCTTCTAGAGGCAGTAGGGAGAATCTCTTACCCTACCTTTGCCAGCTTCTAAGAGGCTGGACTGGAGGCTGAGGCCACCTCTGGCTGTGGTGTTTGTTTGTGATTGGGACTCCATGAGGGGACCCCATGGGGAAATTAAACAGGGACTATTTCTTAGGGTAGATGAAGGTAAACGTTTGTGGTTGGAGGTATAGGAGGAACCAATTTTAGGGAAGGAAAGCATGAATACAGGATGTTCAAGTTTTATTCTGTTTTAGGTCATTTTATTTTTACTTGTACAATTTTGCACATATCTCATTTAATTCCCTTTTGTAAAGTAGGCAAGGCTGCTATTGTAATTAGTTCCATTTGTAGGCAAGGGTTCTGAGGTCTGATGAGGTCATTCTGTTTCCCTAGATGGTATAAATTTCAGACTACAACTCATTGAATTACTGAATATTAGGTTTTAAAACTCATTTGGCCCCACCACTCTCTTTGTTTTTGTCCTGTGTTCTTTCTACTATACCACTCTGTGATTTTTGAAGTTATTTTTCAGTTTTCAAAGTTGGACAGACATCAAATAATTAGTTGATATTTTGCTTTTTCATCACTCTTTGGTTTATGTAAGGTTATAGATATAGAAATATAGATAATTACATAATTCAGATTATAACCTTTTAAAACTACAGATGAATAGCATCTTTAGATTAATTGGGAAACTTGTTTTGTGAAACTAGACTATCAATATGTTTTAATTAATTAGATTTTGTGGGGGAGCTTTGTCTGCAGAGCTCCCCATCTGCCACAGATGAGAATAAGTCTACCAAGACATGATCTGCTTGGGGAGGAAAGGTGGCCAGTCTCACAGGAGAAGGACCAACAGCCTTTTTCTCAATGGCTTTTATTAGGTTCGTTTACACAGGAATTCGGGTAAAGCTCATTACTCATTGCCGGGAAGTAAGGATCAAATAACAAAGAACTCTGGGGGCCTATTTTGAGTCAGGGTCAGATAGCTAAAGAATTGTAAAAACTTTAAGGAACAAACTTACTTCTTGTTTGGACCCTTATCATTCAATTGAGAGCATTCTAAACAAAGCAGGTTTCACAGGATTTTACATATTCTTTCTTAGGCCTGATCACCCAGGGAACCCGCCCTTTCCAGCACAGGGCTGCACCACCCTGTCATTGTTTCAGGCTTTGGTGGAGCAAGGGAAGTAAGGCAGCCAACAGATTAGGAGATTTTCTTGCAGACAATGAGGCCTCAGGCTATGTCAAAGCTGAGGGTCGAGGGTCCATCACCCCCTTTTGCTGTAGCCCCCAAAGTCCTTCCTTGGGGGCCTCCCACATGATCATGCCTGTCTTAGGTTGTTCCCCTCTTGGGGAATCTTACCTGTCATTGGCTAATTGACCAAGCATTGGGGGCCAGGCAGGGTGAAGTAAAAGGAGCAGAAGCGGCGCTCCTGCCAGGGAGATAAGCTTGTCTCCTTGGTGACTTATGGTTCCAAGGTTGTTCCCTCAGCCTTAGCCTTGGCGGGGGTTACAGCTTCTGATACCAGGCAGGGCAGTTCCCAACAAGATTTTAAAATGTGGAGAATTTCATATTAAAACAAAAGTTAAAACCTCTTATTTTAATAATAGAAATCTATTTCAGAAGGCATACATTTGCCTCAAGGTAATATCTACCAAATTTAGTAGGCTGCCCTCAAAATTGTTAAAAGAGTAGTGAATGAGGCTTAAGGGAAAGAGATAGTTTCATGTCTCTGTATCTAATATTTTAAAATTTCAATTAACATGCTTTGTAATGAACTTTTCAAAGTAAAATTTTCTTTCAAAGTAAATAGAAATTATTCTTTCTTTCTTAACTCAAACCTCTTATTGTTCACTATTACTTGATTAGTTGAGGGGGGAAAGTAAATTTGAAGGTTCTTCACCCTGTGGTGGGGAGGTCTATAGGATGGTCTGCAGCTCTGAAATCTGGCCTGTATTCTGGGTCCATAGGGGCCTCTAGGAAAAAAAATAGGTACCTTTACATTTTTGGTATCTATTGTGAGACCGACCTAGATTTAAATCATAGATCCTGTAATAGTGACTAGCATTGTGACCTCTAGTAAATTACATAAACTCAGTAGAATTTTCCATCTATAAAGTGTGGTTAATTTTATATATTTCAAATTTGTATATTTTAAATATATATATATATATAAAGTGCCCACTTTACATATTTTCTTTTGGGGAAAGGAGGAAATGAGGGGTAGGAATACTGTACTGTAGCATATTACCAGGCACAAAGTGTATACTTAAAAGTAGTAGTAGTAGTAGTAGTAGTAGTTATTTTATAGTAATGCTTTTTATCTCTCCCTACATCTTGTTTCCCTAGTAAAATACAAATTTATTGAGAACATGAACTTTGATATTAAAGCATTTGATACATGTTTGGGCACTGAGAGCCTCTTCCACATGCATTTACTCTTTGTTAAATAGCACCTCATAGGTGTGCTCATCTGATTGCTTGGGTACATTTTAGAAGAGATTCTCTGTAGTGTAAAGAGTATATTTAAAGGATAATAGTGTACATTTATTTCAAATGACTCGTGATTTATCTTTCAAGTTTTAATATATGGGCCAAAAGTTAATTTATTTACCTGTATGTAAAGCATAATGAGGACTTAGCATTTGGAAATAGGAGTCTGTACTTGTTTTCAAGGATATATCACTTTTTGAAAGAAAAAGGTATTTCTTGAGATCCAGGATGGCAGAGGAGTAAGTGGAAGCTACAGTAATTTCCTCCCAGGACCAATCTGGAATTACAACTAAACTGTAGAGAAATCATCCTGAATAACCAACTGAACACAAGTTGGAGAGAAGCCTTATAACCACAGAGACACAAAAGTACCACGACCAGACTGGTGGGAAGTACGGAGGTGTAAGAGGGCTGGCTGGGCTCCCACAGGTGGCAGCTGAAGTTCCAGAGGGATATTTCAGCAGCTAGAGGGTTCCCCCTGAGAAGTGTGGCGTCTAAACCCCAAGCTGGACTCCCTAGCCTACATCATCAGAGCCAGAAAGGAACCCAGATAACATCCAACGGTGAAAAGCTATGGGTTTCTGTCTGACAGAGAGAAACTGCTGGAGATACAGTGAGACTCTTAAAGGGTTAATGCACAAAACCTCGTTTGTAGCCACTTACCCTGGGATCCAGCAAAGGGAGGGCAGAGTGGACTAGAGACACTTGAGAAGAGTCTGGGGTTGGTGGCTCTGGGGAGAGAACTGAAGAAACAGCTGCCATGATCCCTGTGCTGAGTCATTCCCCATACTGCAGGAATCATGTCTCTTAGGCAGAGCACTCCTCTGAGTGGCATCAGCCTGAGGGAAGCAATACCCCCACCTGCAGGGGGGTATTTACTCTTCCCCACCCTTAAGCCTGGCTGCTATTAACAGTTTGATTGGACAAACAGTTGATCAGTTTAATGACTAAGGCAGAAAATACAAAGAAGCAGCCAAAATGAGAAGACAAAAGAACAGACTCCAAATGAAAGAACAAGAGAATTCTCCAGAAAAACTAGAAGATATGGAGGCAGGCAAGTCATCAGATAGAGTTTAGAGTAATGATTATAAGGATACTCAACAGCATGAAAAAAGATATAGAAACCATAAAAAAGAACCAGTCAGAAATAAAGGATGCAATATCTGAACTACATAATACACTGGAAGGAATAAACATTGGGTTAGGTGAAGCAGAGGATGGAGTCAGTGTTTTGGAAGACAAAGTAGAAAAAAAAAATACCCAGACAGAGCAACAATAGGAAAAAAGACTTTTAAAAAATGAGGAGAGCTAAAGATATATTTTGGACACCATGAAGTGTAACAGGATTTGCATCATGGAATGCCAGAAGGAGAAGAGAGTGAGCAAGGGATCAAGAACCTACTTGAAGAAATGGTGACCAAAAATTTACCTAACCTGGTAACCAAAAATGTCACACAAGTTCAGGCAGCTCAGAGAGTCCCTAACAAGTTGGACCTAAAGAAGGCCTGCACCAAAATGACAAGGCTTAAAGACAAGGAGAGAATCCTAAAAGCCACAAGAGAAAAGCAGGTAGTTACCCACAAGGGAGCACCAATTAGACTGGCATCTGATCACTCAACAGAAACATTTCAGCCCAGAAGGGAGTGGTGTGAAATATTAAAGGTGATTACAAGCAAGGACTTACAACCAAAGCTACTTTACCATGCAAGGCTATCATTTAAAATTGGAGAAGAAATAAGGACCTTCCCACACAAGAAGAAGCAAAAGGAGTTTGTTAACACCAAACCAGTACTACAACAAATTGTTAAAGGGCTTGGTTTAAGAAGAAGAAGAAGAAGAAGGAAAAAAAAAAGAAAACAATCTAATAATAAAATGGCACTACATATATGTCTATCAATAATCACCTTAAATGTCAGTGGCTTAAATGTTCCCACCAAAAGACAGAAGGCAACTGAATTGATAAGAAAATAAGACCTATATATATATGCTGCGTCCAAAAACCCACCTCAGATTAAAAGATTCTAAAAGTAAAGGGTTGAAAAAAGATATTTCATGCAAATGCAAAAGAAAAAACAAAACCTGAGGTAACAGTACTTATATCTGTTGTATAATCCTAGTAAACATTTATGCACCCAACAAAGGAGCACCTAAGTATGTAAAACAAATCTTGATGGACATGACGGGAGAGATCGACAGAAATATAGTTATAGCTGGGGTTTTAACACCCCATTGATTTTAATGGATAGATCTCCCAGGCAGAAGATCAATAGGAGATAGTGTCCTTAAACAACACACAACATCAAATGAGCATTTCATCCCAAAGCAGCAGGCTGTACATACTTTTCAAGTGCACATGGAACATTTTCTAGGAGAGACCACATGTGAGAACACAAAACAAGTCTCGATAAATTTAAGAAGACTGAAAGCACATCAAGCATCTTCTCTGATCACAATGCTGTGAAACTAGAAATCAATCACAAGAACCCTGAAAATCACCAAAGACATGGAAGACAAATTAACATGTTATTAAACAGTGAATGGGTGAATAATGAGAACAAGGAAGAAATCAAAAGATACCTTGAAACAATTGAAAACGAGGACACAACAATCCAAAATCTGTGGGACATTGGGAAAGCAGTCCTAAGAAGGAAATTCATAGCGCTACAGGCCTATCTCAAAAAAAAAAAAGTGGGGGGAAGGAAGGAAGAAAAAAAGAAAGAGCTCAAATAAACGATCTAACTTGACACCAACATCAACTTGAAAAAGAACAACAAACAAAGCCCAAAGTAAGTAGAAGGAAAAAATAATAAAGATCAGAGCATAAATAAACAAAATAGGATCTATTTAAAAATGATACAAAAGATCAGTGAATCCAAGAGATATTTCTTTTAAAAGATTGACAAACCTTCAACTAGACTCATCAAGAAAAAGCAAAAGAGAAAGGACCCAAATAAATAAAACCAGAAATGAAAGAGGAGAAATAACTGACTCTAAAGAAATACAAAGGATTATAGGAAAAATATGAACAATTGTATGCCAACCAACTGGACAAACTGGACGAAATGGATAAATTCCTAGAGACATGCAATCTTCCAAAAATAAATCAGAAAATCTGAATAGACGGATTGTATCTAATGAAATTGAAGCAGTAATGAAAAAACTCCCAACAAACAAAAGTCCTAGACCAGGTGGCTTCACAAGTGAATTTTAACAAACATTCTGAAAAGAACTAATACCTCTTCTTCTCAAACTATTTCATAAAATGCAAGAGGAGGGAAGGCTTCCAAACTCATTTTTCAGACCAGTTTTATCCTAATCCCAATACCAGATAAAGATACTACAAAGAGAAAATTATAGGCTGATATCCCTGATGAACATAGATGCTAAAATCCTCAACAAAATACTAGCAAGCCAAATACAGAAATGCATCAAAAAGATCATACCCTGTGGATCAAGTAGGATTTATTCTGGGAATGCAAGGATTGTACAACATTCACATCAATAAATGTGATTGACCACATAAACAAAATGAAGGATAAAAACCACATGATCATAACAATAGATGCAAAAAAAGCATTTGATAAAATCCAGCCCTCATTTATGATGAAAACTCTCAGCAAGGTGGGAACAGAGGGAACATACCTAAATATAAAAAAGGCCATATATGACAAACCCTTGTCAGCATCATACTCAATGGGCAAAACCTACAAGCATTCCCCTTAAGATTGGGAACAAGACAGGGAAATCCACTTCCACCTCTCTTAATTCAACATAGTGCTGGAAGTTCTAGTCACAGCAATGAGAGAAGAAGAAGAAATAAAAGGCATCTAAATTGGAAAGGAAGAAGTGAAACTCTCTTTATTTGCAATGACATAATATTGTACATAGAGAACCCAAAAAATTCCACCAAGAAACTACTAAAATGAGAAATGAATTCAGCAAAATAGCAGGATACAAAATTAACATCCAGAAATCAGTTGCATTTTTATATGCCAATAATGAACTAACAGAAAGGGAAATTAAGAAAACAATCCCATTCATAATTGCTGCAAATAGAATAAAATACCTGGAATAAACCTAACCAGGATGTAAAAGACCTGTACATGGGAAATTATGAAACACTGAAGAAAGAAATTGAAGAAGATACAAATAAGTGGGAGCACATACCATGTTTAATGGTAAGAAGAATTAACATCATTAAAATATCCATGCTACCCAAAGCAATCTATAGATTCAGTGCAATTTCTATCAAGATTCCAATGACATATTTCACAGAACTAGAACAAATAGTTCAAAAATTTATATGGAACCACAAAAGGCCCCACATAGCAATAGCGATCCTAATATCAAACTATGTTACAAGGCCATAGTAATCAAAACAGCATGGTACTGGCATAAAAACAGAAACATAGATCAATGGAACAGATAGAGAGCCTAGAAATAAAACCACACCTTTATAGTCCATTAATATTTGAAAGAGGAAGCAAGCACATAAAATGAGCTAAAGATAGTTTATCCAGTAAATAGTATTGTGAAAATTGGACAGATAAGTGCTGAAAAATGAAACTAGACCACCTTCTTACACCACACACAAGAATAAATTTAGAATGGATCAAAAGCTTAAATGTTAGACCTGAAACCATAAAAATCCTAGAAGGGCAGGAAAATCCCAGACATTACTCATAGAAATTTTTTATTGGATGTCATCTCCCCAGGCTAGGGAAGAAAAAGAAAAAATAAACAAATGGGACTACTGCAAACCTAAAACTTTTGCACAGCAAAGGAAATCATCAACAAAATAAAAAAACAACCTACAGAGCGGGAGAACATATTCACTGATACATCTGATAGGGGGTTAATATCCAAAATTTATAAGTATGTACAAAACTCAACACCAAAAAACCCCAAACAACCCAATTAAAAAATGGGCAAAGAACCTGAATAGACACTTCTCCAAAGAGGACATACAGATGGCTAACAGACATCTGAAAAGATACCCAATGTCACTAATCATTAGAGAGATGCACATTAAAACCACAATGAGATACCATCTCACACTTGTCAGAATGGCTATCATCAATAAATCAACAAACAAATAACAAGTACTGATGAGAATATGCAGAAAAGGGAACCCTAGTGCATTTTTTTATGGGAATCTAGACTGGTGCAGCCACTGTGAAAAGTAGTATGGAGATACTGCTTTTTACAAATTAAAAATGCATCTGCCTTTGACCCAGAGATCCCACTTCTGGGAATATATCTGAAGAAACCCAAAACACTAATTTGAAAGAACATAAGCACCCCTATGCTCACTGCAGTGTTATTTACAATGCCAAGACATGGAAGCAGCCCAAGTGTCCATCAGTAGATGAGTGGATCAGACAACTATGGGACATTTACACGATGGAATTCTACTTGGCTGTAAAAAAGAAGAAAATATTACTCTTTGCAATAGTATGGATGGACCTGGAGAACATTATGCTAAGTGAAATAAGCCAGTCAGAGAAGGACAAATACCATAGGATCTCTCTCATATGTGGAATCTAATGAACAAACTGAACTAGCATGCAAAACAGACAGATTCACAGATGGAGAGCAGGCTGACGGCTAGTGTGGGAGGGGAGGTTGGGGGTGGAAGGACTGAGCAAAAAGCAGAAAGGTCTCATGGACATGGAAAAGAGTGTGGTAATTGCTGCGGGGAGGGACGTATAAGGGGACTAAATGGTAATAGAAAAAATACAATGAAGATTAAAAAAACAAAAAAGGTGTTTCTAATATAATATTTTCAGTCAATAGGAGAGTAAATTCTTATTTATAAAGCTTTACTTTATACTGAAGTTTTCGGGAACACATTTCTTTTGCTAACCGTGTTATATCAGTCCTAGATTTCATGTAAATTTGTTGGTCGTCCTTTTGGAAGCCTGGTTTTCCCCGACTCATGGTCATGTCTGCATTCCTTTCTAGAGCATGAAGGGGAAAAGCAAAAGCAGTCATGACTTGCTGAAGGATGACCCACATCTCAGTTCCGTTCCAGTTGTTGAAAGGTTAGTGCGGTGCTAGTGAGATCCAAAGTTCTTATTTTCTGGCTTGGATAATTTACAACTTCCTTTGTGAGTAAACAGCTATTTCTCACATGTCAAGCTTTTTCAACCCAGCCAAAAGTTAAAGCCTTTTTTCAGTGGTGGTGGGTAGAAGTTCCACCACAGTGGAGAGAAGCACTGTCACTCATTCTTCTCGCTATCTGCCTCAGTCCAACTAATTAAATTGAAATTAATTGTTAAAATTTTAAGTCTTGGGATAGTTTCCAGAGTAGGAAGCTTTGCTTTAATGTTTTTATGTTTAATTCAGAGTTGCTTTGCCAACTTTTTCTGTGAAGCATTTTTTTTCTCAGTTGGTATGATTGATAAACAAAGCAGAATTGAAGGGTTTGTGAAACAGTCACCTCATTGTTGGCCAGTCCTTTGAGTATTATTTCTTACATGTTTTCAGGAGTTAACAGAAAATTACCTTACTATCTTTGTTCCTTCTCTTTGAGAAGGGGGGATGTCTGGCTGTTACGTATAATTGCACATGATATTTTCAGCCAGTGTTTCAAAGGGGGACTAAAATACTATTGTACTACAGTTAGATCATTTTCGGAAATTCTGCTCCAAAACGGTCTTCTTAATATCATTGCATCTGAAGGATTTGTTTTCACCAGCCAGAATACATCAAGCTAGTGGAAGAAAGTTTTTTCAGTTGCCCTTTGTTCATAAAAATAGCATTGTTGGTTATTGCTTGCATTATTTTCTTTTAATTCTATTGATTTTGTATATGTAGTAATGGAGTACCTCTTATTCCATTTAAAAGATGACTCATTTTTAGTATGTTTCCATTTACTCTAGAATGCCATTCTGAAATTCCTATATTAAACTACATTTTTGAAGTATTCATCCAGCAAAATATTCTAAATTTGGGAGTTATTGAATAATTTTATTAGTTTCATTTTGAAGCTAAAATTTATTGTTTTTCTTATTTTTTGTAGTGAAAAAGGTGATGAAGCAGGAGATTTAGATGATGTGAGTATTTTAATACAAATAATAGTTTGAACAATTTAAAGAAAATTCAAAATCTTAAAAAATTCAATTGTTTTTCTTATAAGGCTATATATATACATATATATATAACTTTTACAGTTATAAAATTTTGAAAAAATTTGGAAGATTTGAAAAATACATAACTTATTTTGATATAATATTTTCTTCGAAGCATATGTCTATGTGTGTGGAATCGTATATATGAGTTTCTAGCCTGTCTTTTCCCCCTATGATATAACATTACTTGAATACTCAAAATTCAGATGGCTTGGTTTTATTTCATTCTGTGGAAAGGTGACATGTTGGTGCCTGTATACCCTTCGTGATGTATGAGAAATGCTTGGGTCAGTCATTTATATTAGTCAGCATTCCTTCTTTACACACATTTCAGGAGATTCTCTTCCATGACTGTAGTGCTCTTTCTTCATCAGTAGTACTGGCTTAAATCTGATAAAAACAGGAGGCAGAATTTCCTTTATGTATAAGTGACCAAGTTTTTCAAGTCAACCATTTGTCACTTTATGTAAAAACCCACTGATCTGTGTGCATCGTGCAGTTCAGTAGGAAGTACATGACTTCCTATGCATGAACACAGCTTGACATCAATTAGCACAGTTAAAAGCGGGGGATCTTTCTGACTATGTGTAGTAGAGAAGGGAGGAATATCTAACCTACTCAAGAAAACCTTCCTGAAGGAGATGATTGTGTTGTGTAGTGTAGAAGAATTAGGCATCGACTGGATCGAAGAAAGAACATGGTACAGGGCGGAGTTCCTTTAGCGTGGAGAACAGCATAAAGTGTGGTAACAAGGAGAGATTATACCTTATTTAGGAAGTACAAGCTGAGGTTCACGTTTGAGAAGGAACCTGCCTCATGTGAACAGCAGAGAAAAAGAGTGTTGGAGGTAGAAGAAACTGCATGCACAAAAGGCTTGGAAGCAGGAGAGAACTTGGTGTGCGCCTGGAGCTGAACACAGATGAGTGTGACCAGAGTGTCATGACAGGAGTGAGAGGGGATGAGGCTGGAGAGGTAGGTGAGGCCAGATATGAGAGAGCTTTGTAGGCCATGGTGAGGAGTTTAAATTCCACTTCAAAAGCAATGAGGAGCAGCTAAAAGAGTGTTAGTTAAGAAGAAGAGTGCTGTGGTCAACTTTACGTTTTAGGAAGGCCACTCTTGGCAATATTGTAGAGGACAAATTAGAAGAATTAGACTGGTATCAAGGAGACCTCTTGGGCAGCTGTCACAAAAGGACAGTGTGATACAAGACCACAGCTGTGACGTGAGAAAGAGATCAGAAAGATACATAGTCTAAGAGGTGACTGATAGGATATTATGAAGTGAGAGAGAAAGACAAGTCTGGGACAACCACAAGAAAGAGTAGGCTTGAGGTGGGGAGAAAGATGAAAAATAACATGGTTAATTTCATACATTTTGAGATTCAGAGAACTTGGAGACGCCCGTGTAACAATAATATGGGTCAGAAGATAGTTGGATCAAAATCTGATATAAAAGTATAGATCTGTTCTTACAGCCTGGTGGGGGTGAAGTCATCTAAGGATAGTGTGTGCTCTTGAACCTGCTTTGTGTCTCTGATACTTTGCAATCACTTAAACTGTAAATGTTCTTTCCAGAGAATATACTACAAACACAAACAAAATTTAATGAATGTGCCGGGATTTTTTTTTAGATCTCCTGAAGACTAAGCATGAAAAACCTAGGTTAGTGGTTATCAACTTCTAGGGCTAAAAAATTTCTTAAACATTTCACTGAAAACATTCACAATTTCTATTCCTAGAGATTTGGTTTGGAAAGACTGGGAGGATTTTACATTTTCTCAACAACAGACTATGTTATACAAGGGGGGACCCAAAAAACCCCAAAATTTATTTTTAAAAAATGGTGTACTTATTCTTACATGTTTAAACTTCAGTCACCTTCAAAGTACTCTCCATTTGATGCAGTATGCCTATTAAGGCTTATTTCCACAGCTCAAAACAGTGTTTAAACTCGTCAATTTTGATGCCTTTTAGTGCTTCTGCCATTTTTTTTTTATTCACTTCTTCCACATGAGCAAAACATTTCCCTTTGAGGACTTTTTTCTTCTGGGGACACAAAAAAACATCACTCAGGGAGATCCAGTGAATAGGGAGAGTGGGGCAAAGGGGTCATACTGTTTTTGGTCAAAAACCGCTGACCACTCAGCACAGTGTGGGCAGGTGCGCTTATAAATCACCCATCAGGAAATGGGCAAACTTATTGAAAGAGTCTTTAAAAAAAATTCATTGAAACTGAATGCTGCCTCTCCCAACAACGCCAGCTGATCCCCTGATACAGATGGGTTCCTAGAACAGTCATCCAAGGGAGAAGCCTGGACTACAAGGGACCTGCCCTCCAGAAGACAGTTCTGGGTTTTTTGGGGCCCCTCTTATATAACCTGAGAAGCAGACTTCAAGGACTGCTGCTCAAAAGGTCCACGACCTCAAGTTAAGAATCTTGCTTCAGAGAAACACAAGAGAAAAAGATGCACTTGGAGTAGCATCTTCCTTCTGTTGTTTCCTCCCCTTACTTTCTTCCCTCTCCTTTCTCTCTCCACTCCCTCTCTCTGTTCTTGCTGGGAACTCCTCTGGAAGCTGAAGATATGGCAGTAAGTAAAATAGTCCAGAATATTAGCCCTCATAGAGTGCATCCTGCAATTTTGGGAGATAGACAATAAACATAACTAATTAAAATGTGTAGTATTTCAGATGGGTGATAAATGCTTTGGGGAGAAAACAAGAGGAAAGTAGTACTGGAGGTGGATGGGTAGTTCTGCCATTTTAATAGGGTGATTAAGGTAAGTATCACGGAGAGGGTAACATTGGAACAGAGATCTGAAGGAGATTAAAGAGCAAACTGCGCGGATACATGGAATAAGAATGTTTAAGGCTGGAGAGAACAGCAACTCCAGAGCTGGCCAGTGTTGTTAGGATGGAGTTGTAGGTGATTATGTCAGGGAGGTACAGACTGCGTAGGTTCTTGAGTGACTTGGGGATCCATTGGAGGGTTTTGAGAAGAGGAGTAATGGCTCTGACTTAGATCAGGGGTGTCAAACTTATTTTCACCAGCGGCCATATCAGTCTCCCAGTTGCCCTCAAAGGGCCAAATGTAGTTTTAGGACTGTATAAATGTAATTACTCCTTCACAGTTAAGCGAGAGCTCAGCGCTGTCAGTGGGTAGAAACAAGGTGCCTGACAGATAAAACAAGGTGGAGGGCCGGATCCGGCCCATGGGCCTTGTATTTGCCACCTGTGACTTAGATTATGGGGAAAAATCTCAGCTGTCCCACCTTCACCTCTTCTACTTGAATTAATCCCTGGTTAAGGTTGGGATGCTGGTGATACAATGGAAGCAGTTTGCTGCCCAGAGGGGCTGGGTGTGAGTGGAGCAAACATTGACTGGGGCATCTCACATTTACATAGTTCACCTGGAGCAGATAACAGGGTATTCCTGCCTGTAGCACATTCTTCAGGCCCTTACTAACGAATAACAAAACAAAACAAAAACTAAATCTGGCCTACGGTGCAATGAAAGTCTGAGATGGACCTCGGAAAGCGAAAGGGGAGATGGAACACCCAGCAAATACTCCATTTCAATTTCTACAGGACGGAGAATTTGAAGATGCAGAGCATGATGAAAATGTTGATGGTGATGAAAAGAGCCTGATGAGAGAAAGAGTTGCAAAAAAGTTAAAAAAGGACCCAAGTGCAGGTGCTAAATCAGCTGGAGAAGGAGAAGAGAAGAAATTGGGTAGCCGCAGGTGAGTTATTGTACTTCTAGGTATCAGAGTATCTGTCTTTTTATGCTTCATTTTAAAGTGAGATTGAGTCCTGTAATTAACTTTTTTTTTTTTAAGGATTTTTTTTTGTTTAATTTTTGAGAGGGGAAAGGAAGTAGGAGAGAAACATCAATGTGTGGTTGCCCCTTGCACACTCCCTACTGGGGATGTGGCTCACAACCGAGGCGTGCACACTTACTGGGAATTGAACCCAGATCCCATTGGTTCCCAGGCTGGTAATCCACTAAGCCACACCAGCCAGGATAGTTAACGCATTTTTTAAATACTACCTTTATAATGTTTGGTATATGTACCAGTTGTGCTAAATTAGCTCATCTGGAGGGCTAAAAAAAAAATAGACCAGTTTTAAAGTAATTATAGCAATGGTCCTATGAGTCAAATTCTGCTTCATTTCTGTCTGATCTCTTCTTTAAAATCTGTAAATTTTTATATATGAGGCAAGCAATGTACTAGCTAGTTGTGAAGGTTGTGTTTGTTTAATATCAATGAGAACAGTAGAGTAATTGTGGAGAATAAAAAAGATGTCTTCAGATTTAGGTGAGTAAAATTTTTCAAAACTGGTTAAGAAAGTGTGTGAGCATGAATACTCTTAAAAATGTCTTCAAATCTGACGTATTCTATATACCCTCCTACTCTCAGTGGTGTCATCAAAGAAATTTCAGCAAGTATCTGGTGATAAAGAGCTGTTGAATTTTTAACTCAACATTTTATTCCCCTGAAATTCAACTTAATTGAAAAACTCCTTTGTGATTCTGTTACTACAACTTTATGATATATATTTTAATTAATATTGCTTTAAGAAGTAATAGTATTTGTTTTCTTTGGATGGCCTACATTTGGGGATAAGATAGATCTAACTACAGATGAACAACATGTTATGTTTCTCAACCTCATATAAAAAACTTAAAAAATATTCCCATGTTGTCATTGCTTAGCTCCCTTAATTTTTTCTTTTATGTAACCAGAAAAGTAATTTCCAGAAGTTTCCACTGATAACTTGCATTCAGAAATGTTACTTAGAATGTTTTTTTCCAACAGTGTTCACCTGACAAGTAATCACTTTGAATAATTTGATATAGTAGATTAACTTGGGCCACTGTTAATGGAAGAGTTTGGTGCTTACGTATATGCTTGTACGTAAATGGGGGTGACGAGCCTCTCATCACCTCTGTAACTTTTAGTCAAACATGAATATAATCAAGGATTCTCTCTCTCTCATTCAAAACAAGTGTTTTCTGATTTTTAACAACTATGAATTAGGTTTATAATATGACAAACATATATTTTGATTTTTAATAAATGAATCAAATATTTGTTGTTTAAATGTTTTCTGAAGCCCTCAACTTTATCTTGTTGGCCTTAATACAATTTCAAATATTTATATATGCCGTAATTAATAGAACTTATAATTTAGCAAAGCTGAAGAACTAAGTGAGCTTATTTGGCTAAACTGGCCTTACTAAACACCAAACATCTATTTGTAAGTGTTCTCTTTTCCCAAATTTCAATACTCACATCTTCTCCTTTCCCTTCTTTATCCCCTCTCCTACCTACAAAGAGAAATAAAAGAAAAATGAGGAGATCAGGAGAAGTACAGAATTTCTAAGGGAAAATAGAGTTTTTCTGTCTTATTTATAAATTTTCATGATTATCTTATGACCACTTATTTTAAGTACAAAAAATTTCCAAAATCACTAGTACTTTTGGTCAGATATATTAGCTTCACTATAGTTTAAATCTCAGGTTAGTTTTATTTTTTAAAAAAACAAAACCTCTAAGAGTCATAAAAACTTGTACTGTGGTGAAAAGGATAATTATATTTAAAGGAAAATCACTGCTCAGCAGAGGTTGAATTATAATGCAAATTATAGCTGCCAGCCAGATAGGATGTCATTGTGAAATCATTGTCTGTTTAAAATTCAGTGTTCTTGGTGTATATAAACTTCTCATCTGGATGTACTTGAAGCACTCTATTATCTTTTGGCCAATTTTTATTTGAGCAGTAGGGATCAGGGACTAGACTAGCATACCAGCCCTTCAGGCAAGGAGCCATTCAAAGTATAAATTTACCGAAGATTTTTGGTATTGCTTTTATTGTTAAAGAAACATCTGGAATCTGTTAAAGCTGTTTATCACTTTGAATGTTAAACCTACAAGCAGGTTTGTTGAGTATTTAATATTTAAGCTTGGGGATGGTATTTAACAATATAATTTTCAACAAATTTACATAGAATAGAATCTTTCCCTGATAATGTAAACTCAGCAATGTCTCTAGTCATTCTGCTGAAAAGTACTTAGGGTTTCAGGAGAAACAAATTCATAGCTATTCCTACCTTCTCTCCTTTCTTTTTTCTCATTATACTTATTCTGACTTCTTCAGGATTTTGGTCCTTTGCCTCCTCCCTTTTCTAAATGCATCAGTCTCACTCTCTTTCTTATTCAGAGCGCCTTCTCTAAGCTTCTGCCTTGACTACTGGATGTAGAAGAGCAAAGTCACACAGCCAAGTAGGAGCCCAGCCTTAGCTGCGCCTGCAATGATTTTTCATCACCCACTCACTCTGACCAGTCATCTGGCTTCCAGGTCTCGGAACTAGGAGTAACTTCTTTAACTCTTCCTCTTTTCTCTCTAAGCCTTTGTGCTTTCAGATCAAAGCTTATCTTTGTCCTGCAATTTAAAGGGAGAGGAATCTCTCTGTCCTTCCAAAACGGTCCCATCCTCTTTCTTCTGTGTTCGGTTTTCTCTTGTTAACACAAGAAATATTCAAACCAGTAGAGAATTTTTGTGAGTTTATTTGGGCCAAACTGATGACAGTTGTCTCAAGGAGCAAAACCTCAACAGATTGAGGAAATGCTCTGCAGAATGGCAGTTTGCACCTCACTTAATACATTATAACCAAAAGAGAAGACGGTAAGTGGGTTACCTGAAATCCACTGGTGACAGATGAAGGAGACAGGAGAAAGGGAAGTGGGGCAGGGGTAGGGGGACCTCTGGGATGGAATACAAAGTAAAAGGATAGACACGTTTTTTACATTGGTGGGTACAAGGTGGTTAACAGTCAACAATTAGCGTGATAACAACAGCAGTGAGGGGTTTGTGGCCTCCACTCCAGTGCGGTGGTTGTGCACTGAGGGTCCAGAAAATGGAAAGTGGACATTCCAAAAGCACGTCATCCTAGATTCCACAAGACAACGGACAGGCTCAGTTAAGATAAAGATTGACTTTGATCAAGGAAGATTTTAGCCTAGGACATGACTACCTGCCTAAACTGCTTTTGGTTAATAAATGTTCATTTTAGACCATCCTTTGTGGTTACTTTAGGTCTGTGAGGTGACACGGCTGCCACACAGGCCTCCCCTGAGCTTGTCAGGGTTGGTGTGTGCCCCTTTCTGTCCACACTCTCTTCACTGGTTTCTTCCCTTCAGCTTGTGATGAAGCATCTCCCAGTACTCCAGAGGACACACAAAAGCACTCCATCTCATTTCCTGTCCCTACCCCCTTACTTCACATTTATTTCTGAATATGTACATCATTTAGCTTTCCCCTCATCCCTCCACTGAAGCTACTCTCACTGAGGCCATCTAATTAGCAAACGTAATGGCTGCTTGCCAGTTTTTGTGGGGGTGGGGGTTGTGTGTCTGTGCAGTAGAATTTTTTTTATCTATCCTCTTGAAACCCATCTTCCTCTTGAACCTGATTCTTAAAATGTGATCCATGAACTAACAGCATTAGTATCACTTGGGAACGTTTCTAGAAATGCTGAGACTCAGGCCCCACCCCACACTTCCCGACTCAGAATGTGCATTTTAACAGGATCCCCAGGTGATTTGTATGTACATTAAAGTTTGAGAAGCACTCCTCTAAAATACTAATTTTTATCCTCACTGCTGCTGGACTAGTTCAAGTTTATATCATCTTAACTCCAAAGTCAGCAACTTGGTAGGACCTCCTCTGGCTCCCCAGGGCATTCTTATTGCACCATCCTCACACTCCTGTGATAGTGTGACATTAGGTTATACTTTATTTTCTTCTTTGTGTACTTATATTGTAACTTTCTTAAAGGCATGGATTATGTCCATTTATGTTTGTATCTCTGGCCAAGCATCATAGGTACCTAAATATTGGTGTAAATAGAAAAAAAAAGAGTGAATCTTGAATCGACAAGTCACTTCTCCAGGTCTTGTAAGTAACTTGCTTGTGTATATCACGTGGGATTTATTGCTTTGCCTATCCCTTGCTGAGACTGAGCTCCTTCAGAGACTGCTTTATTTATCTTTATATGCTCTGTGTCTAGTGTAGTGTGCATACAGTGATTGGTCATTAAAGTATGTGTAATGAGTGTTTGAGTAAGCAAATGGATACAATTATGATTCATTAGAAGAATGGTTTTTACTTTCGACTGCACGTTAAATTCACTAGATTTCATTCCTGACTGCACATTAGGTTAATATATTAGGTTTGCATTAAATACCTGGGCGTCCCTCCCACAGAGTCTGCATCATCTGATCTGCAGTGAAGCCTGGACATACCCTTTTTTTTTACTTTTTAACTTTTAATTGAAGCGTCAATACATACTGAATATATCTGTATAAACTATATTTCACAGTGCATATATCATAAACAAACAGCTTGCTCCATTTTTACAAACCACATATACCCCATATGCCCATCACCCAGATCAAAAAACAAAATTGCCCTTCTCCAGAAGTTCCCCTCTTGCCCCATGTGATTACTTCCCCCTCATCTCCTAGGAGTAACCACTTCTCTAACTTCTAAAACATATGTTAATTTAGGACTTATGAAAGTGCTGCAGGTAGTCTAATGTGCATCCAGGGTTAAGGACCCCCTAAATGTGCACCCCCCTAAACACACATGCCCTACAGAATAACACCAAAGCAGCTTTGAAAGTTCTGGTGTCACCTCAGATCTTTTGTGCAATCTAACAGGGACAAGACATTTATAACAACAAGACATTTATAACATTTAAATTAGTATCCATCTTTGAAAAAGATAAGGGTCAGGATAGTGAATATCAAGTATTTTAGAAGAAGGGAAATGTGATATTTGAGTATTCCTGATGTTTTCTAAAGATGTGTGCTGTTAAGGATTTAAATCAGTGTTTTTTAACCTTTTCTGTATATTTGGATTACCTGAGAACAAGTGGTCCCCCACCTGATCAAGTCAATCAGAATTTTTGGTGTGGGACCATAGAAATGCTTAAAAAGAATGCAGGTTATTCTGATGTTCCCTTCAAGGTTAATTGAAAGTTTGGGCTAGTTGGACTTTGTCTTTTGGAAAACCCTATTTTAAAGCTTGTTGTGAAGAATCCCGTTCTTGCCTGTAGGTGGAGCTCAGCTGCTGCGAGTTAATCATGTAAAGCAAGTCCAGTCGTCTGCCCTCCTGGTTTCTAGCATCTGTGTATCAATGCACAATAAATGACCCGTGAAATCCGATGTAACAAGTGACCAGATAGTCAGAAATCGATGGTTTGTTGTGATGATTACAATCACTATGAAAATTCTCTTTTATTGTGTGATTTCTATCATTTGTAATTTTACTGAGATTACCTTTCTAAATTATTTTCAGCAAATCGAAATGGAAATCAGATCTTGACACATACTATCAAATGGCAATTTTCAAGATTTGACAGTAAGCATTCAAGATTAATTAGAGTGCTGGTGGTTTTGGTGTTGAAACGGTGATGGGGGCACTCTGTTGTAAACCAGCCCTCTCATTTGGTAACGCTAGGTAGAATTTGTTCTACTCACAAACTGTATTAGGTTGACTGAATATGAAATATCTTCCTATAATGATAGTGTCAGGGATTTAGATATAAATGTTGCATTCGAGGTTGAAGATCCAATGAGTTGGAGTGAACTTTAAGTTATGAAGCAAGGGTAGGAGGCGTAAGTACTTCCGGAGGCCTGGGGGGACACCCAGAGGAGCTGTTGCTAACTTCAGTCTCTCACATCTCCCCTTGTTAGGATTTCTGGTGGAATTTTGAATAATTTTCCCCCCAGTGTTTTTAGCCTTCTCAAAAACACTAATCATCTTTCTCTTAGCCTTTAGGAATTTTTGAGTTTTAATATACTTTGTAATTTGGTTTCTCTTACTCAATGATTAGACTTAGGAAGTACAGAATTGTCTGTACCTAAACTTCATTTGCTTTAGCAAATTGAAAAAGACAGCACAGTATTTAATTTCAAAAACTTAAAAAAATAGTGCATATTTTTAAATGATAGTCAACATTTTAAAAGACTGTAGTAACAAGATTGAAACCCACAGATATCTGACAACCCTGTTAAAACCGTTAGTCATCATCTCTCAAGAAATGCCCCCTTCATCTCATCAGAGTAATTGTAAGCGAGGAGTGAGATGACCAGCCGGAGCATTTCTGCTTTCCTTCACCTTCTTTGCCTCGGGATATTGCACTTGAGCAAACATTGAAAGGAAGTAAGGAAGAGAAACACAGATCTACATATTGGGTAATTGATCTCTAAATAAAGGAAATTTGCAATTATTATTTCTTTGATATAGAGTAGTAGTGGTGCAAGTATTGTATTTTTAGGAAATATTTGGGTTTAACAGTAGACATGAAGCTTTGGAGCAGTTCACATTTTAATGAAGTTCACATTTACTTGATTTTTAGTTTTTATACGTTCTTTTCTGACCAATCATTCCATTCTCAAACATATGTCACTCTTGTTGCAAATCACTGCAGGAACTGCTATGTGCCAGACAGAGCTAGACTCCAGGGACGTAAAAATAAAGGAGAAATGATTTCTGTCTGCAAATTTTCATAATATGGTGTACAAGTAAGAATTAACGAATAATTAACCACAATTCATATAGAAGTGCTCTAACAAAAGTGTATGCAAATATGAAATCTAAATAGACAATATATTTTTCAGGAAAAGTTCAAAATACCAGCTTAAAAAGAGTTGAATATAAAATTGCCATTTTTGTAAGTCAAGAACAGTCAAATATCTGCAATTTTTTAAGTTCCACCCTAATACTAATAAGATAAACCCTTCTGGGGGGCTATTTAAAAGAAATAACATTTTAGCATTAAATTCAATTTTGCATAATCTCTGAATGTAGATTAGATGGTTATTTTATTGCCTTTACCTATTATGTGTAAATTTTTGAAATAGTAACAATTATAATATAAACCATACCATCTTTTGTCATTTCTGGCAAGCTTCCATTTTTCTTCTGTTTGGATCTTTATAGCAAGAATTTTGGATATTTGGGACCAAACCATTTCTTGGGCTATTTGAAATAAAATGCCACTTTAAAAATGTTCAGTTAATTCATTGAGAACCTTAATCCAAATCCAAGGAATCACCTTCAAAATAAAAAAAAAAAAATCTTGAATTTCAGTTATACACTTCAGAAATATGACAACCCTACTGTTTTTCCAATTAGATTTTTGTAGGGCAGACAGGAAGCAGTGAAGTATACATGTGGGGGACATTCTCCTGTCAAAACGAAAAGAGGTATTTGCATCTCTTTAGAATGTGTTGATTTGTGTTGCCCTTGAGAGTTACATTCTATTGATCTTGCAGTATCAGTTGTTTATAGGGAATGGAATTCAACACTTGACATATAGTATTGAGATTATGTGCTGAAAAGCATTCTTTAAGTTACTCAACATTTGAGGAAGTGTTCTCTCTCTACTCTGGAACACAGTCACGTTGAAAAGTTTTGAAATGTTCACTGTTTTCCTGCCTTCCTGGTGTTCTTAGTGACTTCATCTGTAGATTAAATTGGCTAGTGTAGTTTGGGTAAAATGAGGAAAAGAAGAGCCACCCAAGACACAAAGTTCTTTGTTTAGCACAAAGCTAAAAGCACATGAGATTGCACAAGGACCTGGCCGAAAATTATAGTTGGTGATTTTATTTTTTCTATTTCTGGCCTTTTTTTTTTCTGTCTCCTTCCCCTCTAATTTCAGGCATCTCACTCCTTTTCAGATATCACGTTGCTTTTGCACATTTGAATGTCTCATTTGTACCAGGCACTGTGCTCGGTCCTAGGATGTTCAGATTAACACTCCGTTTCTTTTCAAGTTGCTTAGTGTCTAACAAAGCATCTGGTCTGTAAGCAAATAAGGGCTGTGAAGTATTCATAGGTGTTGGAGCCAGACAGTTGTTTTGTTATTCCATAAATATTTATTTTCTTCTACACTGTGCCAAATCAATTTATTTCTCTAACTTAACCCCCACAACAAGTCATAATTTTATGATTTTCATTTAAGTGACTCTAATTTAAAGAAATTCTGTGAGTCTCAAGTAGTGCCAAAGGTAGTTCTTGAACCGGTGATGGTCTGACACAGCTAATGGAGCCTAGAGAAGGGTTGGCCAGGCCCGAGTCATATGTGTCCAGTTAAAGTGTGACCCTCACATGGAATGTTTCCAGCAAAGGTGTAACATCATTTTAGAAATATTGCTCTATATAAGTATAGAGGAGGGATTAGACTTAATCCACCAGTCTAATCATTAGAACAACTATTTTCAACCTTTATCATCTCATGGCATATAAACGAGTTACTAAAATTCCACAGCACACAAAAAAATATATTTTTTGTTGATCTGACAAAAAATAAGTATAGTTTTGATTCATTCACACTGGATGGCTACTGTTGTGTTGGCTGTTGTCATTTCTTTTCTGACAATCTAAGGGAAAAGAGGTCAGTGCCCCCGACTAAATAATCAAGCATTGTATGCTTTCACTATTCTTTCGATATACCAGTGTGTCTGCCATGGCATACCAGTTGAAAATCACTGAATTCAAGGAAAGAGACTGAAGCAGAAGGACAAATTAGTATTACGTTAGCCCAAGGGAGAGGTCGTAAGGGTCTGACTAACAAAGGTCAGCGTCTGTGGGAATGGATTTGAGAGGTATCAAGGAGGTAACAGATGGGATGTAGGAGACGTGCAGGAAAAGGACGTATTCCAGATGACTCCAAGGTTGCTGGTTTGGGTGACTGGCTAAGTGGTGCTGGTCGGCATTGTCATAGGCACCCTGTGCTCCCCTCAGCTATGTTCGTCCTGTTAGTCCATTCTGATATACCTTAGTGTCCCTGTACATAAATGATCATCCTGAATTGTTTCTCATTCAATTGCTTCCTTTATTAGTCATCCTAGGTAAGGTTATGCTGTGGTACAAACAATCCCCAAATCTCAGTGGCTTGAAAACGACTAATGTTTGTTTTCTTGGCCATCACTACATTCTGGTGGGATCTGTGAATCTGCTCCACGTCACCTTCATCCAAGGGCCCAGGGCAGAGAAGCAGCCTCTTTCTGAGAGGTGTGGCAAGGGGATAGAGCGATGATGGAATCATACGCTGGCTTGTACAGCTTCTACTTTGAGGTAGCAAACATTACCATTTAATTGTCCAGAGCAAGTGATGTGGCCAAGCCTGATGTCTGTATGGTGAAGTACAAACCTTTCACCGGAAGGAGCAGTAAATGCAGCCTACTACAGTCTCTGTACTTTAGCCAGGAATTTCTATAGATACCTGTGACTAGGTAATAAATTTAATCATCTTCCAGGAAGACAGGATGAAAAGAAATATATAAGGATACATGATCACCATTATTTGAATTTTTAAAAGAAGGATATTCATTCCTAATTATGTCACATTTTTTAAAAGTACAAAATTCTAAAGAAAATTCTATCTTAGAATTATCTTTACACACAGCATAGAGAAGAACACAATATTTTCCACAAGTTTCACAGAAGCTACAGAAACACTTCATATACATATAACGTTAGGTTATAACTTTTTCATTAGATACTTAAGGGTGCTTTGGTTGCATGGACTAGAGACCCACTCCAATTAGTTCAAGTAAAGGGAATTTTATGTAAAGAAATAGGGAAGTTGCATAAAATCCGGGTAAAAATATTGCAGGCAGGCCTCAGAGGAAAGGAAGTTGTCAGAAACTTGTATTTTTTCTCTCCCTCTGTAGCCTCAGACTTTCTGCTAGTCTGTTCATTTATTCCACTATCTTTTAAAATCTTGTTTTCTCTAAAGGACTCTTGTCTGCCACTTCTTGCAGTTCAACCCTTTAGTAGTAAATTGACTTGCTTTCTGTGTCCCAAATCTAAATTTTCAGGAGAGAGATCTCTGTGGCTTGCCTTAGGTTAGGTATCCATTTAGTTTTGTTATCAGAGGGGTAACGATAGTGGAGGAGGGTTCGGAAGCCATGAGATGTGTAGATGTGACAGAAATGGCTAGTCCTTCCACCAGCTATCCTTCCCTTCTTGGTAATAAGGACCCCAGCTGCTAGCTGGGCTCATGACTGCTCAGCTAAAAGACATTCATTAGTCTCCTTTGCAGCTAAGTATGACCAAATTCTGGCTGATGAGATGAAACAGAAGTGTGTCCAACTTTCAGGCAGCCTTTTTTATTGGAAAGAAGTATGGGGCTTGCTCTCCTGGATCCTCTCCTCCTGCTACCAGCCACACACACAGGCTGGAGCTCCAGGTGGCAGAATGGCAGGGCTGAAGGAGCCCGGGTTCTTGAAGACTTTATGGCACCACTATTCCAGTTGCATTGCCTATCTCTGGGCTTTTTCCATGGGAGATAAAATAACCCTCATGTTGTTTAAAGCCCATTACTTGGGGTTCCTGGTGAGTGCAGCAGAACCTAAACCTATCTGCTACAGTAAGTCTGTTCCTCTCAGGGCTGTGCGTAGGGCAGGCCATTTAGAGAGCCTCCTGTTAGGGTGGGAATGTGGGCAGGGAGGAAATAAGTAACTGCTTCATTATTACTCATGCCTTTCTTAGTTGCTTTTCTTGTATCTGGAAGAGAATCCTATGAATTAATAACACCCAACATCTTCACCCTCTTCTCACTTTTGGCTGATCACTTGGCTTCTTACTTCATTACAAATACAGAAGTGGGGAGAGAACATCCTCATTTTCCCACAACTAAATCTGCCTGTCTGCATCCGAATCCACATTCTTCTAGCAGCGAAAATGACCCCTTCACACTGTACTCTGGTCCTCACACCCTCCCATTTTCTTACACACTTGGGCACAAATATTATCCACTTTGGTCTTTTGCTGACTTCATACCAGGCGTGTTGTCCTTCTCACTGTCCCGCAGACACACCAAGGTCATTCTTTCAGACTGCTGTACTTTGGGTTACCTCGGCTTGACACTTTCTTCTCTGAGAGGGTCTTAGGAACCGTCCCTTGTGTTCATTCAGTTTCTTGCTCAAATACCATTTCATTAGAGAGCCCTTTGCAGACCACATTAGGAGAAACAGGAACTATCCAAAGGACCCAGAGACAAATTTTAAAAATTTGTTTGCCTTTACATAATGCATATCCTAGGTCCCACTGCCCTCAAACAAACAAAAAAAAAAATGTCATTCAGTATGTCTGGCATGTGATTTGCTCATAGATTTTGTAGCCAATTAATGATAAAAATACGTTATTTAATCTTTCCCTATATATTGGGAACATAGGTAAATAAAGGGTAAATAAGGTTAAAAGCAATTTTAGATCTACCTTGTCTTTTTCAGTGCTAGGCTCAGACGTTTGTAGAAGACAGTGTCACTCCATTCCAGGGGGATGAAGTGAGAGGGCCCCTTCTCCTAGCCTAAGTCAGTTCGTCTACAAGTTCTACAGCTATTTAAGAACAACCGTAGTGTTTCATCCACAGTAATCTTCTAAATGAATGGATTCTGCTCTGTTTTGTTAGCCTTACTGAATCTTTGCCTTTATTTAAGCTTGTCTTTTAAAAAGTAGACACAGTATAAATTATACTTTGAAGAGGAATCTCACAAAATTCATTACAGTTCTTTCCTACCTTTTTGCCAATTTTGACATGTTAGTAATATTTGACTTTCCTCCTTCCCTAGTCTTTATTATGTAGATATTGGAATACCATGTGTATCAGTTCATTCAGTGCATGTTACATTTATATTGATTTCAATGTGTTTATTATTTAAATGCACTTTGGGAGTGCTAAACCTAAAATAGGATTTCCATTATACTTTGAAGTATATCACTGGCTTACTAGACTTTTAATGTAATGACTTTATATTTGATTTACTTTTCTTCTACTTACTTTTTTAAAAAGATCTTTAATACATTTCCCTGGCATTGTTAATTACTAATTTTAGTCAGCTTAGTCTCATTTCCATTTTAAAATATATGGTGTTGATTTAGCTGCTTCTCTAAAGGACTGTCTTGTTTAAACAGTCTTAAATTTATTATATAATAATGAGTAGGTTTCTTTTCCTACTGAAAAGCACTTTTCTTTTGGTCAAAGGCAGATACTAATTGACATATGAACTTAAGTACTGAATCATTTCTTTTTAATTTCTATTTTCAATTTGTTCTAGAAATTCATTAGATCAAAGGTATATATATACTCAACAAGTAGGAAGTTAGATTTTTTTCTTTAATGTATATTTGATTTTCCTGATTCTGTGAAAAAGAATGTTTTCTTAACTTTGAAAGTTACATAATGACTTCCTGCCAATTTCTTTTCCTTTTTAGATAAGCATTTACTTTTTTAGTTTTATTAATCATTACAAATTAATAGAAAATTTCAGGATATGCTTATTTGTTCACAATATTGACAATAACTTGAAATTCCTTAAAGACACAAAGAAAACCCTTGGCTTGGCTTCAAAGAGTTCAGAAAGATATCTTGTAAGCCTCAGACAAAGACTAGAGTGTTGGAGTGGTGTTTTATATCCTCTCGCTACTTGGTAAGAGTCTAGTCTTAGTTTAGTTTTAGGTGCAGTTTGTATGTACTTGCCCAGTCACCTAGAAAAAAAGATTCGTAGCTGACCTGTGAAAGTGCATTTAGAGTGATGGTGAAAATGTCTAATTCTGCTGCTGCCAGACAGTAGCCTGGAAATCGAAGGCTGGGATAACATAGCAAGGTTATTCACTAGCCTTAATTATTTGGCTTTATGCTCATTACAGTAATCTCAGGTAGGATTTATCAGTATTCTAGTGAAGTTTTAAAAATTATGTTTTTTTTGAAAGATTTTTATTTATTTATTTTTAGAGAGGGGGGAAGGGAGAGAGAGAGAGAAACATCAATGTGTGGTTGCTTCTCGTGTGCTCCCCACTGGGGACCTGGCCCGCAACCCAGGCTTGTGCCCTGAATGGGAATTGAACCAACAACCATTTGGTTCATAGACCAGTGCTCAATCCACTGAGCCATACCAGCCAGAGCTAAAATTGTGTTTTATTCCTTTTATTGTTTTACCCTATGCTGTGTTGTATGGAAAGAATGTTAGAACAAAATGTGTTTGCATTTTAGTAGACATTGAAAGATCTTTGCATGTAGTTTTTGTAGCAAATTAATTAGTGATGAACATACACATTACTTAACATTTCCCATATGTTGGAAGCATAGGTGAATAAAGGTAAATAAGGTTGAAAAGCAAGTTTGGATCTAGATTTTCTTTCTTTTTCAGTGCTACGCTGGGATGTTTGTGGAAGGCAGTGGTCAGACTGCTTTAGAGAGATGAAGTGAGAAGGCCCTTCTCTTGGCCGAACTAGCCTTGTTTCTATGCTGTGCTAGTGAATGGCAATACTTTTCAGTAGGAAGCAAGGGTCATAAAACTTATTATAGTACTTAAGCACAGTCTGCAACAAAAATTAAGCACCTAGCACCCCGAGTGGGGTTACAACCTAAGGATGGTTGAATTACAGCATCATTGCTTTGGGTTTTTGTTGTTATGGCCACGTAATATGTAAGGATGTTTGAGTTACCTCAATTCATGGAATTAGAGCCTTTTGCAATGTACAAGAGCTCCTACTAACTCAAAGTACTTCTCCTAAAACACTGACTTCTGTTTATTCCAACAGAAAGCATAAAAGTCATATTTGTATTAAAGAAAATTAATTTCAGATTGTTCTTTTAAGAAGTTTTTAAACTGACATTTTAAGAACATAAGTTCATATGGTATGTATCTTTGAACTGTCCTTTCTTAAAATACAGTAACTGCTGAGGTTTAATATAGATGAACACCTGGCACCTAAACCAGGTTAAAACAAAATGCAAACAGTAAAACCTCCTACAGAGCTATAAATCTGACAAGGAAATAGAGCATACCAAAGGGATTCACCTCATCTGGCTCTTTAAGGTGGAAAAACTCCCAGGCAGCGCAGTTGCCTAGCTTCAGTGCATTATTGCATGCTACAGCTTTCTGTTTCTGCTTCACATTAGCTAAGTTCTGTTTAAGTTAACTATTTTTGTTGTTTTTATATTCCCATTTCTTATTATTAGGACAAAAAGAAAGCCTCATATAGAGCTATCATGCCTTCAAGTAGAGAGGCTATTTGGTTAAAGTATGCCCTGTTTACCAAAATCCAGAGCATTACATGCTTACTATATCTTAAAGAGAGAGAGAAAAAAAAGATGACTAAAAGATAGAGAGATAATGGAACCTAATGCAAAGCCCAGACATAGACCCACACGAATATTATCGGCTAATTTTTGATAAAAGTGCAAAGACAGTTTGATTGAGGCATGATAGTCATTTCCACAAATGGTGCTGGAACAGCTAGAGGTCCTCATGCACAAAGCTGAACCTTGACACACAACTCACTTTATACAAACATTAACTCAAAAACTACTAAGCTTCAGAAAGAAAACACATGAGAAAATCTGTGTGGACTTGGGTTTTATAAAAAGGTTTTAGACACACACACATTAAGTCCACTGATAAATTGGACTTCATCAAAATTTAAAAACTTTGTGCAGAAGATTCTGTTAGGGGATAAAGAGACAAGTGGCAAGCCCTGGCTGGCGTAGCTGAATGGATTGAGTGTGGGCTGTGAACCAAAGCATCGCAGGTTCGATTCCCAGTCAGGGCACATGCCTGGGTTGCAGGCCATGGCCCCCAGCAACCGCACATTAATGTTTCTCCCTTCCCTTCCCTCTCTAGAAATAAATAAATAAAATCTTAAAAAAAAAAAAAAACTACTGTAAAAAAAAAAGAATGTCCTTTAAAAAAAAAGAAACAAGTGGCAGGCTGGGAAGCATTATTTGCAAATCACACATCTGATAAAAGACTTGCACCCAGAATATCTAAAGAACTCTATTGTTTAAAACTCAACAATAAAAAAAAAAAGCAGACCAATTTAAGAAATGGACGAAAGTTCTGAACAGATATTTCACCAAAGATATATGAAGCAAACAATATATGAAAATATTTTATATGTACATTCTTGCTGAGATGGGGAACTATTATAAACAAAAAGGACTTAAAATTTCTTTGTATTATTATTTCACATTTTAATATGTAGTGGACAAAGAGCTAGAAAGAAAGGTAAAAGATTATTGGTTTTTAAATCTGCAAGTTAATTAATTACTTCTACCTATAGGGAACCTAGAGCTTAGTTTCTAATGCTGGCTCTTAGTTTCGTATTTTACGGAAAACCCTGACATTGCCTACCAGAGCATAGGAGCAAAGTGTTGCCAAGAGCGTAAGGGAAGAACGGTGAAGCTAGAAAGCTCTCCAATATTCCGTCAATTGTTTGCAAAGTTTAACTTACTCAGGATTACTGTCTAAGTAATGGACAATCTAGTATTTAAACTCAGATATTGTAATGCAAGAGGTCAAGCCTGGGGATCTAACCTGCTCCTTAGGATAAGCTGAAGAAACCACAAGCAGGACTGGGTGAAGCAGATGGAGCCTTTATTACTCACATTAGGGGCAGCTCCAAGGGAAGCAGATCAGTGAAGCAGGACTGCACCTCCCTGGGCCCAAGACTTGTTTTACGGGGTCCCAGACAAAGGGGACACATGTCTTGCACGTGGTTCTAAACTATATTACTTCAGTGTGTATGTGCAGAGAGAAAAGATCAAGAAGCAGTCACACAGGACAAGAAGCTGCTGCCAAAAGGGTGACACGGAGGGCGTTACAGTCCATTTCCAAAGCAATATATATTCCTTCTGGCCAGGGGTCCTCTGGCCAGGCTTCCATTATGGGGGTTAGAAGAGTCATACCCAGCATGACCCTACAGGTACGTTTGACTTAACTGCCATATTTTACCTCTCCTGAGATGCAGCATGAAGAATGAAATATTAGAATGGTGGACCAAGGATGCAAATACCATTTGCAAGGAAATAGGTGAGAGTTTGAGATCCTGATGACTGCGGGAACTTGTGTGCCTATGGATGCACATCTGTAGGGATGAATGGTGGTATAAAGTATTAGAGAAGCAGACTGGAGCCAGATCAAGATGGGCGTTGGTCGGTATATTTCAGAACTGGACTTGGTCCTTTAGAGGGTGGAAAACAATATAAAGGTTTAAAACTGGAAAGTGATGTGATTAGGTTTTTGTCTTAGAGGGATTGCTGTGGTAATAACATGGAAAATAAATTGGAGGGCGCCAAGACAATAGGTTTGGGATGCCAACTAGGAGGCTGCTTTAATGCATCAAGTCCAGGCAAAATATGATGAAAACCTCAGTTAAGATACTACTTAGTTTGCTAGGTAATTTGCATTCAGCAAACATTTTTTTTTTTCAAACATCTGCAATATGCATGTAGTAGATAGAAAGACACAGAAAGACTCTCGCCACAAAAAAGCTCTCAGCTGAGCCAGATAGTCATCTGTACACAATGAACTCTATATAAAACAGAGGCTCAGAGAAAATACAGTAGTGTCATGGAGGAGGGAGGGATTAATTTTGACTTTAGGGATCAGGAAGTCTGCATGTATGCAAACTAGATAGCATTAATACTAGGCCTTGAAGAAGAGGTAGAGTTTGAATAAGAGGAAATGGGTGGGGAAGGGAATTTCCAACAGAGGAAACTGAGACAAGTACAGAGTATATTTGAACAATCTGTCTCTGTTGTGACTAGAGGAGAGGATACAGTTGGAAGTAAAACTGGAAAGATAGGTTGGGACCAGATCGTGAGGTACCTTCCAGAACAGTAAATTGCAGATATAACTTATTTTCCTTGATTTATGTGTTAATTCAAGTGTACAGGTAAACATAGATCAACTGCTTTCTTTTGACTGGAGTAAATCAATTTGACAGATTCGAGGTTGGGTGAATACTGGATTTCTACATTTTTGGAGAAGAATAATATGAGTAGAAGGGTTGGTGAGATGATTATATTAGATGGTTATGTTTATTTTACTTTTCATTACTTGAAAAATGAATACCAAATCCCTATAATAAATAAGATGGTAATTAAGAGAGAGGAATAATCTACCTAGTAGCAAGATGAAAATAAATTTTATTTCTAGCACTGTGCTAAGAATGTTATTTGTGTAATGAATCTTACTCAAATTTAATGACAGCTGTGACCTATGAAGACTTAGATTGTGATCCCAGCATCATTCACTCTAAGTGAGATCTGAACAAATCAACATTTCTGAACCTGTTTCCTCATCTCAACAGGGATGTGGTCAGGTTAAATGAAAGAATGTACATGAGACTACTCTTGAAGCAGGATGCCATTGACAGCCTATGATCACAGAGTTTAAAATGCCTATGATGCTATACAATGTGACCCTGCCATTTAACAACCATAGGAGAGCTCACCTTTTGGTACCTTCTTCCAATGATGGCATATTTCAAAATGAAATGAGAAAATTAATTTGTCAGGAAATTGACAATAGTTGTTAAGGATTTATGGCAACCAGAGTAGTATTTGAGAGGAGGTATATATTTAAGGGGCATGATACCAAAGAAGCAGAAGAGGTGAACTCCATCCATGGGGACAATTCGGGGAAACAAGGCAAGCCTACCTAGAGAGAAAATTAGTCCCTGCAGTCCTTTATAAGCATCCTGGTTCTCTCACCTCCCACATCCCCCTCGACTGCAGAGAATGTAGTTTGTATAGATGCAATTATTGCCCAAATCATGTTCCTGTGAAACATGAGCACGCAAACTTACTTAAGACTGTAATATATTAAAAAGTTCCAAATGGCATATACAGACTGAGCATGTTGAATACATAGGAAATTCCAAGTAAAATTTGTTAAGTCAGGTGAGGTTAATTGGTATTTTTGAAGGCATGTGTTAAGGCAGGTTTATTCTGCCAGCAGCCGGAACCTCAAGTGGAGTAAGTGGGTTATAGGAGAATTTTGCTAGTAAAAGAAATGGTCTCTTCTAAGATAATAGTTATGCTAATTTTTTGTATTTTAGTTAAATTTTTAATTACTATTTTTATTTAATTTGTCTAATTTGGGGTATTTCTAAAAATGGAAGCATTATTTTTTAGAACATCCTGTTTATAATGAAAACTTAACTTCATAAAACAAAAATAGTGTATGTCTACAAATGTGATTGTGGACATGTTCACTTAAGGAAACAAATTTAAAGATAAATTTCCAACTTTAGCTAGTGTAGGCAACTGTTTTATTTTAGAAAGATGAATGTCCTGCTGAAAATTCGGTGATGACATTTATTGCTTAGGAAAACATGTTGCTTTATTTTTTCCTTCTATGTGTATTTTAATATAGCACTTAAAATCTTACAAAACAAAACAAACATAAAATGTCACTTTTTAAAATGAAGTACTGGTAATAAAGTTTTCCTATCTACTTTTAACCTTGTGATTCTGCTTGAATATTTACAATATTAGTCTTTTTGTGTGCCAAGAGTTTTAAGATACAGCTTAAGTGTTTTAGTATATTGTTTTAAAAGTTTTTTCCCTTTGAAATTTACTCATTTATGAGTAAAAGGAGTATTTTTAAGGATTGCCATTACCTGATTTTCTGCATTTGACAAGACAGTTGCTAATGAGCAGGGCAACTGAAAACAGCTCTGCAGATTGTGACTGGGAAAAGCGGGCCTAGCCACACAGGGTGGTGGTCTGCAGCTCCACTCCAACCCTTGTTCACTGGCGAAGGGCCACGCTAGCCTCAAGGAATGGGTGCCTTTTATTTCCTAGGAGGTTCCCCAAAAGAGGGGACTTTTCCTAATTCACATAAAGATACTTCATATAGTAAGCCTGTGGATCAATTTGGGAAGTAAAAGATAATGAGCAGTTAGACATGGTGACATGTTTTCCCAGTGGTTACTATGGGGCAAAGGCCTAGGTGTGGCAGGTTTTTAGTGACCCGGAAGGCAACTTGGAGACAGTGTATTGCAGTAGGAAGACCTCTGGAAGGGGCTTCAAAAACCAGGGTTCTAGTCCTTGTACAGCATTATTTTTTTAAGATGTTTGTCCTTGGGTGTACCTTTTTTTGAATATGAAAGGTCTGAACTACCTTCTGCCTTCAAGAGTGCATCCAGCTCTCAACTTCTAAGAAAGTTTTACCTGAAGTATGGTAAACAGGGAGAAGTTGAAGCTGGGAATTTTCCAAATTATCACAGATGTCATTAAAAGCCCTTAAGATGTCTATTTAAATTATCTATAATAGTAAGTCTAGAAATCAAGTAGTCCTCCAACTTCCTTCTGTCTACTGACTTTCTATTTAATTTGCTCCTTCTCCTTATCCTCATCTGCCTTTTCTCCTTCTTGTCTTTGTTGTTTTGTTGTTTAGCTTCTCAAGACTGGAAGCATAGATAGTTGATTCTGGCCTTTCCTCTTTTCTACTGGAAGCATTTAAAGCTCTAAATTTCCCTCCAAGCACTGCTTTCTCTGCATTGTACCGATTTTAATATGTTGTTATAATAGTCAGTTTTCTGTGTCGCAAATAGTAGTATAGGTGTTGCTGTGAAGGTATTCTGTGGGTGTGATTAAAGTCCATAATCAGTGACTATAAGTAAAGCAGATTGCCAAAAGTAATGTGGGAGCCTGATTCAGTTAGTTGAGAGGCTGAGGAGCAGAGCTGAGGCTTCCCTGAAGGTGAAATTCCAGTTGTGGGTAGCACTTTCTGCTTCTACTGTGGGGATAGTTCCAGCTTACCGTTTTGGAAGTCCTTGCTCAAAAGCTTGATCCAAATCTTGGGGAGATTAGGATAGATATATAGATATAGATACAGATGATATAGATATAGATAGATATAGATAGATGTAGATATTCTACTGGTTCTATTTCTCTGGTTGAACCTAGACATAAAAAATATGCTTTCAATTTCACTGAGTTCAAAATATAACCTAATTTCCCTTGTGGCTTCTTTTTTGACCTATGGGTCATTTAGAAGTGTGCTGTTTATTTTCCAAATATTTGGGAATTTTCCAGATATTTTTCTGTTACTGATGTCTAAATTTTATTGTGGTCAGAGGTAATATCCCGTGTGATTTCATTTATTTTACATTTATTAAGACTTCTTGTTTTTTTGGCCCAGGATATGGTTTATCTTGGTACATGTTCCATATGCATTTGAAAAGAAGGTGTATTCTGCTGCAGTTGTTTAGAATTTTCTATAAATGACCCCAACATTTTGACTTGTACTTTAATGCTTTAAATTGTACCTGGTAGCTTACAAATTTCCTTGATTGATCAGATTTTTTGAAATGAGTTTATATCTGAAAATCAAATGACCAAGCAGTAAGCTATGATTTTATACTTCATTAATTATTTCAAGTAATAAGAGTTTTTTTAAATTTTGTGCCTTGCTACTCGATTATTTGCAATAAGTCATAATAGAAGACTACTGTTAGTTCATGTCTTTTGCTTTTAGTTTTATTCTGTATAATACTAAGAACTCTTTCTCAGTTTCCTGTTGATTATCCAAGAATAAATTTTCAGTTGGTCAATTTTTTTGGACTTGTCCTATTGAATTTTCTTCAGAGTTTTGCGTTTGTGTGTGTGGCATTTTGTTCTCTCAGCCTAAGAACAGGTAAAGTACATGGAAACGAACCAAAGCAGTGTATTCTTCTCTGGAACCAGATTTTCCCCATCTTTAAGAAAGCGTTATTAGCCAGGGTTAAAAAGGTCTTTTGAATTTTCAACGTGTTTTTCTTTTAAACAAACTCAGTGAAGGAAAACAGTAAGTTAAATAAAAGCAAGTCTTTGGATCCTTAGAAGACTCCCCATATTATTCCTTTAAAATTATGTGCTTATTATTTGTGATTCATCTATGACTTATGTAGTATATGTTGTAAATTTCTGTAATGAGTTGGAAAACAGATTAGATAACCTGTTTAAGCTTTAATGAATTGAGGGTATGACTTAAATTTGAGACTTGGAAGGTGCTTGAGAAGCCATCTGACACAGAATCTCACCAAGCCCCAGAACTCATTTTACTGGCATTTATTCCATGTCACAAGCTGTTAAACCATGTTTGTCTAGGATTTATTTTTCCATGTTGTTCCTTTTCCCATTACCATTAGTAATTGAAACTTGACCGAAAAAAAAAAAGACTCATTTGTAGGAATCAAAATGTATTATATTGTTATTATAATGGGAAAAGTATTACTTTGGAGTCACACAGACCCAGGTTGGAATACCAACTGCACCATTTTTAAATTTAGTATCTTTGGATGAATTATTTAATCTGAGCCTTGGCTTTTTCATTTTAAAATAGGAATAAAAATAACTATTTTATCAGATTATTGTATGGTAAGATGAGTTGAGAGCATTTAATAAATCATAGTTATCAAAATCGCATCTGTTATTTTTCTCTTTCTGTTTTAAGATACCATGTACTTATACTATTATTCTCTAGTATATTTTCAGAATCTTTCAAGAGTTTCTTTCTGAATACTGTTTAGTTTACTATTTAGTTTGTTAATTTAAGAAAAAATTATTAATGTGTAATACTTTTCTAAATATCTAGGATGAGTCATTTAGACTCTTTTGTTTCCCCATCAAGTAGCATTTAATCTCCTGCCCCACTTAATTGTCCTATGCCAAATATCCACAGCTTCTAAGTAGTATTGTGAAAGTATAAAGTTAAAAGACCCTTATCAGCTGTCTGTGGTTCAGTTTCCTCATTTTACAGATGAACTTTCAGAGGTTAAGCGACTTGATCAAAATTGTTTTGTTACTATCAATCTAGGTAGTCTCAGTGAAGCTGAATGTGAATCCGGCATACTTTTCTCTGTACTTCCCTCTGAAAGCTTCCAAACCACTCATCAGTTTATAATAACGTATTAAATTATGTAAGTAGCTATTCAATTTACATTATTTTTTCCCCACTCACTAAGTAGTAAAAAGGACACGCTCAAGTAAAAGACCAGGAAGCCAGCTAACCAGTGGTCACCTGACATGGCTTACGGCAAACATTCAACCTGTGTGAGCTGACTGAGTGAACATTGAATCTATATGATCACGCACATTATGGTGCCAGTGATTGCGCAAAATGAAAGCGTAATTTTTAGTATTTGTATATTTAAGACAAATTTGATTACAAAGGAGTAATTAGGCTATTAATGTCATTTCTCTTAAAATGATTTCTCTTAATTTGGGATTTCTAAAAACACCTTACCTATACCTTTTAAAACTCATATGTTTTATTCTTTTATTGTTAGATTACGTGTTAAAGCCAGGAAATTTAGTCAACTTCCAATTTTAGAATTATTGGCTCAATGTCAGGGTACTTACTCTTTGTATAAATGGATCATATTCTCCATTTTATTTGTATGTTATTTAGAACTGAAGGAAATTTTCCTATGGAAACAGGCTGTAATTGATAACTGGTTTTCCCCAATTTGGGAAATTTAATTTGGGATCTATCAGAACACACCACTAGGAAAAAAAAGTATATATATAAAACCAATATTTGTACACACACACAAAAGTATGTGTGTGTGTGTGCATGTATGTAAAATGTCTGAAATACCAAAACCACTGCACATAAGGCACACATGCGGGATTGTGGGAGATTTCCTGACAACAGTTTCAATGACAAGTCTGAGGAAGGAGAATCATTTAAATCAGTTCATTCACTTAGATTTTCAGTTAACATTTATTCAGCATCTGCTGTATGATTGGGATTTTAAGAAGTTTATATCTCAGCTGGATCTTTGAAGGATGGAAAGGATTTGAATAGGTGATGTATATTGCATTATGTTGTACTTATATCCATATCTGCCTTTCATTTTAAATACGATCTGTTTGTGAATAGTGCACGTCATTTTGTGTTCTTCAAACACTCAGGAGTACTCAGGTTTCCTGCTCATTTGACTGTCATAGCTTTCTAATTATTACTAATTTCTGCTTAGTTGAAATGCTACTTTTTGAAATGCTGAATAACAATTTCTTGAGTTATAGAATTATAATCGCCATGCTAGTTGTTATGTTTGTTGTAAGTGCATTCTCTTCACAGTAGGGAACTAGGGAGTCGCGTGTCGGAAGCAAAACAGAGCTCCAGAAGCTGAGTAGCGACTGTGGAAGCAGCCAGGGCCTATAAATATTCTGCTCCAGAGTTGAAATTTTATAAAATTAATATTTTGTACTGCTTCATCAAGGATATTCTTAAGGGAAACTGGCTTTAAAAATTTTTATTCTCTACTCTGAATGACTGACTGGCAGTGACAAATACAATGACTTCTAGCACAGTTAGCTGCCTCTGCTACACAGTTTCACCCAATGTTGCTTTTGTAGCATCAGTGCAAATATGAAAACAGTGAAAAGAGGAAATCACATCTTAATATTGTTATTAAAATAGTGTTTGCCTCATGCACTCTCTTAAAGTGGTTTCATGGTTTTCCAGGTTCCGCAAACCATACTTTGGGATCTGCTTGTGTTACAGTTGGTGTATTGCTAGTTATTGAGAAGAGGAGCGAAAGAGACTGGACACTGAAGCTTATTAATAAACTGGGAAATAGTAGCTTGTTTACTTCACCAGGAAGCTATAGCTTTTCACACACCAGGGGATTACAGCATTGCTCTGCCAGGGCAGTTAACGCTCCTTGCTTCCCCGCTCCAGTACCAGCCGTTTTGGAGGTGCAGGGTGAGGCACTGGACCATAGACGCCTATCAGTTTAACAAGGGGGTGTAAACTCACCCAAAGCCCTTGGAAGCCTGGGAAGTTGGTTTGTCATTTTGGGAAGCTCATTATCCGTCCCAAACCCAAGTTCCAGGTTATAGCCCGAAGGGTACAAAGGAGTTCCCCCTTTTGCTCATGACCTGCACGCACATGGTGCACTCACCCGTCTTCTCCATGGCTATACAACCCTAGCAGCCTCATGGCCCATGACCATGCAACTCTACACGCAGGTTCAGGGAAGGAGTCTGAAGTGGACTACAGCTGGAAACACACACTAAGCTACCCAGATGCCGGACTGGATGGTCCTTCGGTAGGGAGCATCGACTCCAGGCAGTGGCCTTCATGCAGCCCTACTGAAGACAAGATTGGACTTTTTCCATGGTGAGAAAGAGGGACATGCGACACTGGGAAGTTGAGAGGGGAACCCCCTTAATTGTACATCATCGATAAACCATTCCACAGAGTCGTATCCTCCCGTGCGGGTCTCAGGAAGTCCTTTTCCTTTAGACATTGCAAGAACTCCACTTCCACTGGTAACATATGTCTAATGATTTAAGACAATATAGCACAACCTCTAGAACTAAATGGATCTGGCTCTGCCTAGTTGTGAGATCTAGCAGTTTAGGGCAAGTAATTCCCTCAGCTTTATTTGTAAAGTGAGTTTAAAATAGTGCTATATATAAGATTTGTGTGAGAGTACGAGTGAATACAGTTAAATCTCTTAGAACAGTGCCTGGCATAGAGCAAACCTCCATGCTTGCAACTAATTATTTTGTATTGTACAGGTTAATTCTGGATGTTTCAAACTCCATTCAAGTTTATCTCACCACTTTCAAATCAGCTCATACTTAAACAAGACCACATAGATTACATATTTTTGTTCTGAAGATTCTCAGAGATAATTTTTTTGTATATCTTGTTTTTACTACTTCAGGTTTCAGAGTACACTTTGAGTCGCTCAGCCAGCAGTGTTGGGAATGTAAATGCTTCCCTGTATGTTCTGTATTGGATTCTCTTATTGGTCAATGTGTGCTGCGGAGATAAGTCCTTCTGTAGTTTATTTTTTTTTAGATTTAATTTATTTATTTTTAGAGAGAGGGGAAGGGAAGGAGAAAGAGTCTCCAGAGAGAAACATTGAGTGGTTGGTTCCCTTTCATACCTGCCCCCCGGGGACAAACCTGCAATCCTGGTATGCGCCGTGACCAGGAATCAAACTGGCATCCCTTTGCTTTGCAGGATGATGCCCAACCAACTGAACCACACTGATCAGGGCTCCTTCTGCAGTTTAAGTGGCCTTCAGAGAGATTTTCAGTGTGATATAAAATGGCCTTGAGAGATATTTTCAGTGTGATAGGTTGATTTGGTATTGAATGATGGCACAGTTTGTCTGCTCTTAAAAGTTCAACAGCCATTGGTTTTGCTTTCTGTAGGTATTTGCTTTCAGTTCATATATTCTTTGCAACCTGGATTTATCTGAAAGTTGTTAGCTCTGTGATATACTCAAATTTTCATTCTCTTTTTCCTATGGTCTTTACCCAGAGCTTTGTTCTAAGAGGTTATTTATCAACTTTGCGAACAGAGTGTAGAGAAAAAAATGTTGAGTCTATGAATATAGTCAAAATTAACTATTACTTAAGTTAAATCCATCATTTATCCAGAACACTCAGGTTATCGATTACTTTGAACGTACTGCTAGGACTTCTGATTGAAAGTGAAAGTAGCTTAACCACTCTTTGGGAGACAACAGGAGTCATTATGCTATTGATCAATCACACTGAATGAAATTGATTTGTTAGAATAGTAAATAACCATTACTTAAATTTATATAGTACTACTAAACATGAGATTAGGGGAAACAACTATGAAATTTTTTTGAAGCAGCCTCAAAATTTGCACCACCCCCTGCTTTGAAAAAAAGAAATAATGTTGCATCATTAGTATATAAATTAATTAATTTACATTTTAAAGAAAATAAAACCAAATTAATTCTTTGAAAAATTTCAACATTTATCGAATTACATCTGTTTGTGTAAAAGGGTAGTAAGTACAATTCATTTCGTCGTCTTTGTAACTAACAACAAAACTACTCTTTTCTGATTCGAACTTTAAATGAACTCTTCTGTAAAGTTCTGATATTATGTCTTCTCATACCAGCTCTGTATTCTATGTATCATAAACACAAAAGGAACTTTTTTTCTTTTTTTTAACCAAGGGAACTTTGACTTACTTTGCTGGGACCCTACGAAAGATCTGGAATAATTTCATATTTTGTTTTAACCTCATGTTTATAATTTGGTTTTTGAAGTTCTATGAAACGCCTTTCATTCTAAGTTAGGCTAGATGATAATCACTCTTCTCGGCCTGGCCAAAAGGTAATGCTCAGTTCAGTGACACATTCAGAAGGAAAATGGAGAGATTTTCAAGCACTTATCTCAACTAGATTTTTAATGATGTGTGTCCTTTCTTGCATTTTCTGCTGTTTGTTTTGATTGAAACTAAAGCGTTTCTTTGTAAATGTCAAGGACACATATGTGTTCTATACCTAGGGCCCCAAACTTCCCATTCATATGCTTATCCTATGCTGTTTCTTCAGACTTGTGTACACCTAAGCTCTTAATCCTTTCCCCTGAGCCATCTCCAAAAGAAAGTTTCATATTTGGTGAAACAAAAATTGTTTCTGAAGATTGTCCTTGGATTCAGCTGTAGAACAGGAAAAGAGCTGGCGATCCCGGGAGTTCCCTGGCTCCCACCTCCAGAGTCACTGACGGTTTCTGGAGCCTGCGCAGGTCCCCTTGTAACAGTCCGCAGACACAGCTTTTAAAATCTGGATTAACTAAACAGCGGTGGAGAACGTTGTAATAAATGTGTGCTTTCTTATGGTTTTTCTATTTACAAGTGTAATTTTATTTGATAAATTAAAAGCTACACTTTCAGGCACATAATAGTAACTTTTCTAACAATGAGCTAGGTCCACCCAGCTTCTTCAGTGTGTATGTAGTGTCTTTGAATAGTAAACATCACCCAACATTATTACTGAAAAATTTACTTTTTGAAAAGTTGCTAAATAAATGGTTATTTTCTTTGTGAAGTAAACGTCTAAATCATATAGTTAGAGGATTATAGGCTAAGTCTGTGTTCCTCCTTCCCATTACATGCTGTCCATAAAACAGAAGGTAGTCCTGGCTATGGGTATGCCATGCATTCAAACTGTAGATTGCAGAACGTTTGGCAAAAATAATTATATACTTTGGCTTGGGATATGGAAACAGCAAACTTTTCCACTTTCCATTATGTAAATTAGCAGTGGAAATAGCTGTATATTTCCCTGTGATATCTTGCTAAATATAGGTAATGTAGATTCATTTCTATTAAAAGGACTAGTTTGCCACAATTTGATGGTCAAATATTTGGTATGACTTAAATTTTATATTAATACCCTTTCATTGGCTGGAGGATCCAGTATCATCCAATAATTTTTTTCTCTAAATGTCTTTGGGATTATAGCCTCTAGCTAAATTAATCAGACTTCTCTGGTGACTTGTTTTACAGGATACATTTGTATTATGGGGTTTCTTTTTTGTTTATTTTTATGAAGGACACCTATGTATTCTTGCCTAAGGAAAAAAAGACTTGTTTTGTCATGATATAAGTTGCTTCTGTATCTCTTGTTATTTTGTGAGCCTACCTTAATTTTGGGGACTGTTGAAATGTGGGCAATCAAGCCCAAACAAAGATTTAAAACTTCCTGGTGTAATTTTAATGATACTATAGATAGACATAAAATTGTTTAACTCAAAAAGAAAATATTCAATGGAGAAGTAAACTAATTTACAAATTTTATCCCACATCCAGTTTAACAAATATTTGATTACTATATTCAAATAAGTATTTAATTATCACACCTAAGGCAGCTGGCCAAGACTATATTATTCTTACCAGTTTATAAATAATATTGCTATCTAGTGAACCTTCAGCAAATGTCTTGCAATTAGGTTCAAGTATTGCTGAGGCCCCAACTTTTTTGAAGTGTTAATAAACTCACCCTTCTGCAGTGACCTAGTTCATTGGTGGCTCTAGAAGCCAAAGGACAGGAAAGAGAAAAGAGGTGAATCTCAAATAGTACCGATTGTTTGCTAGGCCCTTGCAGCACCTTATTTAATATGTTCTATTTTTAGATTTCACTTAACTGTTATGTTTTTACTTTCATTCAATTGCTAATCAAGAGTTTCCTCTGTGAAGATGTTTTTGCCATTCTTGGAACCACATGGAGTTTTTTTCCTTCAATAATAATGCTGTTTGCTGAGGTCCCACGCATGTGACCTTTAAAAAAAAGCCAAATCATTTTCCTCCTTTTAGTATGTGGTTAGGAGTGAGTTGGCCCATTCACATCAAGCTCAATTTGAAGTGAGTTAGTACTAACCTTTGACAAAATCCATGGTTTAGAATTTAGACTAGAGTAGACAATAAATCTTACTGTTTAAAATTACCCAACACGCTAACAGTACTGTTTGTAACATTCCTCCAGTCCTCTTTCTTAAGTCTGTTATTCTGTGATGTAAAGCCTTGGTTGCTTTTCAGTACTTTAAAATTTGTTTGCAGAAGGTGGAGCCCAGAAAATGTGCCCATCGTCGAATACTCTAAGTTTAGCGGAGGAAAAAGCAAGGCTGCTGTAATGCTTCTACCCTAAAAAAGGTTATATTTATCTGAGTTACAGGACTGGTTTACATAAATGAGAAACTAAGATTTTCCATCCACTAGGAAAACTTGCAAAAAGATGGCTTTTGTGCTCGCCACTCCTTACCCACCAAAGGTCACAAACAAATATTCGTGTCTGCAGTAGGACATTTGTGGATGCGCATAACTGTGGCTCACAAGTCATTCAAGCTCAAGACTTTTCCAGGTACTCCTGAGAAACCCTCAGAAAATTAGCCCTCCTTTTGCATTTCTGGAATGAGGTTTAGCCTTTAAGGTTTACAAGTTTGTTTGTTTGTTTGTTTGTTTGTTGCATAGAAGTAGATCTATGAGGGGCTCACTTTATTTCAAGCAGAAATCTAGCACCTTTGGTGTGAAATGGCACTATTGTAATCTTTATCGTAGGTAACTATATTTTCAGTTTTGGGGATTGAGACTTAAAGACGTTAAAATCTTCAATAGCATTCTTTATGTTAGTTAACTTCTAAAAAGAACTTTTTACACTGATGGAGTTTTTAATGGGACTCCATCACTTACTTCGGCTGCTAAAGTGCCAAATATGGTGTCAAAAGTCATGAGAAGATAAATCAGTCTCTTTTTCATAAGACAACCAGAAAAGATTTCAGTGAAGTTGGTGTTTTATATTTAGGACTAGTTTTATCTTGTATTATATAGCAAAATGGCTTGTCTTCAAGCCAAGGAGTCCAGGCATAATGAAATCTATTTTCCCACTCTTTTTTTCCATTGTGGACTTAAAAAGCAAACGAACAAACAGAACAAAAATGGCTCACAGGAATCTTTCTTATGTAGAGTTTTGCAACTTTACAATTCATTAGTTTAGTGTGTAATTTTGCTGAACTTGTTCCAAAATATCAAATCTAAAGTAGTTGTTACTGGTTTTGGAAACTCCTTTCAAAGTATTTCTGAAGTTGGAAACTTTTAATAGTATTTCCTTTGGAAAGCATTTTTAACTTTTTCTGTCTTTTGAGGTATCATTTCTAAAATGTTGAAGTATCTCAAATTAAAAGCACCTTACTAACACTCCATTTTTCCTAGGGATTCTTGAATTATCTACATATTGTTTCCTGATCAAGAGCTCTCCCAACTTAAGTAGAATGACTCTCCTCAACTAATCAAATATGCATTCTCCACAAATAGCATTGATCACATAATTGATTTGTTCTTTACTAATTAGCAAAAATATATTTAGATCGCCTCTGCTATCTTCGTTTTTCCCTAAGTACACTGTTCTGGGCCCATTACCGATTGGCAAGAGGAGACCGTACAGACACGTACACATACACATGTGTGCCTTTTAGCTTTCATCCCCAGTTTCCTTGACCAAAGATGCGGTATATTATCGGAAGCAAAGTCATGGCAGACACAGATGCAGCAGTAGATCGCAGCGTGGCTTCTCCGAGCCACCGTGGCCCCTAGCAGGGGTCAGCAGTTGTTAATAACAGTATGCATGCAAGATAGGGTTCCTGAATCAGGAAAGTTCATTTCTTGCATGTCACTACCCTTTAATATCCACTCTTCTAAAATAAGTAACAATCTGTGGGCTATTCAGTTTTCATTATTCCAGAAGAACTTGCACTGACAATCTGCAGGCTTCTTTTTAGGGAATGTTTATAACTACCAGACTTTTCTGGTTCTTGAACCCAACTCAGTGTCAGAAAGGACACTTTCTGTCCAGAGGGAGAGAGCAGAGTTAATACCCAGGTGTCCTCTCCTCTTCACTTTCCAGTGTTCTGGAAAGCCCATTTCCCCATAAGTATTAAAGCTGAAATTTATTACTTTGAATCTTAAAATAACTTAGTAAACTCATGGGTTTTTTTGCCTCAAAGAAAGGGAACAGAAGTACGGTAATCTAAATTGACCAAATTTGTAAAATTGTATATGTTTGGATTTAGAATGACTTTTATACTCAAGTTTGAATGTGGTCATAGGCTATTTATGAAAAATAATGAATCATATTAAGAAAACTTGACTCAAGAGGAACTGAGAAACTAAGATATCTCCTCTTTAATAGGAAAGTAATCTTTTCAAACAATGCAAGGTTGTAACTGTTTGTCTACTCACAGCATTTATGACACCAAATGTGTCAGTTTTCTAAACCAAGTCGTTCTGCACAGACACCAACTAGATGTCCCATAATTTAATTTAATTTTATTCTGATACTTGATACCCAGAATTAGTGTACACCCCAGAGGTTTCATACCGAACTTCTCCCTAACTTACTCCCTAACTGCTGTCCTCCACCCCATCCATACTTCTCTATACTGTAGCATTTTTCACCCTGAAGTCCCACAACACTACCCCCTCACTTAAGACGCCAGTTGCAAGTATGTAGTGGATTTCCAGGTTACTCACACTTCAATCTAACTTGGCTACAAATCTGGGATTCCCACAACCTCCTTCTCATTTAGATAATTTGCCATAATGGCTCAAAAACTCAGGGAAACACTTTTGTTTACTGGTTTATTAAAAAGGAATTTATAAAGGATGCAAATGCACCACCAAGTGATGTGTACATAGCACTGAATCTGCAAGGGTGCCAATGGAGTTTAGGGTGCACCAGCACATGGATATTTCACCAACCTGGAAGCTCTCCAAACCCCATAGTTTAGGGGTTTTCGTGGAGGCTCATTACATGGTCATTACCAATTAGTAACTCATTCTCCAGCTCCTCTCACCTCTCCAGAGAATGGAATGGTGGGAGGCCTGACAGTTCCAAGCTTCTCATGATGGCTTGGTCTCTCTGGTAACCAGCCCCTATCCTGAAACGGTCTAGTTAGCCCACCAGAAGTCATCTCATTAGAACAGAAGATGTTCCTATCACCCAGGAAATTCCAAGGAATTTAGAAGCTATAGGTAAGGAACTCCTGTCACCCCCTAACTCGGGAAATTACTAGGGTTTTAGGAGCTCTGTGTCAGGAAACAGGGGCATAGACCAAATATATATTTTTTTCCTTATGTCACAGACCATTTTTATAATTTTAATCCAGTCCTCTTTGTGAATTCTGAAACTCTGTGCCTGACATATTCTAGGTGTTCAAGAGATGTTTATTGAGAGAGTGAATGCGTAAAGCACTTGTATCTAGTACCTAGTTTCATTAGACCCTTAAACACATTGGGTGCACAGAGATATGAGGACAAAGTCTTGGTTCTTAAAATACTTGTTTTCAGAAGAAACATTCATTCAGTATTCATCTTCTGTACATTGAGTAATGGTGACCTCTTGTGAAGATTCCAAGAATGAAGAAAAGGAGGGTACAATAGCTGTGGTGTAAGGGAGCATGGGATGGGGCGGGGGACAGAGGCTGAAGAACAAGTGTGTATGATATAGGCAGTATTCAAGGAGTTCAGGTTGGCTTTTGTGAGCAAGGAAACCTTAACAGAGCAGGCAACGTTTAAGGTGGTCCTTAAAAACTGAGTAGGATAAAGACAGGTAGAAGGAGGTTATTTCTTTTTTGAAAAGTATGTGAAAAAGTACCCAGAAGCTAGAAAACATGATACCTGGTGAGGGAACTGGAAGAGGCCTAACTATCTCCATGGGCAAATACTGGGAAAGTAACTGCTGGGCTGGGGTGTGGAGATCTTGAGGCAGGCTGTTTCAGCTTCCTTCAGAGGTCTATTTAAGGTTTCTGAGCACTGCATTAATAAGATAGAATACAGTGGAGGAAGACTGGAGGCAAAAAGATTGGTTAGGAATCTAGGGCAGTTACATAGGGAGAGATTAAAGCACTTGAAAAGAACATAGAAAGGAAGATAAGGATAAGTTGGTTGTGAAAGAAATGGCAACTGATGGAGTGCCCAAGAGGATGGAATCAGAGAGGATTCCTGACACTTCTTATAAGGAACGTGCTAACTGCCTAAGCAAGACCATCTGTGGCCAGTAGATTGCAAATTATAAACTCCCTTAGACTTAACCTCTTTGGGAGGAAACCTCTGCAGATAAGCTTCTTGCCACGGACACAGCCCTTCAGGCTCGCCTTCTCCAGAGCCCAATTTCCAACCCTGTTTCTGGGAGTCGTTGTGATGGGAACAAGTGGTGTAGTGTGTCAGGCAGAGAACTGAACTCTTCAGGAGGCTCAGGAGGACCGGCAGCAGGAGCCAGACAGGGGAGGAGTGACTGCAGCGCTCAGGAAGTGTCCTCGGGGGGTGATAGATGTGAAGACCAAGGCTTCCCAAGAACTGATCAGATGAAGTTGGCAGAAAAAGGAATTTGTTGTTATATGTGAGTGTGTTAATGATCATCCTTTTCATTAAGAAAAAGTAATATGTACTCATTAAGGACATTTTAGAAAACAGGTTAAAAAAGTGGAACAAAAATTTCCATAGCCTATATAAAGTTGTTAATATTTTGACGTAGTTTCTACAAGTTTTTATCTGAAGCAAGTTGGGGTTTTTTTGTTGGGTTTTTTTTTTTCAGCTGAAGGTAACAGTATGTACCATATAAAGGCAAAGGAGACCTAATGTGATTGCTTGTTACTACTTGTCAACAGCAAGTACAATAGAAGGCAGATAACAAAAGGGCTTGTGTTGTTGGGGAGCCACTGAACAGTTTTAAGCCTGGGGGGGCGGGGGGCACGATTAGATTTACATTTTAGAATGTTCCTTTGACCATAGTGTGTACAGTGCATCAGAGGGCCGGATGCTTGATGTCCGAGTCATGAAGGCGAAGAAGGCGTTGGGAAGAAGGGCAGGAGTTTCGGTTCCGTGAGGAAGGGCTGACAGAATGTGGTGCTCGATACACTGTGGGGCTGGAACAGCGTGCTGCGCTTTCCCATTTCTACTTCATTACATCCCCTCATTTTAAAACTGACTCAATTAGATGTCCCACAGGACTTCAGATTCCATGTGTACAAAACAGAAATTAACACCATCCTTGCCAAAATTCCTCCACATCCCAGAGACTCTCTCTCAGGAACTATGTCCTTACCCACCTAGGTGCCCAAGCTAGACATTTGGAAGTCATCCTAAACTCTTATTTCTTCTATAGGTCTACCTCTGCATCTAGTCAGTCACCAGCCTACCAGATCTTTTTCTTGAATCTTTAAGATCGATTTATTTACATCTTCATTGTCACTGTAGTTGACAAGTTCTGGTTTTTGTTTTTGACCTAGAACAGGGGTTGGTGAACTACAGCCTATTATAGACCAAGTCCATTCTGCCCCTGTTTTTTTGAATCACCTGTTTTTGAAAGTTTTGGTAGGACACAGCTAGGTTCCTTTGCTTACATTTTTGTCTGTGGTCAGAGCTGAGTAGTTATGATCCTGCGCATGTGGCCTACAAAGCTAAATATGAACCGTGTTGCCCTCTACAGAAATCTTGTTTACAGTAGTGTAGTATAACCCGTTTCCCCTCTTTCAGTCTCCAGGCTGGCCTTTACTGTGCTGGTGGAGTGATTTTCCTAAAACACTGTCTGTTCACATCAGCCTCCCTTGCTCATTTGCTCATATTTCTTCAATGTTTCCCAGTGGCCAACAGAATTAAATCTACAACTCCTCAGTATTGTTACAGATGATGAGTTCTAGTTTGTCTTCCTCAAAATGGCTTTTCTAATAAACCCTAAGATCTCAATCTTCAAGTCCTTTGTGATCATTCACTTTAAAGGAATTACTTACATGAGAACACTCTCCATTAATGTTTATATTATGAGTCTTTCAAGGTCCTTGAATAGGGATTCTCTGATGAATCTGAATCTGTATTGTTATGAGCAGTTTCTTCCGAAACCGTGGCCTATTTGTTGTCAGTTGTATGTCAGTAAAAAGAAAGAGAGTACATATTGTTGCCCAACATTAGTTTTACTTGTTCAGCAAGAACTCTGAGGTTTGCTAAGATGTTAACATCTTTGCTCTTTCCCTTTATTTTGTGATTCTGAAAACAGTGCTACTGTATGCTATCAGGAAACTCACAGAGCCTTTCATGAACTTCCAAATCCACCACAGCAGAAAAGTTAGATTGTTTTCAGTGCAAGAGAGAATAGAATCAAAGTTTTGCTATATATATCAGAATATTCATTCTACCATCTCAGTTCTAATTAAATTATATGTATATGCATGAATGAATGTACCGGGTCCAGCACAAATAAAACCCCTTTGTTATTACATAAAAATCTTTTATACACAATCATAAGCATGTAATTCTGTAACATAATAATGTCACACTCAAGCACACCATATGACATATGCATATGATAAAATGTTCAAGTTACTGTCCATCTCGTGTGAGACATTCACATATCCTGCCAGCCACCCTCAACGGCATTACTTCTGCTAGACCCTGTGTTTGTGTGTATGTATACGTGTGTGTGTGTGCGCTTGTGTGTGTGTGGTGTTAAGGCCTTTGATTTGCAAGTTTAATCTCAGACTCCGTTAATAACACAATTCCCAGAAGAAGCTGGAAGTATTCAGAAATCACCCTCCTTCCCAAAACACAGTATTATGTACGTGTTTGTGTGTGCTGCATATAATGGAAAGAATTCTAACCGAAGAGAGGATCCTTGTCTTCTAGGCTGAAAATGAAAGGAATTGACAGATTAATTTGGGGAAGATCACAGATCCTTCATAAAGGAAATTATTTGCTTATCTCTTTATGAAAATTAACATTTTATAGTATTGGGAAATCAAAATGGAAATGTAGTTGTAGCCATTCAAGTAGATACATAGGTGTTCCTTTTTTAACAATAAAATGTATTGGAAAATGGTGATGGAAGGAGACTTGACTTAGGTGGTGAACACAATACAAATATACAGATGATGTATTCTAGGATTGCATACCTGAAGCCAATATAATTTCATTAACCAATGTCACCCCCATAAATTCAATAAACACAATGAAATCATGTAAAACTTAAATATAAAAAGAACTAAAAGGATAATGATAATACTCCTACATTACAATTTACCTAGTATTAAAAATGAACATCTGCAGGAACAAGTAAACGGGAGGGAAGTGGAAAGGAGTGGGGGGATGGGCTGGAGTGGGGGGAGGCAGAAAACTGTACTTGAACAACAATTAAAAATAAATCAATCACACAATAGTCATAAAAAATGAACATCTGGTTAAATATGAAGTGTGTTTTGAGAGATAATATTTACCTTGTCTAAATGCTGAGGGAAATGATAAATGTGTCCCTGTTTTTGTTTAGAAATAGTTATTGAATGTTAATGATGGAAAGCACTTAAAGGAACCTTAATTATTGCTGAACTGTTAAACTGAGATAAAGACAATTGCATAACTGAATCTAACAAAAATAAAATAACAAAATATACTGGAAAAGTTTTGAGAAATATCAAACTTAGTTGTATGATTTCATTTGCTAAACAAAAGATAGAGTGAAAAAACAACTTTGCTCATTTCAATGTACTTACTAAGTGCAAGGCAATTAGATGCTCATTTATTCTACACTTTGTCAAAAGCTTGATCACATTTAATTTAGCTTATTCATTTTCTTTTTCCTTTTCAGCTGAATACCAACCCTTTTAGAAGCTAATAAATTTTTCAATTAAGTACTTAAACCCAGACTTTTCAAAAAAAGCTTACAATTATTTCAGTGCAGGATACAGCCTTTCAGTATAATTTAGGGAGCCTAGCCTGGCCTATGAGTATAATTTTTAAAACTCGATGTTGTTATTTTTCTTATTTCCTGAAATAAACTTTCACCAGTACTTAAGCACAAGTGATATCCTTAGAGATAAAAACATAGGTAATTAGAGTGCTTCAGGAATTTTGTGTTTGCTGCTAGCTAGTGCCTAGTGTTAATTAGTTCATGTTTATGCAGCTATCAGAGTGATGAAAAACATTTAATCACTTTAGATTGAGTAAGTGATGAACAGCTAAAATCCCCAACAGTAGTCAAAATGAAATAAAGGGCTACTAATAAGATAACAAGATAAGTGCTAACTGCGTTTGTTGGATGTCTGAGGGCTACTTGGGGGAAAGGACAAAGGAGCCAAATGGAGTTTCAGGGTCTGGCTGCAGTGATTCAAGAAGTAAAACTCTCTGTTACTAAATTAAATGCTTGCATTTTCAAATAGAAAGAAAACCTAAAATTATAAGTGATTTAAATGAATTGTCATTCCTCTGAAAATTTTTAATCAGAACATTTTAAACTTTATTTAAAGAGAGAGTGACTTAAAATTACATGGGTCCTATTGCCCATCCTTCAGGGCAATGAAGTGACAGAGTTACTGGCAGAGAAACTAGAGACTACGGTATGTATTGTGGCATTGTCCCCGACCACTTTATACTGGAAAGTTTTCGTATGAAAGAAGAAGTAGGTTATTTATGCCGTCTCTGAGCTCAGAACCAAGATCAATGAATGAAAGTTACTAGGAGACAGATTTGGGTTCAATAATAAGGAAAAACTTTCTGACAGGTAGACCACACCCAAAATGCAAGGAGTACGCATCTACTTCACTAAGAAGTACAAATGTTCGGATGAGTTGGTGGCCCTTTGCCTGAGGTGCTAAGGGAATGGACTTCTTATTTCTGGGTTTAAGAAATGAACTTTAAGTTTCTTTTTGACTTGAATGTTGAACCTCTGCTGTTCTCTGAAGGAACTGTGTAAAACTTTTGGATTTTATTTCAGCATATCATCAGGAATTTAATGTAATCAATATGTATTGAGTACTATCACATATAAAGTATTTATATAATTTCTGCCTCCTTCCCCTCCGCCCAGAATTCACTTTTTACGTTTTTAAAAATTTTTACTTGTAAACTGCAAATAACACAAAATTTATCATCCTTACTATTTTAATTACATATGTCAGTAGTGTTAAGTATATTCATCTTGTTTAACCAATCTCCAGAATATTTTCATTTTACAAAACTGAAACTTTATACCCAGTAAACAATTCACCATTTTCCCTTCCTTCCAAGTTCTAGGCAACCACTGTTCTACTTTGTTTCTGTGAATCTGACTACTCTCGATACCTTAGATAAATACAACATTTGTCTCTTTATGACTGCCTTATTTCACCTAGTATCATGTCTCTAGGGTTCATCCATGTTATGGTATGTGTTCACATTTTCTTCTTTTTTAAAACAAAATGATATTACATGGTATTTATGTACCACATTTGTATATCCATTCATTCATCGGTGGACACTTGGGTTGCTTCCTCCATTAGCTACTGTAAATGATGCTACTGTGAACATGAGGGTGCAAATGTCTCTTTGAGGCCCTGCTTTCAGTTCTTTGGGACACATGCCGAGGAATAGGATCACTAGGTCATAAGGTAATTCTACTTTTAATTTTTTGAGGAACTGCCACACTGTTTTTCATATGGCTGCACCATTTTACACTCCCGCCAATAGTGCACAAGGGTGCTGTTTTCTCTACATCCTTGCCAACACTTGGTATATTCTGTTTGCTTTTTTTGATAGTAGCCATCTGAGTGAGCGTGAGGAGTACTGACAGAATTTTGACTCCAGTGCCTTGGCAACACCCAGCACATAGCAGCTGCTCTATGAAACCTTATGGTGGGGATGTACTAAAACTGTATGTTATGTTTCATGCAGTGTTTGCCTTATAAAAGTTGATCTTGGATAGAGATTCTTAATAGAGTCAATGTTCTGTGCGTTAAGATAAAATAAAGACACAACTTAGAAATAGCTCTTCTTGTGGCTGTTGCTCTGTTAATATTCCGATTTTCAGCACTGATGTTGACTTTTATGTGTTATTCTCATAAATACCCATCACTGTCCTGGCTTAGGGTCATAAACTATCCATGGCTTTAGTAGTGTGCCTCTCTCTTTAATTCCAGAAGTTTTCGTAACACTTGTGAAAGCTGAACATGCTGATTCTTCCATAAGAAAACTGTTTAGTGTACCTAGGAAGTAAGGTTTTGGGAGTTTCTTAAAGACTCTTGTCAAAGAAGAATCTAATTTGCTACATTTAGCATTGTGGTGTTTAGTTTTTCTCTTCTCCTTTCCTCCCCTGTCTGATGTGAGTGTCCACAGTCTGATGTGAGGTCACTGGTGCTCTGAGCCAGTTAGTGTGATCATGTTCAGATTTTTGCTGTCTTGACTAAATGCTTGGTAACCCCAATATTAATAGTCTAACAATTAGAAATTCTTGGCCTTTTGAAAAAGATTTGTTGTCATATTTGGAAAAAATGATTTAGGAATAAATGAGAGAGTAAGAAAGAAGAAAGTTCTCTCTCCTAAGTAATTATATTTTTAAGTAGTATTTTGTTAGAAGTGGGGGAAATCAAAATCCTCAGCGACCTTGTGCTCGCAAGTACATCAGATACGCCTTTCTCTGAACATGTCAGTGTCGCGATCACTCTGGTGCTTTGTAGCTGTTTCGCCTTGTGTAGTGTTGCTGTAGAGGTCATTCTGTGTTTTAAAAAAGGAGGTTTCAATTAATTTACTGCTTCTTTGAGAGCGATATAAGAACTGTGTAAGGTACAGTTACGTTCTGTTTATGAATGAAGCCAAGTGCTATGAGACTCAAACAGCAGAACACCTACTTTTAACCTTACTGAGAGAGCATTTACGAAATAATGGCCGAAGCAAGCCAGGACAGAGAGCTGCTAGGGAATGACCTGGTTAACACTGTACCTACTTAAATCACGTCCCATCTTGACTGTTTCACAAATAATATTTGGTTGAACACAAAAAGATTGTTCAGAAAACTTCCTCAGGTTTGCTTTTTACGTAATAGGACGAGACAGATGTGGGGTATGGAAGTATGAGTAACTGTAAGATTGAACGCACGGGAGTGACTGTTTTTATTCAGGCCTTTTCCCTGACACTTGCTTTTATAAAATATAATTCTTTCATGATTTAATGCAGTCTTGTTTTAGGCCTCCAAGGGATAAGCAAAGAAAGAAAATAGCTGTTTGTAAAAAATTTATAATATAAGTAGGTCAAATGTAAGTTCAGCTATCAAGAGGAAGCTTGACTTAGGGGGAATTATTAACATTGCCATCCTCTTTAGTCCAAAAGCTTACAGAATATTTTTTTTGGATGCAGATTTTGTGTGTATGGTTTTTTTTAGATGACTGCAATCTTCAACATTAATGATATATTTAGCATGTATCTCATATTCTCTTAAAAAGGCAAAAAGGGTCCCTTGGTGGCCAATTACATCATTAGCACTCACCACGTAAATCACTACTTATGGACACAATTGATTTGTTCTAATTGTTTCAGTTTTTTCAATTTAATACATATATATGTTTTAATTAAATTTTCTGTAGAATATATTTTCAAAAATGAATGTAACTAGTTTTCCTAATTAGAAGAAACATTATAAAGCATTTACTATAAAACTGATAGCTTTTTAAACTTTTCTCAAAACTATTTCCTGCATTTATATTTTGAGAGCTGTTATGCCACTTTCATGCTTATCTATCTTAAAGAAATTTAGTATATATATGAGAAGTTCCTAGATTTCAGTCTGAACTTTTTAATAGTTTTGCTTTTCAAAAAGTTTCTGTTTTTGTTTTTTAATGGTAACACATAGGGTAAGAAATTTTTGAGGTTGTCTTATTGGTCTAGATGAGAAAAGTAATTCCAAGAAAAATTTAGGGACTCAGATCATTCTGGAATAGCATGTCCATTAGAAGAAAAGAAGATTGTATTAAGATAGTGTTAATTTTAAGGGATAGAAATTGTTTGAGTTCAAAATAAGAATTTGAAGGAATATCTGGAAGCAATAGAAATTGAATTGTTCTTAGTTGTCTTTTCACAGCCTTTCTGTATAGTAAATCCCATTGTTTATAATTCTGAAAATCAATTCTACATTAAGTTTTATTATTTCTGTAAATGATCTTCATAACACTGTGTGGTGAGCCAGATGTTGCTAGACCAGTTTGAAAATATAAGTATGTTGATAAAAATCTATAAATGTGTAAAAGCCCATAAAAATAGTAATATTTTAAGTAGCAGAGAGAAAAGTGTCAGTTGACAATGCATTTTCCAGCCCATTCTCCCTGAGAAGGTACCACATTAGAGATGTTGTAAGCTCTTGTTTGAATTAAGGTTTTGAGTAAGTTAACAGCTGGGCAATATATTGTTTTAAATAATAAAGTCTAGGCAGCACCATTTATTACTGGTTTAAATTTCAGTATGCAGTTCACTCATCACTGCCTGATAAAGGTTGTGCATCCCTTGTCACCACATTCACTCACCGACTGGTGTGCCATCGTGTTCCGAAGAAGACAAGGACAAATGCTGATGTGTGGGCACAGTGTGCTCGTTCAGGATTTCACTTGATGGCTGCCAGGTTTAAGAAATCCAGTAATAAAAGCCTATAAAAATAGGTCCCCTGACAGGGACCTACTGTTAAATAACTTAAGAATCACATCCACAAAGGACCTGTTAGCTTTTGGCAACCTGGAAAATATGTTGAGTGCCTATTCCTTATTAATACCCATTTTGTTGACTTTGAAAAAGGAGTCAAGATAAACCTCAATTTGGTGGCATAAATAAGACAGTATTACTAAAATATTAGAGGCCAGAGAATCATTCAAAATGGTCTTAAAAGTCAGGGGGAAAAAGACTTAAAACTGGAGAGTCATTTAGTCAGGTCAGAGTAGTGGAGAAACCCTGGATCAGAGGCAGCAACAGATCCAGGTCTCTTACTGAACACCCATTTGGGCCCCATTGTGCATTCTTCTGGATGTGATAAATGGTTATCATATTATGATTGCACTTTACATGATTTCTGTGTCAGTTGTACTTTAAAGGGATAGCAAGGACTTCCACAAAATTAAAAATTTCTGCTTATCAGAAGACATCATTAAAAAATGAACAGGTGGCTACAGATTGCTAGAAAATATCTGTAATGTGTACAAAGTGATAAAGACAAGTCTTTGATAAAGACTTGTATCTAAATTCTTACCATTCAAAAATAAGAAAACAATTTTTTAAATGGGAAAAGGGCTTGAATAGATATTTCACAGAAAGGCAAATGGGTGGCCAATAAGAAAATGAAAATAATGTTCAAGAGAAAACACAAATTATACTACTATGAGGTAATAACACCCAGTAGATTGGCTAAAATTTAAAAAATAAAGACTGAAGGCGGGACAACTATAAATGAACAACAAAATATATTTTTAAAAAAGACTGAAAAAACCTCATTTTAGCAAGGATGTAGCAAACAGGAACTACTCAATACCAATCACTGGTAGGAGTGTAAGATATGCCAAGCAGTTTGACCATTTTTATGAAGTTAAGCATACATGTACCTCGTGACCCATCGTACCTAGGTATTTCTCATGCTCAGGTATTATCAAAGAGAAATGAAAGCACTTCTCCACAAAACTACTTATATATGTATGTTTATAATTACCTTATTTATAATAGCCAAAAACTAGAAGCAACCTAGATTTTCATCGACACAACAATGGGTGAACAAACTCTGTATATTCATGTGATAGAATAGTAGTCAGAAATAAAAAGAAATAGCTACTGACACTATAGTAGTTTCTGTGACTTGCAATAAATACTTCGTCCTGAGGGAAAGAAGCCTGACACCAAAGAAAACACACTGTATGATACCGTTCATATGCATTGTTGGGCATGCAGACCTAACCTGTAGTGCTAGCAAACAGAACAGTGTTTGTGGGCGGTGTGGGAAGGTGGCAGGGATGGCAGATTACATGCAAAGGAGCACAAGGGAACCTTCTGAGATGATGAAAACATTCTTGGAGGTTCAGTTACACAGGTGTATACATCTGTCAAAACTCACTGACACTCAAGACACACTTACCTTGTATTTAAATTATACGTCAAAGGAATAAGAGAAAGTTCTAAAAGATAGGAAGACCTGATCACAATTCAGAGTAGAATGGCAAACAGTTCTTAAGTAATAGGAAGTGGGCCTGTCAGGAATGATAAAATTACTTCAGTGTTTTTAGCATGTTGTTAAAAAGAAAATAGACCATTTATATGAAATTTGTCTAAGGAAGGTACTGTGTATATAAGCAGCATGAAGGCAACTTCTAGAAGCAGAATCAGAAGATTTCTTATGATCTTTTTCTATTAGATTCTGTTATTATGAGTATTTATTGTGTACCAGGGACTATATTCACTCTTTTAGGTTGATTTTCTCCTTCTTAATGAGCCCTTTTCCAGAGAGTGTGAGAGCTTAAAAGGTGGTTGTTCATTTATTTTGACTTTCGAGTTGTAATACCAACATCATAGTGTTGGTAAAATGTCAGTATACAAATAATAATAAATAATAATAAAAGTGCTCAGCACATCTTATGTGTACATTCCTCTATATTAATTTTTTTAAATAACATCTACAACTTTTTTTAAATATTTTATTGATTGATTGATTGATTTTAGAGAGAGAAGGGAGGGAGAAAGAGAGAGAGAAACATCAATGTGTGGTTGCTGGGGGCCGTGGCCTGCAGCCCAGGCATGTGCCCTGACTGGGAATCGAACCTGCGATGCTTTGGTTCGCAGTCTGTGCTCAATATATTAATTTTTTAAATGCTCTCATCAGCTCTACAGGGTAGTTACTATTATTAGACCCATTTTTGAGTTGTGGAGCCATGTTCAAAAGCTAAAAAGTACTCCAGTGAAATCTCAACCCAGGAGGTTTAACTTCAGTCAACCATGCATTTGTAACTGCCATGCCATAGTTACCTTACCATTACATTCTTAACAAGCTGCCAATTTTAACAGTTTTATTCATTTGTTGATATTTAAATGAATTAAAATATCATTAGTGAATTAGAATATTTAATATGATAACACAAGAGTTTAAAATATATTTAAACCCTCAATGTAAATAAAATGCAGAAGTCATTAATTTATTAAGTAAAACATCAAAAATCCATCCATCTAAAAAGAGATTTTGCCTGCCTAGGCCACTGGGGCCAAGTGCCATTATAGCCCGTGAACCTCCCTGCATGTGACTTCGAAGCACACCCCGTCGTGCGGTGGGCAGCATCAGATAGAGCTGAAGTGCCAGCCCGACTGCTGGTCTCCAGGCCAGATTTTCCGTTTTTTTCTTTAGTTGTTTTGACTATGTTCTATGATGGGTACCTGTTCAATACAACTCATCAGGGTGTTTGGTTTTTACTGTCCATTAATACGAAAGAATTATTATTTTCTGGCTTAAAATTTCCCGTAGGATTTTTGAGTGGGTATTTTACATGTAAGTATTATATATAAGTATTTACCTATAAAATGCATATATGTATTTTATTTATTTATATAAATTTTTAATTTCTTTTTTATTACAGTCCATATGCAATATTAAATTAGTTTCAGGTAGATAACAGTGATTAAACATTTAGATACCTTACAAAGTGATAATCCCAAGAAGTCTAGTACCCTTCTGACACCACACATGTTATTGACCATATTTCCTGTACTGGATTAATACTTCACATGCTGTAACTATTTTAATAGCTGACAACTTGTACTTCTTAATTCCTTTCACCTTTTTCACTCATCACCCTAACAGCCCTCCTGACTACCAACTATCCATGAGTTCGTATCTGTTTTGTTTGTTTGTTTATTTTGTTTTGTTTTTTAGATCCCACATATAGGTGAAATCATATGATATTGGTCTTTCTCTAACTTATTTTAGCATCATACACTCTTAAGTTCATCCATGTTGTTGCTAGTGATGAGATTTCATTCTTTTCTTAAAAAAGATTTTATTAATTTATGTTTAGAGAGAGGGGTAGGGAGGGAGAAAGAGAGGGAGAGAAAGATTGATGTGTGGTTGCTTCTTGCATGCCCCCAACTTGGGACCCGGCCTGCAACCCAGGCATGTGCGTTGACTAGGAATCAAACTGGTGACCCTTTGACTTGCGGGCCAGTACTCAATCCACTGAGCCATACCAGTCAGGACAGATTTCATTATTTTTTATGACTGAGTAATAATCCATTGTGTATATATATGCACCACATCTTCTTTGTCCATTCTTCTACTGATGGACACTTAGGTTACTTCTATATCTTGGCTATTGCGAATAATGCTACAATGAATATAAGGGTACCCATATCTTTTCAAATTGGTGTTTCATATGTAATCTACAGATGGTATGAAATCTCTATCAAAATACCAATGGCAGTTTTTACAGACCTAGAATAAGTGATTCTAAAAGTTAAACAGAACCACAAGAGACCCAGAATAGCCAAAAAAATATTAAGGAAGAACAAGTCGGAGTTGTCATGCTACCTGAGGTCACACTGTTCTATAAAACCATAATAATCAAAATGACACAGTACTGGCATGAAAACAGACACATACAGCAATGGAACAGAATAGAGAGCCCAGAAATAAATCCACACCTTTGTGGTCAGCTGATCTTTGACAAAAGAGGCAGGAATATAGAATGGGGTAAAAACAGTCTCTTCAATAAATGTTATTGGAAAAACTGAACAGATACATGCAGAAAAGAAGAAGAGGAAGAGAAAGAAAACTAGACCACTGTCTTATACTATATACAAAATAAACCCAAATGGATTAAAGACATAAATGTAAGACTGAAACCATAAAACTTCTAGAAGAAAATTAGGCAATAAACTCTTTGACATCACTCTTAGCACTATTTTTTTTTAGATATCTCTCTTGAGGCAAAGGAAACAAAAGAAAAAATAAACAAATGGGACCATATCAAACTTAAAAAGTTTTTGCACAGCATCCTGTGTTTTAACAATCCCTCGGATGATTCTGACATGCACTCAAGTTTTAAAACTACTGTCTAAACTCTATTCCACTTAAAATACCTTTCTGCTGCCCCCCATTGTTTTCTTAAGGGCTCTTTCAGCTAGTATGTCCAGTTTTGTTTTGGTGCTTTGGGTGTAGTATGTGTAAAATATATCATTTTTATGGAACAGAATAGAGAGCCCAGAAAAAATTGTACTATCCACCAGATAAGCCAAAGTGTTATCTCACTTGCTTTGCAGTTTCTTGTCTCATATTTGTATGTACCATTTCCTTTGTCCATTCCCCACCTGTGAAAATAAAACTCCTTTAGAGTTCGATGTGGGGACAAAATGATGTAGTATATATGGATTTGCTTCTTAGCACAGTACTTAGAACGTTTTTGGAGTAGAGAAAAGGATTAAAAGTAACCATGTGAAGTTTGTGATCATGTTACTGTATTGATTATAATTTTTTAATGAATTTACTTCATTAAAGAAAATTTTTATCAACAGAATGAATAATCCGTATTGAATCTTGCCACATATATTAGTTCAACAAAAAGTAGTACGGATACATGAAGGGCAAATGTGCACCTTATTCTATGAAATGGTAGCTTTTATTTATGAAGCATGAATCAAGCCTAAATTAAGAACTCACATAAATATAAATAAAGCATCTTTTCCACTTGGACTGAACTGGTTTGGATTTCACATTAGCTAAATTAAAAATATGCTTTTATTAGGTGCAAGTAGTTTCCAAAGTGCTTTTCCTGGCTCACATCTTGTTCTTATTTTCTTGAAGGGTTGGTCTAGCACAGTTCAAGCAAAATTCTTTTTGGTCCTGTTTGTCTGCCAGGCGGTAACAGAGTAGGAGACCCACAGGAAGGGTAAGTCTACATAGACTTACGGAAAAGGAAAACTGGCCTTTCTGCAGCAGTAGCCTGGGCGTTAGTCGGCTCTGCATCCAGTCACTACTGTCTCTGAGGATGCAACTTGTTCTTAGCCACATGTCAGCCAGAGTTCTAGAAGTATATAATCTGCAGATTAATTTAGAGTAAATCTTTAAGGCACAATGTAGGTAAAAATTTTTACAAAAGTCAGGATGGACAATTGATGACCCCTGCTGTGTTTTAGTACCTGTTGTATCTATAATACCTTTATACTGTATTCAATGTTATATAGCTAGAGAGGAAGGGAAACTATTTTATTTTTCCCTCTATGTTTGGAGCTTTACTGCTTGCTGTTAAACCAAATTGTAAAACCTTTCTTCTTCTTACCATTTTGTTTATTTGCTGAAGTCTTCCTCCTATCTCCTGCCCGCATGGCTCCTGGAATAGGAAGGACCTTTTAAAAATGTGAAGGCTTGTATTCACTCTCAGAAACACCTCCTTAGTGGAATAGTGACCATAGAACAGAAGCATGTATCAGCATAGTTCCCAAAATGTTTAGTTTCCATATGTGAGATCAAATTTGAGCAGAATGTTCTTGAGTGACTTAGGCTTATAGTTTTATCAAATTCATACAGTGTATTTATTTATGCATCGTGATAATAAAATTACAATGAAAATTGCTTTAAGTTTCAATACTGTCATTGTGGTATTACTTAGTACAAATTGGACTATACCCTATGATGAAATTTATTTGTCTTGCAAATAGAAAAATCTAAGCATTGTGTAAGCCAGCATTTGATTATGCCACACTGTCTCTTCTTGACTTAATTTACTCTGTTAAAATACTCTAAAATATTTGAGACTATGCAGTGAGAACATTGTAGAAATCAAAAAGTTTTAACACCTCGATTCTTAAATCAGTAAAAATGATACATTAGTATGGTGGACCTTAGAGTATCTTTAGCAGATTAAATTTAACCTCTTAGTTGTAATTTTTTTTTTAATTTTAGAAAAGGGCACAGAAGGAGCATTGAATCCTATGAAATATTCTACTAGAAAAGAAACTATACTTTTTCTAAACAGAAGTAGGTTTATCTTTATAATGAGAATTATTAGTTTATAAAATCATTCAGTCACATGGTATTGCACTCTACAAAACTTATTAGTTTTTATTTTGATAGACCTTTCAAATCTTTAATTTTTTATATAGGTTGGCATGCACACACACTCATAAACACATGACTTTATATAAATCAAATAATACTTTGTCTTTATATGTAATCTATGTTATTTTTATGTTTATATGTTTAAAGAGACATTCCCCATTACAAACAGTGTTGTAATGAGCAGCCAGAACATTCTTTAGTTGCATTTGTCCAGGTACTTGCACCCTTTTGAGTCCTTAGGATGAACGTCTGGAATTCCTGAGTTTAAGCTTTTAGCATTGATGCATTTTGTCAGTTCTTAAGAGAAATGAATGATTTTATAGTGTTCAGTGTACTTTTTAACCTAACAAAATGATGAAAGATTGCCACACTAAGCAATCTAAAGGAAAAATTAGTGCTACCAGCAGTTTAGTTTGATTTGACATTTACTGAGCTCCAAGTACTGCATATGTGTCAGATTGTGGGCTAGTTGTGAGGGTTGCAAAAGTGAAATGACTCAGTTTTATTGGACTAATGGAAATTACAAAAGAAGTAACAGTTAAAATATGATATGGTAAGTATGACAGAGAGCTTGTATACCAGTATGGGAAATTCAGAAGTCTTTGTAGAGAAAGTGGCATGGAAGCTGAGACCTGAAGGATAAATGTGATTTATGAGGAGAAGGGCAGTGAAAGGGAGGAGTGCTGGGCCATAAGGAATAGGTATCAGAGATTATGACGCTTTCTGAGAACTAACATGATTTTAGAATGTGTGGCATGAATGCAAGGGGTGGGGCACCAGAGACAGAGGTAGAGAATAAAGCAGAGCTGAGACCATGGAGAACCTTGTAGTAGAGTCCCTGAGTATGGATTTTGAGAACTAAGGGATAGTATAGAAAGGAAGCGATGAGATCAAATTTGAGCCTTAAAAAATTACCATGGCTGTAGTTTGAGGAGTAACTTGAAGGCAAGCAAATCAAAGAGTGTCAAGGTCAAAAGGATGTGGTGAACTTGATTTGGGAAGGCATCTGTACCAAGAGTCCAAGCTCGCCAATTAGACAAGGCAGTAAGGAGGGCAATTTTCAAAGTTGGGTAAGCAAAAGCACCATTTATCTAATGGCTCTTCTGTCTTGAAAAAGCAAGCAAACTACTTCCCGGGGGAAATGGGAACTTGCACCCACCCACTCTCATCTAAAATTAGAATTAGAAAAACAAGGTATAATGATATTATCATCACTATCATCATCTCATAGCTATTATCAGAAAGACTACACTTAGGTATACTTAATTATAGACCTAAAACAAAGTGACTCATTCTGGAGTGAAATAGAACCTCATAATATACTTTCTGTCTTCATCAAAAATGATTCAGAAGCCTTGTGGAATGGGCTAGCAAAGTGAAGGAGGGAACACCAGGTCTCAAAAATGCATTGGGTGAAAGGCAGGGCCAACAGTCCCTAAATTTAAAATGTGAAAAGTTTCAGTGATTTAACAGGATCAGCTACATGCAGCTCATTCTGTGAACATTGTGTAAAACTTCATGATCCTCTAGAAGCCGATTTGTATGATTCTGATTCATCCTGATGAAAGTCTAGCTGAATACCAGAAAAACTTGTGCCTTATTTACCCCCCTGTGTGATCCATATCATGTATTGTATTTTAAAACATTTGTTCATGTTTTCATTCTTTTTCATAATCATTTTGATGTTAGGAGAGCAAGCTTAGCAAGCTAAAGACACTGTGGGAAATGGGAAATATTTCTAAATAATTTACATAATGCTTATCTGTCACCAAGCAAGTATGACCTTCACAAAAATGACTTCATCTCTTTTAGGTATACATTATTTATTCTGATGCTTTTTCTTGGTGATTTTTATTCTGTGTGCTATATTTGAGATGTCTGTCTTTTCACAAAGTTATTTCTCTTTCCTAGCCCCCACACTTCTGATGGTTTCCAAGATTGCTATTCTGATACTATTTCTCCTTTAGTGATGTCTATATTTACTTAACATGTACTACATATTCAATCATAGTGTTAGATACTGTGATAAAGATAGCTCATTAAATATTTTTTCTAAGTGACTTTAATTTCTTGTAAAAATGACACCTATAAAAAATTGAGGCACTATATCAGAGAGAGAAAGTAGGAAAACTAAAACAGCAATACACCCAAAAACATCCAGAAATAACTGTCATTAACAATAGTGTGGATTATTCCAGATACCTCTTGAATTTAAGACTAGAGATACTGATCCATTTAAATATAAGACTATACAACTGTGAAAATTCTACTAATAAATGCTATGGACATTGACAATGTAAAAACAATAATACAACTAACCCAAATTAGAAAATGGAAGGAAGAAAACATGGAAAAAATGTTAAGTATACTAATTTCCTCAACCTTTAGGACAGGAAATTAATCAGTACGGCCTAAAATTGAATCATGTAGTTTTTAAGAAATAATTCTAATCTCTTAATATTTTCATAACATTTTTTCATATAATGGAGGAACTTCTTAGGAAATCACTTGAGACAAAGAAACATCTATATACAATTTAGAAATTTCTTTAGTCTCACATCCATTTAGTATTTTCATGTTAAATTCAAGTAAAATAAAACAAAATATTCTCTTAATAAAATTATCTATTTAACCTTGGTTTTTCCTCTTCTTGGATCACTAAGGGAGGTGAGGACACAGGTTGGATCTCTGCCTCCGAGTTTGAAGAGAGAGAGATGAATCCAGGGAGTTGCAGGAGCCACCACGGGAACAGCCTAGGATAGAAAACTTGACCTGAAATTGACAACTTGCCGGAGGCCCAATGTGGACAAGTCCGAGAGTTAAAAACTCCAAGGGGGGATCCAGTCACAGGGGCCTCCACAGTGCTGAGATTTACCTCCCAGAGCTCAAGTGTTCTTTCTCATAGTACGAAAGAGAAAACTTAACTTTGACTAGCTATTTAGCATTCTTGGAATAGGTAAGCCAGTTAGGACTAATCCATAATCATTTTTGTTTAAGCATAGAGCTATTATTTGCTCTTTGCTTTAATGGTTGTAATGAAAGACATCATTTATGTGTTATGTTACATAAGTCCATGATGGCTTTCTTCTCACAATATGGCAGTCTACTTTCTCTGTCAAAGAGAAAAAGTAAACTTAATTTTACATGATTTATTCTTAATAATTTATGCTGGTTGCTTCAAGAACCCTTTGTCTACTGTGCTCTGCATTTAGTGCAAAGTTTTCATCTGAATTTTCTTTTTATTTATCCTGCTTGAATTCATTGAGCTTCCCAAATCTGAAGACAAAAGTTTTTCATCAATTTTGGAAAATTCTCAGACATTATTGTCTCAATCTCAGTGTCTTTATTTTCTCTTTCTGTAATTCCATTTATATATGTAGAGGACTTGCTCACTCTGTCTTCCATGTCTTTTAACCTCCTATAGTTGATACAGTGTTTCGCATCCTGAAAGCTGTGCATGTATCCTCTAATTCACTCAGCTCGCTCTTTTTCAGCTATTCAACTTTCCATGGAGTTTAACTTCAGCTATTCTATTCATCCCTTCTAAAGGTTGTTGTGATTCTTTTCCCAGTTATTGTTGTAGATCTTACATTCAATTTTTTACTCTTTTATTCTCTCCATATAATAAGCATACTTGTTTTATTTTTGTACTATTTGAAGATTTGGGGGGTCAGGCTCTGTTATCTGTTGTTCCCCTGCTTCTCACACCAATAATGCCTTGTTTTGTTGTATATTGTGAATTTTTTTTAAACTGGGGAGACATTTTGTTTTAGAGCTCTTTAAAGTTCTGTGAAATCTGGATTGAGGATTCCTTTCTTCAGATAGAATTTGCCTTTGGTTCTAACAGGTGCATATAGTGATCTATACTGGTGATTTTACTTAAACATACTCCTTAGATACCCTGAGAATATTCATTAGCTTGAGAGCCTGCTTACCTGCATGAACCTGAGACAGACAAGCTTTTTTTGTGGTCTCCCTGTGTCTTTTAGTAGATGTGTGTATTCCCATCCTTTCCATGAGTGGAGAACACTTAGCTTTATGTGTAGAAGCAGCAGTTCTACCCTCATGATTAAAACCCCATGTTAAAATTTATATTCCCACGTTGCCGAGACCAGTAACTCAGAGTGTCACAGTAACAGTTCCAAAGCTTTTGCTCTGGTTTTAGTCTTCGCCTTATTTTTTAGCCCTTTTGTTTTTAGTGAGCTAAGCTATGCGTTTACAGCTAATTTTTAAATGTACTTGTTGAACATTTCTAGGTGTTTGATTGCAAGGGAGTTTTTACATTACTGGTATGCTGCCTTACTGGAAATGGAAATCTCATTTGTTTTTCATATTGAGTTAATATCAACTTATAAAGTTGGATTGAGGAATAGACATATGGCTAAAAGCCGAATTTCTGCCACAACAGATTTGCTCCACTTCTGTGAAATATTGGCTAAGCCAAGTTCTTGCTGTGAAATAACATGTTTGATTCTGAACTTCGTACTTGGTGTTTAGATGGAACAGCAATATCACCTAGTGTTGTGGACATTTTATGATTTTATGCAGTATTCACTCTTGTTTAGTCTGTTTTGGTAAAGACAATACCATTTTTAAGATTTGAAAGAGATCTTACAAAGATTAATGGCAATCAACCTCAGATATCTAAACTTTTTATTTAAAAATAGAAATGATCCTTCATATGAAAGGAGTAAGATTGTAAGTCTACAGGTTTTATGTGGACGCATTTAGCTTTCTTCTTCCCAAATTGCAACGTACTTACCAATAGATACACATACAGTCTTTCTATTCCTACATGTTAGTCTAGCAGATTATAAAGGACATGTAGATCAGTATCTCTCAGGTTAAATTTTATCCTCTGATAGATGCTTTCCAGAATCAGTTAGATTAAAATAATGTAGCTTCTCCATTAGCCTCTCTCAGAGAGGCTGATTCTCATACTTCTTTGTTGACATGTTTATTTTTTACCTTTCAAGAAAATCATAATGAAAGAATATAAACGATTGAGTTTCAAATGTTCCTGACCAGAATTAGGATATGAGAATTTTGTAATTTTTAGTTCTTTAAACTGTTTAGTTCTTAAGACTTACTTTTTATAGCATATGGTATTTAATCCAAGCAGTACATCAAATGCAAAAACAAGCTTTGTAAATCTATGCACCCATGAGAAAAATGGAAGGATTTGCCTTTTTAATCTCTTTAGTTAGTCAGAGGTCTCATTTAGTCAGTAACTGATTCTGCAAACAGTAAGAATAAAAGTGGTGGTGGTGGTGGTGGAAGTGAGAACAATAATGGTAATAATAGAAGCAAACTAATGCTAAGTACATACTCTGGGCCAAGCACCATATTAAGGATGCTAAGTCATTTCCATGGAATCGTATTTTTTCATTCAACCTTATTACTGTTTTCACTTCAGGATGAGGAAACTGAGACTTACTAATAGGTAGAACAAAGCTTTGAACATACAACGGATTTCCCAGATTTGATTTGGTTAGACATTTCCTGGATATATATATATGTATATTTTCAAACTTCATGTATAAACTACAGCATATTCTGATACTTTCTGAAATATGGTACACATGCATCTCTGCTACTGCTGATGATAGGAAAGTATAAAAGGCATGTCATACTTCTATACTTTTAATCCTTGTGAAGGGCTTTTATTATGACCATTTTAGGATTTCATCAGCAGCCAAACATTAACAGCCAAACTGTTGTTTCATTACAAACAGACTGGTACCTTTGTTATTAAAGCAACAGACTAAAAACCATGAAGAGTGTACAGTTTGGTTTTCAGCCTTTCCATGTGTTAGGAATTCTTATCAGGTGTTGGGCAACAGCAGACGTAGCCAACTGCAAGTGTTTCATCCATGTCCAAGAAACAGTGACCTCCAATGGACATGGTTAGCTGTCAGCTTGCTTAACAAGGTCTCCAAGCAGATTTATTTACATATTTATTCATATTTATAGACTAGAATTCTCCTCAAAAACATAACAAATGCCCAGGTCTTGACAACTTTTCATTTTTTTTTAAAGGTGAATGTTAGAGAAGGTCATTATTTGAGTTTACTACCTTTATATTAAGGTATTTCTCATGCAGCCCTGGCTGGTGTGGCTCAGTGGATTGAGTGCCGGCCTGAGAACCAAAGGGTCGCAGGTTTGATTCCCAGTCAGGGCACATGCCTGGGTTGTGGGCCAGGTCCCCAGTTGGGGACATGTGAGAGGCAACCACACACTGATGTTTCTCCCCCTCTCTTGCTCCCTCCCTGCCTTTCTCTTTAAAGATAAATAAATAAAATCTTTTTTAAAAAAATATTTCTCATGCCATAAGAAAAAAGAACAGATATAATTCAAAATTTTCCTAAGGCGCATTTCTGGAAACTAGGGAAAATGAGAAAAGCACCTGGGAAAAAATAAAAACTCACTGCAAATTATGCAAGATAATTGTCATTGACATTTTAAATCTTCAATCTCAAATTGAAAAGCTGCATGATTTTTAAAAATTGCAAGATTTTAAACTTTTATAAAGTAATATAAATAGTCTGATTAAAATGTAAACATACTGTAGTTATAAAAACTTCCCCAGGTAGTCACTTATTCATAGTGTCTCCTGTTGCATAAAAAATGTTTAGCTTAAAAATAAGGCACTCAAGTTAAATTTACTTTTCATTTAGTGGATAGTTAGCAGATTAAGTGAGAAATTGCATAACGAATTGGGATGTCTATATCATGGTTGCCGTCCCATTATCAACTTGGGCAATATTGAAAAACATCTCTTCCTATCTGCACTTCAACTTCTTCGTGTCTGAGATAAAGATGGCTCTTCTTCATCTCACTATTTCCTCAGGTAATGGAGTTTAAGGTCATGAATCCAAAGGAGTTGAAATATAATGATCTGCAGAATGTGATCATTTTTTCATGTATATTATGGTTCTGCATTTCAGAAATATTTGTTCATACCCTCCTCAGACTACTCTTAGTTGATGATAAAACCAAGGCAAAGAAGAAGAACTAATTGCTTTCTTGTGGCCATCTAAATGATGTTAGGTCTTGGTTTTCCTATTAACATCTCTTTTTTTAACCCAAATGTTTAATCTTTTGTAATGGATGTTAGTTTAAAAAAAATCCATCAATAACATTAGAGTAGATATCTTTAATAGTATAGTAATTAGTATCATTCTGTCATTAATTTTTACTGGAAATCATTTTTATGTACCATTTTAATTCTTTAAATTGCTTATGTAATTTTACAGTTATGAGATGATTGTAGTATATTTTTTCATTAAAAAACTGCCTTCTAAGCACCAGATAGTGTTCTTACATATATTAATTCTTAATATTTGCATTAGTCTTGTTATAATACATGTGCTGAATATAGCCACAATTTATATACAAGAAAACTGAGGTTCAGTGAGGTTGACAACTTTGCTTGAAGGCTTATGCTCAACTGCCCCTTTCTCCAGAAAGCCTTGAAAAATGAGGAAGATTTTAGTAGACAGAAATAGGGAGGAAAGGCCATTCTAGGTAATGACCGTGGCACAAAGAAAGGGGCATGTGTGCTGCAGCTCAAAGTTTGCCAAGGTAATTATGACTAGTACATTTTGTCCAAAATGTAATGTAACTATAGAGGATAGGTGAGAGATAAAGTTGAAAATGTAGTTTGAAGGTAGCTCATAAGAGGGAGTTAAGAAGATCATGGGTGTAGAACTGTAGGATTTGGCATGAGTATGCAAAATGAATGGAAGAAACACCAGAGGAGAAGGGCGTAGACCAAGTGGGAGACTGTGTTGATAGTGAAGTCAGGGAAAGCCCGGAGAGCTGTCTCTAACCACAGAAAGGAAGGCTCCCTATCAGCTGTAGGAAGTATGGGAGCGCCAGAAGGTAGTGCTCACTGTCAGCCTTCGGGTGACTTGATCAAAAGTAAGAAAGAGGAACCAAAATGACCAGTCTGACTTTTAAAATGATACATTTGATGCATTTATGGGATATCTAATGGAAGTATCCATTTGGCAGTTAGAAATGTGAATTTAATCTTGAAAGTAGAAATGTGTAAAGACCATCAGGCCATCGATCTTGATTTTATACAATTGCTCCATTAAGATACATGGAATCATATGAACTAAGGAGGGGAAGACTAACTGGGGGGGGGACAGGGTGGAGGGGGATAAAGGGGAAAAAAAGTGGGACTATAATAGCATAATCAGTAAAATATACTTTAAAAAAAGATAGATGGAATTGAAGTCCTGAACATGGATGAAATCTCTAAAGAGAGAGAGGGTTGAAGTAGGCTACTGAGGAGCACCAGGTGGAAGAGTAAAACCACTGAAAACAGACAAAGAATATCTAAAAGAGAGGCAGAGATCTGGTATGTTAGAGAACAAAGGTCAACAAAGTCAGATTCTCTGAAGGTCTGTTATGTAAAGGGAAGCTCTTGAAATTTTTTGTTTGGATATCATAAGTTACTTCTTAGAAGAAGTAACTAAGGACTCTGGGTTACTAGTAAGGTATTACAATAGGTGGAGAGTGGGTTAAAGGAAGACAAAAAGAGCAGTTAAGAAATTGGTTGTTAAAAAAAAACTTGGAAGCTCAAAGGTGTGGAAAAATTGAATGAAAATATACTCACCTGGCCACTCACAAATGTTTACCATTTAGACTTTGCCCCAGATTCTCTTCTAGCTCTGTTTTTTGTTACCAGCCCTGCTACCCGCTCAAGACATTTATGCTCCAGCGTGTGCCTGTGTTTCCCTACCTCTCTGCCTTGGTTAGGCACACTGTCCAGATGCCCCTTCACTGTATCTCCACATGGCCAACTCCTACTCATCTCTCCGGGCCCGGTTCCCATGCCTCCTCTGAGGCCATCCTGTACTTAACCTATGAAGTTACCTCCCTGAATTTCAGCATGCTTTAGTCATTTCTTTGTCATGGTGGTTATTGCTTTTTATTATGTACTGTTGTTATTATTTATGTATGGGGGACCTCCCCCAAAATAGGATTACCTTCTGGAGGGTGGGCCTCTTGGAGTATAAGCTTCCCCCACTAGCGTTGTTGTGAGAGGCTACATTTGGCTTCAGTGAATTTTTTTTGAAGACTCTTCAACACATTTGCCCATTTCATGATGGGTGATTTAGGAGTGCCCTTGCCCACACTGTGCTGAGCATTCAGCAGTTTTTGACCAAAAATGGCATGACCCCCATGCCTCCCCCTCCCTATTCACCTGCTCTTGCCTGGAGCAAGTTGTTGTTGTGTCCACCCCCCATGAAAAATGTCCTCAAAGGGAAATATTTTGCCAGTGTGTGAGAGGTGAAACAAAAAACAGAAGCACTAAAAGACATCAAAATTCTTGAGTTCAAAAACTGTTTCGAGAATTGGAAAAAAGTCTTGATAGGTATATTGCATCAAATGGAGAGTACTTTGAAGGCAAATGCAGTTTAAACATATAAGAATAATACACAATTTTTTATAAATAAATTCCAGGTTTTTTAGTGGGTCTCCCCTTGTATATATATAAAATCTCCCAGTTTCTTCTCTTTATATTTATTTTCTTTTAAAATCCTTGAATACATTTATAATAGATGTTTGAAAGTTTTCTGCTAATTATATAAGTTCTATCATTTCTGGGTTCGTTTCTTTTACTTGGTTTTTGTTTGCTTGTTTTTAGTTTTTGTTTTTGTTTTTTGTTTGGGTCATATTTTCTTGCTATTCCCTGTATTTATATGAATATAACTTCAAAAAATAGGAAGTAATTACATTTATCTAAGAAATAAACTAGGTATGATGGTGAAAGTGAAGAAGAGCATTTGTATGTGAACGAGATTGGAAAATGACGTACTTCAACAATGATTCAGCTGGTAGGGAGAATAGCCCCAGAGGAGTTTTAAGGTCTGGTTATGACAGAAAGTGGTTCCATGACCAAATAGGGACTTCAGAAGAAGGAACAGATTTGGACAGGAAGGAAATGACTTCAAGTTTGATCGTAGAGCATATGTCATTATTGTGACATCTAGCCTCGGCTGTTCCCCTAGATCTGGGCTCTTGAACTGTGGCTAGTTTGAATTAAGATGCACTAAATACACACCAGATTTAGAAGATTTAGTACCAAAAAGGAATGTAAAATATCATATTAATATTTTTATATTGTTGCATGTTGAGAAATATTTTGGACATTGACTATTTTTTTACTATTTTTTTTAAATGTGGCTGCTAGGAAACAAAATTGCATATGTGTCTTATTTTGTATTTATTTCTGTTCAACAGCACCAATATACATGGAGATTTGCAATAGTTAGAAATACAGGACTGAAATCAGAGCAAAACATCTATATCTGAAAATAACCTTTGTATAGGCGATACTTGATATTATGTGATAATTAGATAAAAATGCCAGGGAGTAGAAATGAGAAAAATGCCAACAATTATAGGATGAGAAGACAAAGAATAACAGGAGGAGAATTGGAGAATCAAGACTCTTAAGTGGTAGATAAGTCTGATTAGGATAGAATTTCAAAAAGGAAGGAGTGGTTAATATCAGTGAATGATAGGTCAAAGAGGAAGAGGAGGACTGAGAAAAGGCATTGAATTTGGCTGATACAGAAGTAGTTTCAGTAGAGTTTAAGAAGGATAGATTGCAAGAGATTAAGTAAGAAGTTAGAGGTGATGGAGTAGGCTGTGTATATAAACTATTCTTTCAGGCAAGGAGTCCACTTGGGAAGATAATAATCACTTTATTGGAGCAGAGTTCAGGGAAATGTAAGCATGTCTGTTGGCTGAATGAAAGGATCTTTGAAGTAGGAGTGCTTGAAGTTGTAAGAAAGAAAAGATAATTTCCATAGTAAGGTGCTAATGCTTTGGGTCCCAAACCTGAGTGCATAATGGAACCACCTGGGGAACTTGTCGCCAGTGCAAATTCCCAGGCAACATCCAACATCTAAACAAATCATATTCTGTGGAGGTTTGTCTTCTTTGATTGACATATCCATAAGGACAAACAGGTCAAGAAGATTAAGGGTACAGTTGAGCACATCAGTGAAATGGCCGACCATATCATCCAGTATGGATAGAGAGTCAGTTGAGGTTAAAATAAGACCGGTAGATCATGAACTATGGGTAAGGATTTAAGAGAGATCACAAGCTAAGTATGAATGAATGACTGAGGAAGTAAAAGGTAGTCGATGTTGATCAGAGAGGGAAGATTCAGAATTCAGGATTTTGGAGGCCAAGCCAATACAAAATATGACTGTGTGTGTTTGATGTGGGAAGGCGGTAGAAAGAACTGAGTCATGCACATTTTGTGGCCTCAGTTCTGTAACTTCCAGGACAGTGGTAAAAACGCATCAGAGATCAGGAGGAAGAACTAAAGGTTGAATCAGTATAGAATTATGAAGACTTAAGATCCCACTAACCATTGGCATGGGTGTCTTTGGAGCCATTTCCAGAATGACACCCTGCTTGGACTAGAGTATTCTGTCTGTCTCTGTGATCCACTCTAGCTTTAGTTGAAAATAGAGTGAATATTTGACATCCACAGATATAAAATGCATAGTTTTGACTCTTCACAAGTGACCCTAAGGGTTCATCAAGTGGCCTTTAATAATTTTTTCTTAAGGCATGAGTTTGAATCTCCTGTCCTAAAACTGGTTTGTAGAAACTAGTCTTTAACTTCTGACTTATTGTGAGATACATTTCAGTTTGACTTTAATATGTGATTGTATTTATCATTGGAATACATCAGTCTGGTAATTTCACAGAAGAGGAAATTACTTGCCAAATTGTGGTATTAAATAGGTTAAAAATGGAGTTTATAAAAATTTTAGCACTGCAACTAGCTTGTAAACATTACTTAATAAATGATAGTTATGTGTGCTAGTTCAAGAATTCAATGAGTTTTAAAGCCAGATCTTTTAGTGAATAGTATTTTATCAGAAATTTTGCTTTGATTTGGAACTCCATGAATTATTAAACTGTAACTAGAATGTTAAATTTACAAGTAAACTAGAGAGAGAACACTGGGTCATTTATCACTTACCTACTTCTGTTTGATATACTTGAAAGGAGGTATGTTTTATAATAATTCATTTTCATACCAGAAATACACATACATAGAAACAAAATGGATTACATTATTCACTTTGTTTCTCTTAAAGATTGTGTACCTGAAAACCAGAATTACTTGTTTTTGCTAAGTAACTTTTTCTCAGTATATTATATATTTATATAATTGTGTTTGCTTTATAGTGAAGAGCTCAGAAAAGAAGCAAGACAATTAAAGCGGGAACTCTTAGCAGCAAAACAAAAAAAAGTAGAAAATGCATCAAAACAAGCAGAAAAACAAAGTGAAGGTAAGGGCATTTATGAGGCTTATATTTTCACTTGGTGCTTCTCCTTCTTCCCTCCCTCCCGTCTTCCTTCCTTCTTTCCTTCTCTTTCTCTGTCCCTTCCTAGCATGGATTTTGCCTTTTTTTTTTTTTACTACTTTCTTTGGGCTTTTGTTTGAGAAGCAAACTCAATCAAACATGATTGTAACTATTATTCCTAAATTTAAAAAAATAATACGTAATGTCAGGCGAAATTCAAATGTTGCCATAGCACATAATCTAGAAGAGCACAGAATGGAATGTTCACTATTTTGTATTGCACACCATTTAAAACATCGAAGAAAAGTACTTAGTCCCTATGTTTGATACTTCTGTAAACAGTTATGCATTTGTTTGAGTTGTCTGGTTTTTATTCGAGTCTTATGTTTAGGTGCAGAAAATCTAAAATATTAATAAAACTTGTCAAAAGCTGATCAAAATAATACCCTGCTTTTTATGTAGGTTAAATATGTTCTTTATTTCACTATGATTTTTATGAAGCTAGAAGCTTCAAGAAAGCTATTTTACTGAAGATCTGTATTTTAAAACTGTTTCAGCTATAAAGCATGTAATTTTCCATTTCAAAATAGCAGATTGGAATCCTCAAATTTGTCTTCTTATAATCATAAATTACATGGAGATTGTTTCTTATAATTAAAAGCATTTTAAATATATGAAAGTAAGTCCTTTCAACCAGAAAGATCTTTTTTAAAAAAATCTTTTGAGCTAATGATTATTAGTACCCCATATCTAGAGAACCATGCTGGACTAGAACTGTGCAGTTGACATAGATGGATGGTTCTTGCCTTCAGAGTTCATAATCTAGAAGGAGTGAGATAATCGAAAATTGATAATTACTGTCATAGTGATGTATGGTTAGGGCCTATGTCAGACATAGTGCTGTGTTTGTTTATCTGCTTTTGAAATATTGAATGCAACTAGGTAAATTAAACAAAGATTTGAGCCCTAAACTATTATTTCTTAACACAAAAAAGAAGATTCTTATGCAATTTATTTCAGTCTATTTATGCAGTTGGCTATATTAAAATCTTTTTTTTTTGCCATAATTAGAATTACTTTTCTGAATTTAATTTTCTTTATATCATCTAAGAATGCATGGATTTTTCCCTTAGTCTAAATGACAGTTAAAATTAGCTTCAAAAAAATTTGGGTCATAGTTGCTATTATTTTTCTTCCAGCCTCAGAATGAGCCATTTTATTTATTTAGTTTATTGTTCTATTTTGAAATAATTTTAGGCTTATAGAGAACTTACAAAAATAATACAGACTTTCCTTATTCCTTCAGTGTTAAGGTTTTATATAACCATCGTACAGTGATCAAAACCAAGCAAGTAATGTTGATACAATAATGTTAATTAACTATAGACCTTGTTAGAATTTCACCAGTTTTCCCATTGTTCTTTTTTTGGTTTTATGATTCCGTCCAAAATTCCATATTACATTTGTCATGTCTCCATATTCTCATCGATCTAGGACAGCTCCTAAGTTTTTTCTCGCCTTTCATGACCTTGCCACTTTGAAGAGTCCTGGTTAGATGTTTTGTAGACTGTCTCACCTTGAGTTTGTTTGGTGTTTTCTTATGATTAGATTGAGGTGATGCATTTTTGGCAAGATTGCCACATGAGTGATAAGTCCTTGCCAGTGCATCATACCAGGAGTACGAGGTATCTATTGTCTCTTTCCAGGTGCCTTTTTACAGAGTTGCTACACTGTAAAATTACTCTCTTTTCCTTTGAGATTATAAGTGTTTAGGGGGAGGTACTTTGAGACTATATAAAATACTCTGTTTTCTTTTCAAGCTTCTCCCACTAATTTTAGCATTAGTGGATGGATCTTGCCTGTAGGCAACAGTTATTTACTGTGGGGTTCTATGGCGACTTTCTACTTCCCTGATTCCTATTACTTTTACTACTTGGAATTCTTCTGTAAGAAAGAGCTCTCTCTTCTATTTTTTATTTATTTACTTGTTTGTGTCAGTTGGCTTAGAAGTATTTATTTTATTCTATGTGTTATAATCCCAAACTGTCATTATTTATTTTGTTGTTCAAATCATACCAGCATCGGCTCATAGTAGCTCTTTCTGGCTGGCCTCTGTCCTTTCATCTTGCCCCCATCCTACTTACTTTCTTACTTTCTTACTTTCTGGCACAAGATGCTCCAGGTTGATTTGCATTTTGCCTTCTATATACCTGGAATCGAACACTTCTCCAAGTAACTCCGGTTTCTCTTATTGGAGTTTGTATTTAGAAACCACGATGTGGACAATAAATTGGCCATTTTATTTTAATTCTAATATTATTGAGTGTTATTAGGAGCAATATTGTATTGTCACTATCTTGTCAGAATGTTTAACAAAATTCATTTTTGGCCCCTGTCTATGATGCATTATGGATTACCTTCTTCTTAGGATTGTATTTCCTCTAAACTTACTTTCATCTTTTAAAATTCACAGGTATTGCTGATCGTATGATAGAAATGATTTAGTATGAAAGATTTGTGAATTTCAGTAAACACTGCACTATATTTAATATTCACACATGCCTGTGAAGTGTTTCAGTCTGATAGCCCTTTTTTCCCCATGATTGAGGTTGATACCGCTAGCCATCTCACTGGGTAGGGCTGTGGCAACGAAGTGGGACTTGAGGCATCCTTGAATGTATGCTAGAGCTTAGCCTGTCTCCCCAGCCAACAGATGCTCTAAGGTTAGAACTATGTAAACGCTGGGAACAGATCCAAAGGTTCACATATGCATTTGCATAGTGAGATTATTTCATGAAAAGAAGTTGGAAAGTGTCATTTGACCATAGCCTTACAACTTCATGCATCAGTTGAGCCAATTATCCTCTTGAACCTACTCAAGAAAGATTTCTCAACTGGGCTCTATGGCTACACATCGGGCTTTCATAATATGCTTTATTTTAGTCCAAGACTGAATTATCTGAGTATTATGGCAGCTCTGGGTGATTTGGTCTTTTGAACATGATATGCTATATCTAGGGATTTAATTTGCCAATAAACTTAGAAGTAGATAATATTAAAAAGAGCCTTGTGGATATTTTGGTGTGTAGTAAGTTGTTGTGTTATATAGACCTGTCTTTCATATGAATTTTATCTGGATGCATATATGACATCTGCTCAATGTAAAGAGACTAAAAACACACTAATTTTATTTTTAATAGTAATTTTCACATTAATACTGGATGCTCATTATATACAAATGCTTTGGAATATTATATTTTCTCAAAAAATAAATAGGAAAGCACTATAACTCTTCATTCCAGTGAAGTTATTTAAACCTTTGCGACTCAGCTTTCTTATTATATAATGCTTTGTGCACTTCTCAGTTTTCTACAAGAAGTAAATTAGATAGTAAGAAAACCTTTAACAAATTTACATTGCAATATAAAAACAACAATTTTATATTTGGAGGAGAAATATATAGCTGTTTATAGTTCTATTTTGTTTTTTGTTCATATCCTACAAATTGAAAATATAAATTTTAATACTGTGTTAGTTGCTGTTAAAGCTTATAATCAGTAGGGCTACATATAAAAATGACAAAATAAAATCTCAAAATAAACTTTTATGCATTCTCACAATTGCATTTCTATAATCATATTTTTCTTAAAAGGAGTATGTGCATAGTCTTGTATACATTCTTAAGTAATGCTTCCAGTAGTTTGATTTCCTGATTTTATTAATTTATCTGGCAAGTGTAGAATTTAATTTTTTATCCTTGGAGTAAAAGCACTTGGGAAGAAACCCCCCCAAAAAAACAGAAAGCTCTGTGTTATGATGCCTGTGCATCATTGTCCCTAGCTGGGTCCTTCCTGTGCGCACTGAATTCCCCACGCAGCCTGGTGCTCGCATGGGCACAATGCTCTCTTCAGGCCTTCTGTTGTCTGAGGGAACTGTCTTCAATCGGGAAGTGATATTTCCTGGGTTTTATCATCTTTACCCAATTTTCTGAGCTAGATTTGTATAGCTAATTTATGTTCTAACCATTGTTCTGATTCTAAATCTGTTCTCTCATTTGAGACAAATTACTTTAAAGTTGGGAACCATCTATTTCTCTCTATATATAAACTTATAAATAAGGTCTGTTATTTCTACTTTTTACATTTTGCTGTATTAACTTTTTATTAATTTCCTCAGTTCCATTTTGACAAGATAAAGTAATTAAAACTCTCTTCAAGGAGAGATTGTTGTTTCTGTATTAGTAAATGACTGAGGCTCCATGCAACTGAACTCCCCACGGGCACACACCTGCCAGCGGCCTCGGTGGCTGGGTGTCGGCTCCTGTACAGACACACCGCTCACCGACTGCGCACATCCAAATAGGCACAGCTCTTTTGTGTGTCAGTTACACCTCAACAAAGCTGTCCCCCTAAAACATATTAATCTATAGCCCCAAGTCTCCAAACACCTCTGCCTAGTAAGAAAGTGTACACCTAGAGTTGAGTCAGTAATTAATTCAACTTGTTCATCTTTTTAACGCCAATGGAGCCAAGTCTCCTGAAGGCAGCATATGGTTGGGTCGTGTTTTTTTAACTTATCAAGCTGTTTTCTGCCTTGTGGTTGGTAAGTTCAGTCCATTTACACCTAGGGTGATTATTGATATATGAGGGTGTACTGCTGCCATTTTATCATGTGTTTTCTGAGTGCTCTGTATCTCCATTGTTTCTTTTTCCTTGCGTTTCTGTCTGCTTTTTAGATTGGTGTTTTTCATGATGTTTTTCTCTGTTTACTCTTTGTTTATGTTTCATGTCTCTCCCCTAGATTTTTGTTTTATGGTTACCATGAGGTTTACGTAAAACTTTTCATACACACAGTTGTTTTTTTCTTCTAATAGCATGTTATCTTTATTTGCCTCTACAAGTCTGTCCTTTTCATCTTCCCATTTTAAGTTTTTTGTTGTCACAAATTATGCCTTTTTATATTGCAAAGTCATTACCAAATTGAAGTAGCTTCAAGTATTTAAATTTCTATTCTGTAATAGGGCTGCAATTTTCTGATTCTGTTTATCACTTTAGTCAAAGTTTTATGCACTGTTTGCATTTTCGTTTCCAGTAGAAGAGCTCCTTTCCACATTTCTTGTTAGGCAGGTCTTGCAGTGAACTCCCTTAGCTTTTATTTGTCTGAGAAAGGCTTTATTTCTCCTTCATATTTGAAGTATATAATTTTGCTAGATAGATTATTTTTGGCTGGCAGTTTTCAATCTTTGAATATTTTGAATATGTCACTCAGCTTTCTCTTGGCCTGTAGAGTTTTCATTCTTGGCATGTAGAGTTTAGATTGAGAAATCTAAAGATAGCCTAGTAGGGATTCCTTTCTAGGTTACTATCTTTCCCTGCCAGGTTGCCTTTAGTATTCTTTCTTTATCATTGACTTCTTAAAAAATTATTTTATTGTTGTTCAATTACAGTTGTCTGTATTTCCCCCCACCACGACTCCCCCCCCCAGCCAAACCCACTTTTGACAATTTTAATATAATGCCTTAGAGATGGTCTTTTTGCACTGAGATAATCAGGTGGTTTATTAGGTTACTAGACGTAACCTTTATTAGGAGTTCTCATCTGTTATTTCTTTTTTTTTTTTTTTAACTTTTTGTTGTTGTTCAAGGATCAACAACAAAACTGTCTCCATTTTCCACCCACCAGTCTCCCCCCACCCCCAGCCATGCCCACTTCCCACCTTTGATCCTACCTTCCTTTGGTTTTGTTCATGTGTCCTTTATAGATGTTCTCAAAAACCCTTCCCTACTTCCCCCCCATTATCCCCTCCCACCTCCCCTCTGGTCACTATCAGTTTCTTCTTTATTTCCAAGTCTCTGGTTCTATTGTGCTTGCTTGTTTGTTTTGTTGACTAGGTTCCATTTACAGGTGAGATCTATGGTATTTGTCTTTCACCACCTGGCTTATTTCACTTAGCATAATGCTCTCCAGTTCCATCCATGATGTCTCAAAGGGTAGGAGTTCCTTCTTTCTTTCTGCTGCGTAGTATTCCATTGTGTAAATGTACCATAGTTTTTTGACCCACTCATTTACTGATGGGCACTTAGCTTGTTTCCAGCACTTGGCTATTGTAAATTGTGCAGCTATGAACATTGGTATGCATAGATTCTTTTGGATTGGTGATTCCACTGCTGAGATTATACCCTAAGAATCATCTGTTATTTCTTTACTTAGTCTCTTCTCTTCTCCCTCTCTTCTCCTTGTAGGCCCATTATCCATATGTTGCTCTTTCTGATGGAGTTCTTGCAGAGTTCTTTTGGTTTTGAAATTTTTTTGGTTCTCTTCCACCTGAATTGTATCTAGATTTCAATACTCGAGCCCTCTAATTCTCTCTTCCATGTGGTCTTCTCTATTTCTTATGCTTTCTGATACATTCTTCATCTCACTTATTGAGTTCTTCAGCTCCAGAATTTAGGTTTGGTCCTTTTAGGGTTTCAGTCTCTTTGGTAAAGTACTATTCTGTTGATTAACTTTATTCCTGAGTTCGTTTAATTGTTTCTGGATTTTCTTGTACCTCACTGAGTTTCTTTATGACAGCTATTTTGAATTCCCTATCATTCATTTCAGAATCTTCTATGACTCTGAGTTTGGTTTCTTGTACCTCACTGAGTTTCTTTATGACAGCTATTTTGAATTCCCTATCATTCATTTCAGAATCTTCTATGACTCTGAGTTTGGTTTCTGGAGAATTGTCATTTTCTTTTTGTGATATTCTGTTACTGTGATTATTCATGGTGCTTAATGGGCCATTCCTCTGCTAGCACATTTGAATTAGTGAACACTTTTCTTATTTAACTACAGCTTTCTTTTAATTTTAACAACTTAGCAGGTTGTTGATTAGAGGACTTTATTTTCCAGTGGGTGGTACTTGCTATGTATAGCACAAGTTTTTGATTTCTCTTACCTGAGTTGGTTCTAGTTATGTTTGGGAGCCAGCACTTCCCACCGTCCACCACCTCTGCCAGCATTGTCACAGGTACCCTCTTCAGTGCTGCTTGTGCCTTCAGGGTCACTGGTGCTTTGCTGCTCCCCATGTCACCATGATTCTGGGTTTTGCTATGATCACAGATGGCCCCACCAGGGTCACAGTGGTAGCATGTGCCCCCACTATGCCTGGGGTTGTGTGGATCTTGGGCAGCTCTGCTGTGGTGAAGGGTTGGTGCGAATAACTTGGTTGGGAGGGGTGCCAGGATTGCAGACTCTACCACAGCTGCTGCTCAGTTCCCTGTGGCTGCTGGTGCCACTGTGGCTAAAGGCCTGAGTGCCATGCACTGCCCCTGCTTCTGCTGCCAGGCTCTTTGGTGGTGTAGCACCACCACAGCTTGGGGGGCAGGGGGCACTGGAGTCATGGGTGCTGATGCTAAGGCTCTCCTTTTTCTTTGCTGGGGCTATGGGGGTGGGGTAGAGTTGAAAGATCTGTCTCTGCTGTTGCTACAGTACTCACTAGAGCTGCAGACTCAGCCACATGGCAGGGAAACAGGGACATGGGAATTATCCCTGTCGTTGCCTCAGTTCCGCCGCTACTATGCATTTTAATGCACCCACCTTCGGATTTACAGATGTGTGGATCTCTCAGGCATTCTAGTGCATGAGGCAGAAGGATCTTTGTTGAGTTATAATGTCCCACTAGTTGTATATTATAGGGGAGAGACAAAGGAAGTGTCTCAGTAATTTGATAACACTATTCCCCCCATAGGAAAAAAGCCTTTCTATGTAGTAAAAATGCACATGTCACTATGCATTTTCAGTCTTTCCAGTAAAGCTCAAGATCTGATGTTCCTTATAAGGGTATTGTCAGATAATGGATATAATTATACCTCTATGTAAGAAGAAAAGCATTATCTAAACATGACCTCATAGCTTTTGCCATTGGTTTTCCATCTATTTACTTTTTAAAAGCTTCAGATAATATATAAAAGAAGGCTTCAGTAAATGAAAGAAATAGAATGTCAAGGAATAAAACCATTATTGTAGGTCCTGACCAGTGTGGCTCAGTCGGTTGGGCATCATCCCACAAAGCAAAAGGTCAACAGTTTGATTACCGGTCAGGGTGCCTACCTAGGTTGCTGCCTACGAGAAGCAACTGATCATTGTTTCTCTCTCACTTAAGTGGTTCTCTTTCTCTCTTAAAAAAGCAAAAATCAAACAAACAAATAAAAAACATTATTATAGAGTCCCAGAGGAAAACATAGGCAGGAAAATTTCAGATATTCCACACAGCAATATTTTCACCCATATGTCCCCTAGAACAGGGACATAAAAGAAAGAATAAACAAATGGGACTTCATCAAAATAAAAAGCTTCTGCACAGCTAAAGAGAACAGCAGCAAAATGAAAAGGGAACCAACCATATGGGAAAATATATTTGCAAATGATACCTCAGATGAAGATTTGATCTCCAGAATGTATAGAGAACTCAGATGACTCCACTCCAGGAAGACAAACAATCCAATTAGAAAGTGTGCGAAGGAACTGAACAGAAACTTCTCCAAGGGGGACATACAGAGGGCCCAGAGATACATGAAAGGATGCTAAGCATTACTAGCCATCAGAGAGATGCAAATTAAAACCACAATGAGATACCACTTCACACAAATCAGAGTGGCCATCATAAACAAATCAACAAACAAGTGCTGGTGAGGTTGTGGGGGAAAGAAGGGGAAGGGCCAAGTCAAGGAACATGTATGAGGGACCCATGGGTAAAGACAATGCTGGGGGGAGGATTGAATGTGGGAGGTACTGGTAGGTAGGATGGGATAGAGTGATGGGGAGGGGGAAGTGGGCACAACTGTAATTGAACAACAATAAAAAAAATACAAATAAATTAAAAACTAAAAAAACATTTTATAGACATATAATTAGAATTTTTTATAGAAGCATAAAATTTGGCTCTAAAATTCAAAAGAGTTACATTTCTTTGTTGAGTACAGAGTCTGCAGTACACTGTAACACCCCAAGGTAGGTAAACAAGAAATGTGGTGTTTTACTTTAGATGTCAGGATTGCCAAAGAGATGTACTGCAGGGCAATCCTCTCTGCAGCCTAGGAGTCTCTTTAGTATCAGTGTAAGTCATCCAGACCTGTGCATAGGATTTTTGTGGGGGATAATAAACTGTAAATAAGATTGGTAGTTGATTAGAGATAGAGTTGGTTTCCTGTTTGGCTATGTCAAGTTCTTTAATAAACTATATAATCCTTTTCGTTAAATTATGTCTCTAAGTACTTCCCAGGTTTCTTTACATTTCATCATACCAAAACTAGTACCAAACTGAACATAGGCACATAGAGATACAGGTTTGAACATACCCTCCAATCAGCTTTAGGGAGATAAGGTGTCAGGTCCTCATTTGAAAGTTCTAAGAACACAATACCTTCTCTATGGCAAGTGCCAGAAATTAGAGAAGGAAGGGCAATCTGAGCTTGTAAATCAAGAAAAAAATTTAAAACTTCTTCATGAAACACAACCCTGAGGTGCTTAGTACCTCTCAAGTAGCACTGGGCTATTTTAGGTTTCTTCAAACTATCTTTTTGATGCTGGATTAAGTCACACTAGGGCCCCTCAGGTTTGATAGGCTGTGAAAGTGTACAGTTTTTGACTACTTTTCATCTGTCTAACCTATAATGTTAAACTAGCTTAATCTTGTTTTTTTGTAAGCAACAGAAATCCCTGTGGAATTTAGCTCTGTGTTGTGCCCAATACCATCTAGAATTAATTCCTCTTTTTGAGCAAAGTAAGCAAAAATCCTTTTTTCAAAACAGCTCACTTTCTTCAGGTATTCTTGGGTCATCACTTTTTTTTTTCCTGGAGGCCAGAATTATCTGACCTGTTTTTCCTGCAGTCTACATTCAATCTGTGTACTAACTTTTAATGTTATTTACATAGGAAAGTGGAAGTATATATGCCCTGAGCTTATAGAAAGCCTCTCAGACCAGCTATCAATGGTTCTCTGTTTATTTCTTGACTCAGGCGTGGTGCTGACAAATTGATTATCTGGTTCTGATTTCAAAACAGATTAAAGAATAATAAAAGTGAGAGAGAATACCATTGATGGCAAATTCATTAAATTTATGACTGTATGACATATATCTCTCAAGAATTAAAAAAATAAATAAATGAACAAGTGAAAGGAAAGCAAGGGCAGAGACTGACCTGTGGATCTCCCTAGCCTGCTGTGTTATTGGGCTAAGAAAGGTGAGAGAGAAAGGCACAGCCAAGGACATCTGTCCTGGCAGCAGCAAGAGGTGCTAGCTGACCACTTGTCACGAGGTAAGGAAGACTGCAGCAGTGGAATATTATGGAATCGTTTGCTGTAGATGATACCATTGTATTCTGCAAGACAGTGTCTGATGCTCATTATAATGACCCTGAATCATTAAGAAAAGTTTAGATAGTATTTATTATTGTTTCATAAGGCAGAGAATGGGCAATGATTCTAACCTAATTGATAAAAAAAGTTTAATCAGTTAGAGATAAGGTCCTCTTATTTGAAATGTTCAATTGTGTGAAACATCCTGTTTCCTGGAAGTCCTGGAAAAATAAAGCCGCCCTTTGTAGTCAAGACCATCGGTCTCTCAAGTGAAATTTCATTGCATACGTATTACTACCATTTTCAGTTCTATCTTCATGTGCCAAAAAGCACGTTTCTCACAATATATTTTCCAATAATACATTTTTTAAATGGCAAAGACTTTTAAAGGTATATGATATGTGTAAAGATATATAAAACCTCACAGACAAATAATTTTCATCTTTTGGTAAGGTGAGTAAGAGATGCTCCTCTTAATTTGAGAGTTCATAAAGTGCTTTGTTCTTTTTTGGACAGTCTATCTCCAACTTTCTCACTAGCCATCAAAAGAAAATCTTGTTAAACTTTATTGTAGAACTGTACATATTTAATTCTTATGTGCAATGAAAAATAAGCTCTAACCAATTCATATATTTTTATATTCCTTGATTTCGTTCTCATTTTGCAGACCTCATAATGCTAACCTAGGACTCATCTATAAGAACCACTGTGTTAGGGGTATCTCATTTTAGCCCTTCACTGTCTTTATTTAGTATTTTAATCAGCGTTCTTTCTGCCCAATGGTTGATGTAATTCCTATGTAGGAAATTAACAAGATCCTTTAGCTATTGCCATAACTTTAGTTTGTCTTCTTATTAGTAATATCAATGCCATTCCTAATCCAGTTAAAATAGGTTTGTTAATTGATATTGGTAATCATTAATCTTTCACAATAACTGTTTAAAAAGCTATATTATTTCTTCCTACTATAATTATAGGTAACATATGTCCTTTGCAAAAAAATCAAATAATACATAGAAAAACATATAGATAAAAAGAAAGATCATCCCATAATCCTTCTGCCAAAGATAACCATACTTAATTTTTGAAGTTTATTTTTCTGGACTTTTTAATCTTTTTTTGGGTGTTTTATTTTTTTGTTTTTTTTAATATATAAGCTTTATTTTTCTTTTTAATCTTCATGCCAGAAATACACATGTGTATTTTTTCCATAATATTATTTGTTATATTCTTGTTTGTAATATGCTTTTTAAAAAGCTTTTCAAGTGAAATTGGCCAATAACTTTTAAATGGACAGGTTGCTTTATAAGGGTATTTTTTTCTGCTTAATTCTCTCGTATCAGAGAAAGCTATGATACAGAGTAAGATACATTGAGAAGACATTGGATGTAGAGACTGCATCAATGTGGAGTCTCACTCTCTATCAAAGATGGAAAGTTCCTACCATTTTCAGCTCTAGGGTTTCAAAGATGTGAGGTCCTGACACCCAGGAACTTCATCTCTGTTGCTGATAGAATTATTTATGCCTCTCATAAATTAAAGCAAAACCACAAGCAAAGACCTGACTGACTTGCCTGGTAGCCTGCCATCTCTTCATTTCTCACGTGGCTGCTGATACACCTGCAAGACAATATTAGAAATTACATTAGATATTTGAAGACTGACCTGAAGTAATTACAAATTAGAAAGTAAATAAGGTGAGGGCTGTGTGTGTGTGCATATGTTGGGGTTTTTTTGTTTGTTTTGGTATTTAGATTGTCTCACGTAAGGAAACTAATATTGTCATTAGCTGTTTGTTTACATCTAGCATTCCGTTCAGGAGTGGAGTTGTTAACTATCTCAGGCTGCTATCAAGACGTGACTTTAAGTATAATGTTTTTCTTTTATGTGACATTTTCCGAGGCTTTGCCAAAAATGACATCAAACATGTAATTCATTTGAGTACTGAGTTTCTTCGGCATCTTGCGTCGCATAATCAATTTGAAAAAGATATTCTTTTTACAACTTTATAGTGTAAACCTGTGAATATGTCACATTAAAATTTACTTTGGACAGTTTAATCTGTGTGATATTAGATTGATTTTTTAAATGATTAATGTAATATCCTAACAGTTTTACATGGTTATATTTTCAAAATTCTTCCCATGAACTCCTGGAAAATGGTACAGATGCAGCTTTTGAATATTAGAAATTTTTTGTTCAAAAAGCAGATAATCTCTAAATTATATTAACAGCTACAATAAAGAACAACAATAAAATAATTTAAATTTAAAAAAAAGAATGTGAAATGCAAGCAAGAAAATGGAATAATAAAGTTCTTAGAACTAAGATGATGTCGAAATATTAAGAATCATTAAACATCTATTTAAAAGTGCAAAAGTAGTTTATATTGATTTTTTAAGCGGCCACACCAGAATACAAGCTCATTTAAAACATGCTACAGTGTGTTTAAAATACGAAAGTGGGCTAACTTTAAGTAATATCTTGTGCATCAGAAACTCCGACCTCGAGTCTGTTCCATCCACATCGCATACTGGTGTGTGGTCACTACCATCCTGTGCCTCCATTACATGCATGGGAAAGGAAACACCAGCCCGTTAAGGGGCTGCTCACCCAAAATCACACAGCAAATTGGTAGGACTAGAACCCAGGGCTCCTGGCTTCCAGTCCAGTGCTCTTTTCAATTTGATCTGACCTTGAGTAGAAACAGTCCATAAAGTTTTAAATAATATTTATTAAAAACCACATTGATTTTGGTGAGAATAATTGTTTCTATAACCCCCTTAATAAAACTATAGAGTCCACTTCAAAAACCAAACATATAATTTTGGAATGGATGGCAAAATTTGAACATTATAGAATATCAGCTTCTGGCAGCATGACAGACTAGGAGTCCACACTGATTCTCCCACTGAATACAACTAAAAATGTTGGCTATGATATGAAATATCTTCTGGTGTGTTTCTGTGAACTTGTAAACAAAACGAAACAAGGAGCACTCAAGCCAGGGAATAAGTGGAGATCTGAACTGGGAGGAGGAACGGAGCACTAGGTTCAGCTTTAGCTCGAATGGCATTTGCTGAACTGGGTGAACTGGAGCATCGTTTTTGAGATCTCACAAAGAGGGAATATAAGGCCTAAGGTCTTCCCGAGGCAGGGGGTGTCTAATAGAAGACTATCCTATGCTGCTGGGGACCCTAAGGACCTCATCCTAAGTGGCAGGGAGAATTAGAAATAAGCAATCACCTCACTATCATCAGAGGACTACAGGAAAACTGCCTATTTTGAATTATGGCACAAGATATTCAGGGGCAAAAGCATTTCCTAGGAACTGTAGCCACATGGCAGTCTTCCCATCAGTTTGGAGTCCCAATTCACCCTGCCTGGGTGGCCTCAGAGTTCCCCAGCCAAGAATTTAGTTGAAAATGATCCTGGATCCTTAGTGCCCCCAGAAGTCTGATACAAGCAAACATAAATCCTTTCAGGAGAAACCTACTTTCATTCCCTGTCCTCAAAGAAAGTACAAAAGATAATGAGTAGCTCTGAATGAACTCACACACGCACGTGCACATACACGCACAATACAGGCACCCTGACAAAAACTAGTAGAAGCAACAGACAGCAGAATCAGACATACAAATTCCTCAGATTTTATTCAGACACTGAATGTGAAGTAAGTGTATGTCATGTATTTCAAGAAGTAAGTTTAAAAATACAAACAGTATCTTTTAAAACAAAGTCAGGAAACCTAGAAGTAAAAAATAATAGTTAACATTAAAAACTCAATATGTTTTATAGCAAACTAGATTCTGCTATAAAGAACATTCGAAATATATATATATTTTTGATCTTTAAGACATTGGAGAACTAACAAGAAAGTAAAGAATTTCAGGGCTAAGAGCCAGTGAGGAGTGGAGGTCCAGGATTTTGGACAACTCTCCCCCTTAGGAAACTGTGTTGAGTTCATGGCAGCTGATTCAGCTGATTCAGGTGGGGCTGAAAGGTGATGCAGTGCTTTCAGCAGCCTGTTAAGGAGATAGGGAATGGAGTCCAGGGCCTGGGAAGGGGATGTCTGTGACTACCTCTCGCTTTGGGTCTGCCTGCCTAAAGGCTTTTCTCTGTTAGTACTGATCAGCTGGAAGCGGACAGGCCTGTACAGGTCCAGCTTCAAATCTTCTCAGTCCCTGAAATTGGAGTAATGTGAGCCTGAATTGCTAGTGCCTTCGGGCATTAGCAGCAGCCAAATCATCAGTGGAGGAAAATAATATAATTTTAGATGGTTTTTTTGTTGTTGTTTACAAACAAGTCAGCAAATGCATTATCTTGCATACAATAAAAAAAATATTCAGGCATACAAAGATACAAAATCATTTCACTGAAAGCCAGCCAAAACAACAAACAGAAACAATCCTGAAGAGACTCCAGATATTGAAATGATCAGAAACAGTCTTTAACATAATATCCTGGCTTTGTTCTTGAAGTTCAAAGACAAGACTGAGTATCCCTCTTAAGAAGTTAGAAAGGAGAACAGCAAATTAAACCCAAAAGAAAGAAGAAAGAAGGAAATAATAAAAAATAAGAGCAGAAACTAGTACAGAAAACATGCATATGGTATGGGGATAACAGAGACACACTAATTCTTTTAAAAGATTAAATCACATTGATAAACTTAATAAAACTGGATAAGAAAAAGTGTAAATAATCATTAACAGTTTTAAAAAGGATTTAATTATAGATCCTACCAATACTAAAATGGTTGAAGAAAGTGTATAAACCATATGCAACTGAAAAGTACTTTACCTTACTAAGACTAATCTACAAAGAAAAATTCTGAATATTACTCTTAGAGAAATCAAATCCATAATTTAAGATCTGCATAAATAACACCAATCTTATAGAAGCACTTCCAGAGAATAGAAAAAGAGAGAGCACTTAACTCTTCAACTTATGAAGCCAATATAACCTTGAAAAGAAAACTTGATAAAGACATCACAAGAAAAGAAAATGGTAAAACAACCTTCTTAAACTCTAAACAAAGTACCAGTTTATCATGTGAGACAATATTTTCAATACTTCATGCATTCTAACAAGTTCTGAATTTATTCCAAGAATGCAAATTTAACTTTACATTCAAAAGCATCCAATACAATTTACCACAGTATTAGGATCAAGAGAAAAATTATTTTATCACCTTGATAAAAAGAGAAAGAGCATTTAATCAAATTCAGCAGGCATTTGTGATTTTAGTAAAACATCCTAGCACACTAGAAATAGAGCTGTCATATATGTACTGTCATAAAGGGTACCTTAAAAACCATACAGTGGCTATACAGAATGGTATGGTGATATCTGGCATGGGCTAAGGATACACACTATAATCTCTCTTACTCAACATTATTACATTTATAAAGATTTACTGGGAATTTTCTAGCTGGTGTAAATAAGGCAAGAATTAGAAATTAAAAGGTTTAGAAAGCAAGGAACTATTTTCTATCTCTGGTACAATTATACATACACAACTAAAAGAATCAACAGGTAAATTGTTTAATAAGTGGATGTGTAAGATAACTGGGTATAGATTTGGTATATAAAAATCAGTGTATTTTATATATAAGCAACAAAACCTTAGAAACTGGCATTTAAGAAGAGATCCCATTTACATTAGCATAAAATGTCAAATACCTTGGAATAAATATTACAGATATTTTCAAGACGCCGAAAACTTCAAAACCTTGTAGAATGACACTTAAAATGATCTTAAGTGGAGAAATGTACCACATTTAAAGATTGGATAATTCAAAACTGGAAAGATGTTGATTTTCCAAAACTGTTCTTTAGTTTTGATCCATTTTAATCAAAATCTAACAGGTTCATAGAACCCCGTAAGCTGATTCTAAAATTAAAAAGGAAATCCAAGTAGCTAAGAGCCATAAAGAGGATAAAGAAGGTGATAATTTTATCTGATACTGTCTTATTATAAAGTTAATAATGCAGAACTAGTGCAGTGACAGACAGATATTGACAAAACATCAATAGAATAGAAAACCTTCAAAGGTGGCTCTGAAAAGCAATGAGGCAAGGCAAGTCTTTTCAAGTGATGGTGTTGGAACTATTGCATTATTAACCTGAGGACAGAAAGATGTGTGACCCCTAACTCACACAATACTGAAAACCAATTCTGGATAGACTGCAGATCTAAATATGAAAGGCATAGCAGTAAAACTTCTAGGAAATATTTTAAGAGAATGTCATTATGACTTTGGTATAGAGATTTAAGAAGTAGGACACAAAAAGAGCTAATCATAAAGGAAATGTTTGCTTGGTTTTACTATGTTAACATTAAACACATATGTTCATCAGAAGACACCCTGAAGTGAACAAAAAGACACACCACAGAATAGAAGATATTTACAATATAGTCAGGATATCTAAAGTGCTATTATTAATTGATGAGACAGATAACTCAATGAAAAATGGGCAAAATCTTTAGTAGCCACTTGCAAAGGAAAATTTCCAGTGTCCAATAACCCTAAGAAAATTTGCTCAACCTCATGTGCATTCAGGAAAATGCAAACTGAAGCCAATACTACACAACCTCCAGAAAAGTGAGAATGTCAGTTGTTAGTGAGTATGTGGAACATTGGGACTCTCATCCTCTGGTATTGGGAGTTTAAATTGATACAATCACTTTACAAAACAATAGGCATTTTTGTTGAAGTTAAAAATACACGTACTCTGTGACCTCCTGATTTTACTGTTAGGTACATAATCACCGGAAATGTATGCACATGTAAGAACGTTCATGATAGGGTTACCTGTAACCAGAAGCAGCCCAAACATCCATCAACAGGGGAGTGGTTAAAAATTGTGGTAGATTCATACAATAGAATACTATATACCAATGAAAAATAATGGCCTATAACTATACACAGCAATATGACTAAATCTCACAAATATAATGTTAAGCCAGAGAAGCTAGGCACAAGAAACACGTAATGTGATTCCACTTATATAAAATGGAAAAAACAGACACAAGTATTGTTTAGTAACACATGCTGAAGTGGAAAAATTATAAAGGACATAATTATCACAAAGGGCAGGGCAGTGATTGCTTTCGTAGCGGAGGGAGAGTAGTATCTGGGATAGGCAGCAGGGGTGCTTCTGCCAGACCAGCAGGGCTTGATCTCCCCACTTGGGTGTTCGTTTTGTGACAAACCATTGAGCTCAACGTTTTAAATCTGTGCACTTTTCAGGATGTATATTACCTTTCACAGTAAGCACAAGACTAAATGCATACACATGTGAGAGATCCTAACAAAAGTTTAAAATTTGTATTCATTAGATATTTGTCTCCCTTTGGTTTCCAATTTTGTGTTATTCCCAGACTCTTCTCAGCAGCCTTCTCCTGTCAGCTCCCTAACCATTGTAACCGACTCAGCTGAGTGACAACTACTATAACAATGGCAACACAAATGCTTACTACATGCCAATAGCTATACTGTAAGCTTTATGTATATTACTTAGAGTTGTCCCTCCACATCAATGGGGGATTGGTTCCTGGACCCCCAGAGATACCAAAATCTGTGGATGCCCAAGGTCCTTGTATCAAATGTCCTAGTATTTGCATGTAGCCTGTACTTGCATATAGGCTGCATCAGGGTATGCCTACACACCACTTCATTCTCATGGATTCAGCATAGTGCTCATGGTATACATTCAGCACATGGCAAATTCAAGTTTTGCTTTTTGGAACTCTCTGGGATTTTTTTTCCCCCAAATATCTTAAATCAACAGTTACTTAAATCTGCAGGCACAAAACCCTCAGTTATGGAGAACCAACCGTACTTTAATACACACACAGTGACCATATATAGATAGATATTACCAGCCCCATTTTACAGATAAAAAAAGTAAAGCTCAGAGAGGTGAACCCACTCATTTCACACAATCGTGGAGCTAGAAGAATCTGTTTGGGTGTTTCCATTGTATTAACCTGCAGCGGAAAGTCTGTGCTCTCTTCACTCTTCACCTGCTTCTCTGAAGGTTTTGTTCTTGTATTTTCTCACTGAGAAAGAGCACAGCTCAAGCATTTTCTCATACCTTTGGCAGTCTTTTTTATATAATATCCAAATAGCCCAACTCAAATATGCCCACTAAAAATTTTCCCTTTCAACAATGGAATTATATTTTATACAGTAATTTTACAAGATTTTCCATGTTAGCTTAACTACTTTTCAAAAAGTTTACTAAAGCCAAGATATAAAATCAGGAGAATGTTATAATTTCTTTTGGTGGCAGATAACATTACAGGATCCCAATTTTCAAAAACCAGTGAGGTGTCATGGTTAAGAGTACAGCTTTTGAAGTCAGAAAAAATGTAGGTTTGTGTCTTTACTGCTATCAATCTGCTTTTGATTGAACTTTATAACGTACCAGGGTATTCCTTAAGGTTCTTGGTTACAATCAAGTACAACGTAAGCCGCGGCGTAGGACACTGATATCTCACACAAAATGGAGCAACACGCTGAGGAGCCCAGCCTCGGGAAGGGCGCAAAGACCAGGGGCCCCTCCAGGGCCTTGGATGCAGGAGCCCGTGGGCTCGTTCTAAGATCGGTCATAGGACAACTCACCCTGGCTTCTTTCTAGCCTTCTTGAGCACCCAGATCCCTGGTGACAGACACTGATCGATTGATCATGCATCACTCTGTCATCAGAGACGGGAACTGTTATAAGAAGAATGGATCAGAGAGCACATTATGCAAATGAAAACATACCTACAACACTTGGCCTCTCTTCTCCACAGTTTCCTCGTGTGAAATGGCTGTATTTATTTGCTTATTGTAAGGTGTACGTATGTAAAGTATACAGTATTTTAATAAGTCTCTATTTATGTATATATGCATCTTGTATGTTGGTTCTGTTTCTCTGGAGAACCCTAATACATCTATCTGCTCAATTAAAAACAAAACAGAACAACAACAATAAACTTTTAATTTTTCCAGCTGAGTTTGCTTTTTCAGCATCCTAGTCTCAGTCCATAAAGAGAAGGAAGGGAGATGTCTTTTAATACACACATACTGTATGATTAACAATAATTCAGCATCCTGGATGTGGTTGACAGTTGGAGAACAGACCAGTACACACATAAAAAGCACTGTAGAAAATGGAGTTCTTGATTTAGCAGATGATACTTATTTTCTAAAAAATCTTGAAGCTATATACATATTATTTGAATAAAACACAAAAATGGGAATAAGCCCCATGGTATTAATAATTTTCTCAAATTTAACAAGTGTAATACAATCTTACCTTGGATCTTTTCTGCTTGTTTCTTCATGGTTTCAGTTTAATGTCTTTCACTTCCTCTCTTAAACAGTTGTATAATGTTACTGCTGTTTTCTACACACTATCTACCACAGTCCTGTTCATGTCTCTACCCACCCAGCCCACCTCCGTCCCTCAGTGGTTGGATGTTGAACATGAACAAAGTCATTTCCAGGGTTTGTAAAGCCCTTTGGGATTATTGAAAATGAATGGTGTTATATAAATGTCAGATTGTTTCATAACAGTTCTTAAAACAATGAGATAATGTCTGTTAAAGAATTTTAAGTTCCATGGAGAAATGCAGGGCATAAAAACAAATCCCTTTTTGTGTTATATCCATGTATTTTTGCTGTATATTTTAACTCATTGTAATATTATTTAAAGATATAAATGTTTGAGTGCATATGTATATAGAAAACTAAATAACTAGATTTTGTTGCTTTATTTTGTCATTTGAATCAGAAAATTTGTTACCATAAATACTGGTTTCCTGGCTGGTGTGGTTCAGTTGATTGGAGCATCGTCCCATACACCAAAAGGCCTGCAGGTTTCCCCCCAGGAGTTTGAATAGTCATAGCAAATCCTCACATCTCTCCAGATTCCAATTCAGTGAGCAAGGATCTTTGCCTTTGTCCCAGAAATCTCAACAGAAATTTCTCACCATCTCATTGTGCTAATACTATCATGTGCCCATCCCTGAATCGATCATTGTACCTGTGAAAAGGCTCTAACTGGCCAATCCTGCATCGTATGCCATTTCTCAAGCCAGAAATAGAGTCAGCACCACTAGAGTCACATGGATTCAGGGGCGTAGGGGAAGGTGTGTCCACTAAAAACCCTTGATCTATGCCCATTCTGTTCTCTAGCCAACCATATGCAGAGCCCCCAAGATCTGCTGTAATACAGATATCTAGTCCTTTTTTCCATTACTTCCCCAGATAGATTCTGTATTTTCCCCCAATGCCCTCATGGATCCTTGACTTACACCCCACTCCTTCTCTGTGTCGTGTTGCTAGTGTAATTCCATTGGTCTGAATACCATCCACCATTTTAGTCTATGGAATTTTTGTCCTTCCTGTCCCATCCTATTCTAACTCCTATGAACCTTTCCCAAACTCCCTTAGATTCTATCCAAAATCTCACAAAAGATGTGGTTGCTGATTCCCCTGCCAGCTAATTCACCATTCTGCATTTCTAGCTTTAAGCCTAAGACACATCTATCTGGATACCTCGGAGAATTTCTTATGCTATGCACCATGTACTGCCTCGTGTTAATCTTATGTATCAATCTATATCATATATTCAGAAGGTATCATAAATATTTATTTCATTAAACATAATTTCAACTAAATATACGCAACTTATGAAACTTTAAACCATTTATTATATTCAAGACAAAACCTTAATCTTAATTTAATAAAGAATTTTATAAACTTCGCTCTAGTGCATCTTAGATATCGAGCAGTGATCTAATAAACCAAATATAAGTCAATTCCTAGTAATCCACAATGTTGGTGTTATATCATAAAAACTTTTTTCATAGTCTTGCTTCTTCCTTACATGCATTAAGATTCTTATTTGATTTTCTGTTCATTAATTAATATTTATTGAGTGCCTACTATATTCTAAGCATTTTTGAAGGCACCAAGGATAAGACAGAGAACAAAATGATGAAATGTCAGTTCTCATGGCACCTACTTATATTTCAGTTTGGCATGGGGAGGGTTGAACAGACAGTAGTGTGCATACATAATACATTAAATATTCACTTAACATTGTTGATAGATTCTGTGACTTTAAGGAAAAAGGCATTTAGCAAAACCAATTTTACCATAAGCTAACTAATACAAACAAAAGTTAAGTTCCTGTGACATCTCATCAGTGTTACCATGAAACAAGGTTGAATGAAATGATGTTATTCAAGGACCTGCAGTGTAATGTTAAGTAATGACAGTTCTGCTGGTTTTCCATTGGTTGGTTGGTTTTTAAATTCTATGTGTTGTAATATTACAGTGTTAGAAAGGAAATTATTAGGGGATAGACTTCAGATAAATGGTGGGAAAGATCATATTATATGACTTACTTCCCAGAATTATCCCAAAGAAGACCTTTTCAGCTTCTATAACTTTCTTCCTTTTTAATCTCCTTCTAAAATGGGATTAGCCACTGTTTTATATAGTCAAGTTCCTTTGATTTGCTCTAAAAATTAAGAGACCTTCCTAAAAACTTTTCTCAAAAGAAGGGGGTGAGTTTTACTGTGTAATAGCAGTGTTTATTGAATATCAAGCATTAAGTCACTTCATTCTGCTAAGTGCTATAATGGTGGATAGAATTCTTTAGATAGCTCATGTTATCACTAGGGTAAATTTATGTAATATAATGTGTGCATATAATTACAAATGAACATGTTTCTAATTCAGATTTCATAAGGGGTGTATTTTTTAAATTCATCTTTTAATTGAGTAACATATTGTTGGCGATTTGATTGGATAGCTTCAAATTTTTAGTTTAATAATAGAAGGATGGCCACAGTTTCAGAACAGTTGCATCATTTAGTAAATCCTGGCAAGTAGTCCACTAAAATAGGGAAAAATAAAAGAGTTCACTAAAGTATTTAGTAGTAAAAAGCCATGGTGTATGGCAAACTATTCTCAAGTGGTTGTGGGGGGTGAGGGGGGGGCGGAATATATATGCAAAGAAAGAGAAAAAACCATGTGGCAAAAAAAAATGTTAAAAATTGGTGATTTTTCATAGAATATATGATTTTTCATATTGTTCCACTTTTCTATAAGTTTACAATTATTTCAAAATAAAAATGTTAAAATATAGTTCATTTTTAAAATATATCCAAATTGATGGGCTCATTTTTCATTGCTTTTTCCTTTTTTTACATTATAAAGTGTTTTAAACATTCAGAAAAGTACAGTGATTTAACCAATATTTTACCGAACTAATCATAATTTTTTCATGTGTTTTAGACTTTTCAAATTTAAGCTTTTCAAACACCACTTAGGTCCTTTGTTGTACACTCCAGTATTATTTCTCTCCTCCGCAGAAGTACTTGGTGCCCAGAAGTCAATGTTCTCTCCTGTGCGTGTTTTCACTCTTACTCCATCATGGGTTTGCATGTAGCCACTGAAAATAATAATGTTGTTTTTTTTTTTAAAGCATAATTTTTTTTTAAGATTTTATTTATTTATTTTTAGAGAGGGAAGGGAGGGAGAGAGAGAGAGAGAAACATCAATATGTGGTTGCTGGGAGACATGGCCTGCAACCTAGGCATGTGCCCTGACTGGGAATCGAACCTGCGATGCCTGGTTTGCAGCCCGCGCTCAATCCACTGAGCTACACCAGCCAGGGCTCCGAAAATAATAATGTTGTTAATGTGCCACTTTATTGTTAGTGTGCCCATTGCACCTTATTTTTCACTTAACATTATGCTTTCCACACTTACCCATGTTTTTATGGGTGGTACTACTGTGTTCATTTTAAGTGATATATATTCACTGAATGCTCATACCAGGTGATTTTTCCCGTTCACAGATGTTGAAGTTCTTTCCATATATATTTTATTTTAAACATTTTGGGGACAGCATTCTTGCACATTTCCCCTGTGCTCATAAACAAGAGTTTCTCAAGGGCTTGTCTTGAAATGGGATTGCTGGGTGTGAGTTGCTGTCATCATCGTGATCACAGTGGTAGGGAATGTTTACCTCTGTGGGATGCCAGGAGCTCTTCTCAGTGCCCTGTATGTATTAATTTATATAATTCCTAGAACAACAGGTAAACACAATTATTACCCACATTTTACAGATCAAAAAATTAAGTGGATAATTACATTGTCCAAAATCCTGCAGATAAGAACCGCAAGAACCCTGATTCAACTGATGTATGCTCTTAGCAAGTGCACGATATACAAATCATATTCTGTGTAGTATGCACACTCTCTGCTCCTCTAGATATTGCCATTTTTTTTCCAAGTTGGTTTTACCAATTTATCCTCTCTCGATAGCTAGTAGAAGTGTTTTTTAAAGTTTTCAATTTGTAAAATTAAAAAGCATCTCATCCATTAAAGTTTGCTTGCAATGTTTACAGATCTCTAAAATCTGCAAGTCTGAAAACCACTTCCTTACATGACACTGTTTAGATGAACATGCTTTATAGAACCATAAGGTTGGAGTTACTGCTTCCTTACTTGACACTGTTTAGAAGAATATGCTTTTATAGGATTATAAGGCTAGGATCCTTAGCCTTTAAACAGTCCTGCTATAGTAGTTTTCTTGAATTCATCTAAATTCAAATTGTTCTCTCAACCACCCAGCCTCAAATTCTCAGTAATCTTTGATGCCTTTGTCTCTTCTTGTCCTTTTCCCCTGTTCTTACCCCTGTGCCCATGACCCACTCAGTGAATTGACAGGCCTTGTGCACTCAACCGTTGTGGAATCTCTTATCTGTCCTGCTCTAGTCCCCTGGGCTAGTTTGGATTCTTAACATACCTTTCTTAACGCTGCAGAAACAAACATTTTTTTCCCCTAAAATTTCCCAGAAGTGATCTGTACACCACTATTATAGTGATCTTCTTAATATAATTATTATACTATTCCTTTGCTTATAAATCTTTAGTAGTATGTTGTTATATACCATATTAACTGTAAAGTCATCTACCTCTGTTCTGCATAATCTTGCTTTCAAGTGACTTACCATCTCATCCCCTATTGCTGTGCTGTGTTCTACCAGTATAACATGGATAGGTCTGGAGCGAAGCTGACGAATTTCAGTTTCCATCAAGTTTTCAGGTAAAGCTGGTGCTGCAGGTCCAGTCTGGGTACCACACTCAGAACCATTACTGTAGCTGGTATGGAAGACCAAGCATGATGTCTTATAAATAAGCTGTGCATAGCTGTATGTTGGATAGAATGGAATCTCTTTCTTGAAGCCTAGAAAAACTGATTTTCTGTAGGTCCCGGGGACTAAGCATTCAAATCATAAGAGATGGTTGCTTATGTTGAAAATAGTTTTACCTTACCAAAAAGTAAATACAGTGAACGGACACACATATCTTTCACTTTGATTTGCTGGTGGTTTACATTTTATTACATTTGCATGTACTCTATGCATGTTATGCCTGTGTTTCTACATAATGTGTTTTTCTTGAACTGCTTGAGTGTACCTTAGTGATGTCAGCTCTTTACTCAATGTAGTTAAGTGTCTGGTCCCTAAAAACAAGGACTTTTATATGACCAATATAATTGTCAAAGTCAGGAAATTTAACATTGACGTAATACTAATTATTACAAGTTGTTCACAAACTTTTAGTAGTATCTAATTCACAGTCAAAATTCATATTTGGTCTTTTATCCTCACAATGTCCTTTAGACCTGTTACCCTTTCCCTAGACCAGAAACCGATCCAAGTTATTGGATCAAAAATGTCTAGTCCTGGCAAGATATTTTTGAGATTATGTTCATATAAATATCTAATTCCTCTTCCAGCTTGCTTTACTGTTACTTTTAGTATTCACTGATGATTTCTAACTCCATCATTTCTTTTATGTATATAGTTTGCATTTATTATAAAAAAGAGCTATCCTCTCTTCTCCATTTACTTATACATATCAATGTAAATTCAAAAAATCTAATCTCATTGGTTATAGTATGCTTTCATTATTTATTTTGGTACTCAAAATAAATATTTTTATTTCATTTTTACTTGGGCAGTAAGAGCCCATACAAGCTGGCAACTGTATACTTTCGATATTTTCCTGTTATTATTGGAGCACATCCTTATTTTCTGATGTAACAAGATGTTCTAGACTTATATTATACTTTCTTTGTCCCAGCCTGAAATTATTACTTTTCCTAAGGAGCTATGGCTTTTGTAGGTAGAGAACAGTATTTAGAAATCAAGATCTGAGTGCTAGGTGTGCTCATTCCTGTTGTTTCCCGGCTCTCTCAGCCGGGACACGTGGGAGGTACACTGACAGTCTGACCACAGTAACATACCCCTGGGTACATTCTCGTCCTCCCACCCTTCCCTGTTTGTAACTGTGTTCTTCAATAGCAAGAATCCGCGTTCCTTTGCTAATTCTTTTATTCAGGCAAATACAGTCATATGTACTTACTGCAGAAAATTTTTATCATAAAGTAAAATGAAAAAAGGAAATCACCTTTTTTTTACCCAGAAATAGCTACTGCAGTATACATTTCTGTTCTTTTTTCTCTGTACAAGCATATATTAAAAATATATATACACACATATGAGATCTTTCCAGAAAGTATCCAGCCATGTACTATGAAAAATTGAGAAATTTACTGAAAAAGATTCAAGATACAAGAAATACTGTCCATAGGACAATGACACCTTGGTCCCCTTCAAAGCAGGCACCTTGGGACCTCACACAGTTCTCTCAATCACCATCAGCTGCCCCATCCTATTTTCCTGAATCTCATCAATGGTCTGAAATCTCTTCCCTTTCAAAGGCGATTTTAGTTTTAGAAAAAGTCAGAAGTCACAGAGCACCAAATCTGGACTGTAAAGGGACTGAGTCACCTGAGTGATTTGATGTTTCACCAAAAAACTCTGCACGAGACATGATGCTTGAATGGGTGCGTTGTCCTGATGAAGCTGGCAGTTACCAGTTGCCCATAGCTGTGGCCTTCTAAATCATCCAGATAGTTTCCATGGAAGAATGTTCAAGCTTAACACAAAACTTGATGCACGTTTGTTGCTCTACTTGCTCAGTCATTTTGAATGTGACAGCCACACAGTACACATGCTCACTCAACAGCGACTACCATCCCCACTGACTAGTACAGTGAAGTCATCATTGTTCACGCATGTGCGTTCCAGTCCACTCTCCTTGGCTGCCAGGTTAGATCAATGTCACACAAACTGTTCTTAGTATATTAACAATGGCTGGACTTTTTCCAGACAGACCTCATGTGTGTATATTTATATTTATATTTATATTTTTAAAATAAAATTGACAATTAAATTGCTAAATGCAAAATCTTACATTTGTGAGACATTTAACCCCTCTGCCACATTATCAGGTGTATGATTTTACAGAAATCTATCTCAGATAGATGTGGGCGTCATTACTCATTCTGATTTGGGGGATGGGCAATCTTGGACACATCATTTCTAAGCCTCAGTTTTCTCATCTGTAAGATCAGAGTAATAATAAATAAATTTGTTATAAGGTATTAAATAATATATGTAAACCACCAGTTATAGACTCTTAGCTTAGGAAGCCTTTAGAATTTATAACCATTTTGCACATTATCAAAGCAGTTATTTACATGTGAAGACAAATAGTTCATAAGTAAGTTTGTTTGGTATGCTGAGTGTATTATACTAGATTATAGCATTTTAAAGGGCAGGGAATACTGTATCTTGTACTAGCGAAGAAAAATTTTGCAAGAGTGCTTTTTAAAGTAAATGGACAATATGAATATGTATGTATATTCATAATAGCTTATAATGTATTTAAGACAAAGCTGGTTATATTCTTTCCACATAAATCCATAAATTAGGAATCACAGTTTTATATATACCAAAAGATTGATGAATAGATGTGTTATTTGCTGTCAAAATGTGCTTGGTTAACCTGTTTTTAGCTTTTATGCTTATAACAAGCAATGAAAGCATTGACTTTTCACAGTCAACCAAATATTTGTCTTGCTGCTACTTTCTTGTTACTGTAGACTAAATAATTTTTCTTGCCTTCAGCAGCATAAATACAGTTTTAGTCCAGGCTTTGGATGCTTCAGCTTTAATTTTATTCCTGTGCATATATTGCCACATGTGTGTACTTATAATAAAATTGTAAATACTTTATCTTCTGTTGAACAGTAAAGGAGCTTATTGTACTCAGGTATACAAAAGTGATTTTAAGAAAAAAAAAGATAATGGTATCTGCTAAAATGAAAGGAAGAAAAAGTATGCTGGCATGGAACATAGAAATATAACTCTTCTTTTAAAAAAAAAAACCTAGACATTAAAACTCTTAAATGTTTAAAACAGGGCATCCTGTATGCTTTTCAATAAAAACTGGTGATAGCTGTGGTAAAATGTTTCATCAGTGTGAGTGTACTCCTAGGTCAAAAAAGATGGAGACAAGGGGAAAAAATGAAGTTAATGAATAAAACAAATGTTACCTAAGCTCATGGTCCTATTTGTGTCTCACTGGGAAAAAATATAAGGGTTATGTAAAATATATTTATTTTCTATTTATTTTTATTTAAAAATTGAAGAAATTTTGGAAAATATTGCTATCAGACAAAACACTTTTTTTGATAGGGAGCAAAATGGATCTGCTGTTTTATAAGATATGTAAAGGGAGAACAGTTTTTTATTTTTATTTTTATATTTTGAAATACATTTTATTGATTGTGCTATTATAGTTATCCAAGTTTTTCCCCTTTTTCCCCCCTTTGCTCAGTACTCCCCTACCCTCCAACAATCCCCACCCCCCAGCTTAGTTCATGTCCATGGGTCATACGCGTAAGTTCTTTGGCTTCTCCGTTTCCTGTGCTGTTCTTAACACCCCTCTGTCTATTCTGAACCTACCAATTTGTGCTTCTTAATCCCTGTACCTTTTCCTCCATTCTCCCCCTCCCCCAACCCAACTAATAACCTCCAAATGATTTCCATATCTATGATTCTGTTCCTGTTATTGATAGTTGTGAATTTATTGCCATTTTAATGTTCATAGTTTTGATCTTCTTTTTCTTATATAATTCCCTTTAATATTTCATATAATAATGGCTTGATAATGTGAACTCCTTTAGTTTTGCCTTGTCTGGGAAGTCCTTTACCTTCCCTTCAATTCTACATGGTAGTTTTGCGGGATAGAGTCAATCTAGGTTGTAAGTCCCTGTTTTTTATTACTTTGGATACTCTTTCCAGTCTCTTCTAGCCTGCAGAGTTTCTTTGGAGAAATCAACTGGCAAACTTATGGGAACTCGCCTGGAGATATCTAGTTGTTTTTCTCTTGCTGCTTTTAAGATTGTCTCTTTATTTTTAACCTTTGGAATTTTCATTTTGATGTGTCTTGGTGTGGTCCTCTTCCTGGACTTTTATGTCTGTTTTCTTCACCAAATTAGGGATGTTTTCTTTCATTATTTTTTCAAATAAATTTTCAATTTCTTGCTCTTCCTCTTCTCCTTCCAGCACCAATATGATTGGATGTTGTTGTGTTTAGAGATGTCCCAGAGGCTCCTTAGCCTATCCTCATGTTTTTTGAATTCTTTCTTCTTAATGTTATGCTTGAATGCTTTTTTTCCCTTATTTTCCAAATCAGTGATTTGATTCTCAGCTTCATCCCCTCCACTGTTGGTTGCCTGTAGGTTTTTCTTTATTTCACTTAATGTAACCTTCATTTCTGCCTGAGTCTTTTTTATGCTATTGAAGTACCCAGTGAGTTCCTGGAGCACCTTGATAACCAGTATTTTGAAGTCTGCACCTGATAGGTTGCATATCTCTCTTTTGTTTAGTTCTTCTTTTGGAGTTTTGTTGTGTTCTTTCATTTGGGCCATAATTCTTTTGTCTCCTCCCTGTGTTTATTTCTGTTTGTTAGGTGGAGCTGCTTTGACTCCCTATCTTAGTAGCATGGCCTATTGTAGAAAGGTACACCTATAAATTGTATGGGGCACAGTCTTAGGTGTTTGCCAATGCAGGGCAACCCATATCACCACTCCGTGGTTCTGTGTGTGGGAAGGCTGAGAGAGGGGACAGTGCCACTGCCTGGCCTCTGGAGTTTTGCCTGGGAGGAAGCTGTCTCCCAACACCCATCCTGATTCCAGTCATTTCAGTTTCTCCCCATATGCCCCTGGTGCCCCTCTAGCTGTTGCTCTGGTGCTGAATACCAGAAGGGGTGAGTTTGTGTTAAGTCTATGACTGTTGCAGGACTTTTAAGAGGAGTTTTCTGAGAATCCCAGTTTTCTCCACCACCCTAACCCCTACTGATTTTTACAGCCAGGAGTTATGGGGACTTATCTTCCTGGCACTGGAACCCTGGGCTGGGTGGTCTGGTCTGGGGCCAGGATCCCTCACTCCCAAGGTATCCCTCCCAATTTTTATCCACCCCAGGTGCATGTGGGACCACCCATTCCATGTCTCCACTTCTCTCCACCTCTCTGCATGTCTGCGCACCTCCACCCCTCTTACCCATGTAGATGAATATGGCTTCTTTAAATATTTGGTTGTCGGACTTCCATACAACTCAATTTTCTGACAATTCTAGGTGATATTTGTTCTGTGGCCTAGTTTTAATTCTGCTGTGTTTATATGAGGAGGCGAGATATGTTTACCTATGCCTCCATCTTAAATGGAAGTCCATGGGACAAAACATTTTTAAATTAACATTCAAACAGTGATGAGCTGATTTTCAGTCTGTAAATAAGTTCATTTAATTCCCGAGTCAAGATAAGCTAAACTTGCCTCAGCTTCTTAACACCCTGCACTCACCCCTATTTAGAGCATGGGAGTGTAATTGTCTCTTGATTTGCCTGTATATACAGGGTGAGGCAAATGTATATTTACAATTGTTCATGTGGAAAATAATACAGTAATTAATAAATAATAATACAAGAATAAACTGTCTCACATACTCACAACCGTAATCCTACTTTCGCCCCACCCTGTGTTACTATACTGTGAACTTCTGTAGAACGTGGGCCATCTTGATCAGAGCTCATTGATCCCGAGAGTACTGACTGAGTGTGTGCCATGTGCCCGGCACTCGTGGACACGTAAAGTACACCAGGAACAAAATAAAGACCTCTGAGTCCTTTCACGATGCATGTATGTATTTCAAATCATTACGGAATGCACTTTAAATAGCTTACAACTTAACTTGTTAAATGTACCTCAATAAAACTGGGGGGAAGAAAACACCTCTGTCCTGATGGACCTTACATTCCATCCATATTTGCAAAGTTACTAGAATATTGTAGATTTCCCTCACAGTCATAAGATGTCTACAGCAGCTCTAAGCTTCATGTCTTCATAGAATAGCATCCAAAGCTGTAAGGAAAAGTGGTTGCAAAAGACCTTTCTCCTCTTAGATCTTTCTCTTTATAGGAAAGAAAATATTCCCCAGAAACTGCTTTCATATCAGACTTTCCTTAACATACCATTGGCCAAAACTGGGTCTACTGAGAATGAACATGTGACCTGAACCAATCACTGGTAAAGAGGAATGGGCTTTCTTAACTATAAGCAACCAGAAGAAAACTGTCAGCACAACTACAGGCTCACCTGCATCTGGGCCATTTTCTTGCTGGCCCTCCAGTAACTATGAACGAGCTGTTCATACTCCTAGGCCAGATCCTCCGCTTGTGCACTGAGTCCTGCTGCCTCTCACCTACTGACAGGTCTTTTCTTTCTCTCCTGCATCATTGAATTTCCCTCTTTACTGAATCACTTAACCATCAGCATAAAAACATTCTGTATTTTCTCCATTAAGAGTGTGTGTGTGTGTGTGTGTGTATACACATATATATACATACACACATATATGTACATATAACTTCTCTTGTCCCAACATTCTCCTCCAGCTTCTGCCCTTTAGGTCCACCCTGTTTCTTGAAAAACCCCTTAAAAAAATGTACATGCTTTCCATCTCCATTTCCTTTCCTCCCATTCCCTCTTGAATCTACTCTTTACACTTCCAACCTCACAAATCAACTGGTTAACCCTCTTTGTAAGTGATCTGTCACCAGCATTGTGCACCGTTGATCCCTCCCTCCTCTTTGAATCATCTTCTACTGGACCTCCTATATCTTCTCTCGTATGCCATACTTACTTCTCTGGTCATGTCTTTTAATCTCATGGATTTAAGTGTCATCTATATGCTAGTAATTTCCAAAGTGTTCAATGGGCATCTTAAACTGAACACGTCCCAAACCTGATCTTCTAAACCTGCTCTTTCCTATCTCAGTTAATCTTAGACTCTCTTTCTTCTATATCCCCAATCCATTTGATCAGCAGATCTGGTGTATATAATCTGACCTCTTCCAATGAAAGATGAAAGATAAACTAAATGGCTTAAAGCAGTCATGTTTGTCCTCTGATACTGAGCATTCTGTTGCCTAAACCAAATCTGTGTTTTGTTAGCAAACAAAATAGAATTATTGCTTCAGCAATCAGCTATGTCTCACGTAAACTCATACTTGTGAATATTGTTATGCCTTTTTTCTTTCCCCCCTCATTTCTCTCTTGTGAGAAACCGTGAGGAAGGTAGAAGTTGTAGTATTCTACATAAAGAAGTAGTGGTTCAGATAAGTTATTGACTTTTTCCCCAAGAGCGCCAACACAGCTGTTTGGACTAAAATTGCCTGCTAGCAACCGCAGTCCTCTTTGCATAGTGGTAAGAATTAAAATCTAGTACAATATTTTGTGGAATACTGTATGGCCCTGTGTGTGCACCAAGAGAGCCTTTAGCTACAGAAAAGTGATTATGAATCTGCTGGGTTTTTTATTTGTTTGTTTTTTGCCTGCCATCCCAAAATGAAAAAAAAAAAAACACTGCATATTTAATACAAGATTCTATTTCTTTATATATCTTGGAATAAAGTACTTCCATAACAAGTGATAAATTAGTTACTGATATCTAATTTACTGCCAGGGTATACTTTTTACACAATGGAATGCAGAATATGTTGGTTTGTCATCAGATTCCTCCTTATTCTCCCCACATCATTTCCAGTCTTCCCAATCAGAAATTCTCTCTTCCAACAACTGCCCAAGCCAGAACCACAGTCAAAACATTCCAAATGCCAAATAAAGTTGTTATTTTTAATCAGGCAAATAAGGTGAGCAGGCATAATTGTCTCCTGTTTTTGTTAGGTGGTAGAAAAAAAGATAATTGTAAACTTTTTTTACCTAGCAGGAACTATTTAAGGTATTCAAGTATGCTTAAATACTAGCACACTAGCCATATACTAGTATAAATGTACAATTATGTAGATATATACCATAACTGTGTACATGTTGTATAATGCATATAATAAAATATTAACACTAAAACTAACCCAAATATGATTATCCCCCGCTTTAACATTTCACAACGCATTTCTGGATTTTTTGGCTCCTTTTGGTTGGCAGAAGGGAAATCATGTATCATTTGCATTGTGGATAAACAAATATTCAGTTTGACAAAAATTGTAGAGAGTAGAGTAATGGACGTTCAGGTCTGCTGTTGAGTGGAGAAGACACAGCAGCTGCCCTAAGCTCTGACACGAGATTAGATGACGGAGCCCATGAAAGCAGTTGGCTTATATTGGTCTTGGACTTGAGAATGAATACGCTATGCTACATTTTAGAAAGATGTTTATTAATAAAACTACTCTTGCCATTTGCCCTTATTAGCTTTCACAGTTATAAAACTTACCTGACTCAAGTTTTACTTCTTTCCTGCAATTATACAAGCAATTTCTTTTCCATCTCGTATTTATATTGGCATCATAGGGTCTCTGTGGTTTTCAGTTGGCACGGTGAGTGGTCGGGCCTCTCAGCTGACTAGACTTACCATTCTTGCCCTTACTATTCTTCTCATGCTTAATCTGCTGATGTAAAAGGCCAAACATGATCTCGTATCTACTAGAACTCAGTCCAGTTGCTAGTGGGCATATCTATATGGCCAGTTATTATTTACTTTATATTTTTCACCTCAGTATTTAAGTGCATTCTTGTGTACATTGGCCATTTGTTTGACTGTCTTTGAGCCACAGTTTTCTAAAAAGTAAAAACATTTCTTGTACTAGCAACCTGTGACAGTCCATTCCAACCATGTTTTTATATCATCTTACTGCTACTTCCTAAAAAGGAAACATTCCCTCCAGCCAGCAAGTGTTCCACCTTGTTCCTCATCAGCGGGGCTGGCACCAGTTCAAGTTCTGTCAACACGGTTCCATCAGATACGACTGTGGATGAGAAGAGGTGGTGTGCGTGCACATGATACAAGCTCCAGTGAACGGGCTGACAGCACTTTTGCTGTTCCCATGTTAGCCTGTGTGCCTGTGCTCTTGCTTGAAATCTAGTCTGATTTAGCTGTACCTTGGTGCTAATAGCGACACTCACCCATGCATGTATCAGCATCATTCTGATAACCATTGAGTCATTTGGATAAGAACTCATGTTTTTTGGTTGTTATTGATACAATGGTTAATAATTAAGCATCTGTATAAGACTTTTATATAAACATCATTTTAATAAGCCAAACATTTTTAATAAGCTAAAAATCAGAATATAAGCAGCATGTCTGCAATCTGTTATCATCTGTACTGTTTCACTAGTTATTAACAGAATTGAAAAAACTTCACTTTTTGCCCTGGCTGGTGTGGCTCAGTGGATTGAGTGCTGGCCTGCAAACCAAATGGTTGCCAGTTTGATTCCCAGTCAGGGCACATGCCTGGGTTTCGAGCCAAGCCCCCAGTAGGGGGTTCATGAGAGACAACCACACATTGATGTTTCTCTCCCTCTCTAAATAAATAAAATATTTAAAAATATATATATTTTTTAAAAGCTTCACTTTTAGAAAATCATATATAGCATGGAAATGTTACAAGGTTCATTTAGCATAATAACGATCTTCTAGAAAGCCAGAAAAGAAGTGTCAGACAGAAATATTTCCTATGGGCTTCCCCTCTTTGTGGAAAGCAATCTGGACTTAAATGCAAAGTTTGGAGTTTTGTTTTTTGGGTTGTTTTTTTTTTTTTAAGATTCAGAAAGGCCTTTGGAGAGAGCCTTATAAAGTGTATCACAGTGCCCCCAGAGATAACCGTGATTTTGAGCATTACCACTCAACCATGCTGAATCACATTGTATGTTATGTAGTCAGTCTCAGTTGTCAATTCAAAAAAGACTTAGTCAAAATCTCCAGTATCAAAATTCTCTCCATTTAGTATGACCCTTGTCACTGCTAAGTGTACAGAAAGTTGTAGGCAGTTGCAGCATCCTCATTACTTGCTTCCTGTTTACCCTGCCCATCTGGTCCACTTGTGAATCTCAGGATCCTTTTATCCTCTTACCCTAAGACTTGAGCTAGAGGCAGGCCCAGACTATAGGTTGGAGGTTCCGGTGGGGTTTTTCAAATTGTACCCAGTAATTCACTGGTAGATTATGAAATCAATAATGTATGTTAACATTTTTTATTTATTGGAATGGTGTATACAAGGAAAAATCAGGATACATTATATGTAGCAACAGTAAATAGTATTTTATGAAATTTTGGTTTTTTAAGTTATATTTGGTTGAGCAATAAGAAATTACTATTTTGTAGATAAAACAGTAGAATGTCAGTAATTTCAACCTTATATTTATTTTGTGTGTGTGTGTGGTTTTGTATATTAGCTATATGCCAGACAAATATGTATATAGAGTTCAAATGAAAATATGTATTTCTTATGCCCTGGCCGGATAGCTTAGTTAGTTAGAGCATTGTCCCAATACACCAGGGTTGCAAATTTGATCCCCTGTCAGGCCACATACAAAAACCAGCCAGTGAGTGCATAAATAAGTGGAACTTCAAATTGATCTCTCTCTCTCTCTCTCTCTCTCTCTCTCTCTCCCCCCCTCTCCCCGCACCCTCTTCTCTAAAATCAATTTTTAAACCCCTTTTACAAAAAAGAAAACATACCCCTTTCAAGAGGTCATGATCCAAGAGCTCCAAAACCGCTGGGTTAGAATGGAAGTCTACTAGCAGTGTGCTAAACCCAGAAAACCCCCACAGAACACTTCCCCCTAATTCTAAAATAGCTAGCTTCTGCTGGGTAGAACAAGATTAATTCATAGGAAGCAGATATTTTATAATTAATAGTCAATATCAATAATCAATAGTAATAACTAGATTCACATTTCAAGTGCTACATTTTGTATGCACATAAACTATGAGATTTCATGATGTTCAGAGCAATGAGAACTGCTATGGCTAAGAAAAGATCCCTCATCAAGGGAGGTGAAATGAAGAAATGGGTCTGGCTACTGCAGATGGTACCCTCCTATAACACGGGCCTCTCTGTAACATGAGTTCAATAGTTTGCAGAACCTTGATTCTGTATATGGGAGAGGTCATGAATAACACATACTTTTGATGAAATGGGATCAGAAAACAGTTTCACTTTGAAAAGCACTAATTTTAATGTGGTCAATGACCTACTGTTTAGGAAGACTTTTGAAATCTCACTTTAGAGCTTATGGTACCTTACAAACAGCTTTCATTATACTTAGCTGTGTTGTTGGGGGTGGGGTTGGTTTATTTCTTTTAGATTTGATTTTTCTTTTAAGAACATTGGGAAATGTGGAAAATTATAACCTTATGGAAATTCAGTGTTTTACTTAGGAAATAAAAATTTTCTTAAGATTTCATAAAATGAATGTGAAATCCAAGACCTCATGGATAATTATTTTGGAAACTTTTATTGTCTAGATACCTAGAGGTATTTTAAGTGAAAAACATCATTTATCATGTGTCAATGAAGGATTGGTGTTTGCATATTTTTCTGAATGAAAAGAATTAGATTCAGATCAAAGTACTGCAGTATTCTCAAAACAAATCTGTTCTTTGTACATTTCTCTTGCAAACTCCTCCCCTTCCCTACAGGTTTCTAGTTTGTGCCTAATGCCCTGCCATGACCATTTTAGCCACATTTTTTTTTTTCTGTTGGGCTATTTTAACAACCTGCTAACAGGCTGCCAACAGATCTCTGTTCCTAATCTTAGATCCTGCCAATACATTCTGTGTGTGGCTTTTCTTAAGCACAAACTTGATCATGTGTCAATCCCCTTCATAAAATTCTTTAATGGCGTCTCATTTCCTACAGGATAAAATCCTTTGCATGCCATACAAGGCCCTACATGGCCTGCCTAAACTGTCTGCCACACTAGTATCATCTGTCACTATGCATCCGATGTTCCATAAAGGCTAAATTTTTCTACACACCAACCTATTTCCCATCTCAGCCTTTGGTGTCATGGCTTCCTCTTCCTGGACTGCCTTCTATATGCTATGAATATTGCCTCGATATTCAGGTTGCTGTTTGATATTGTTTCTGTAAGATTCCTTTCCTGATCTCCCCATCACTAGAACATTGGTTGTCAAACTTTTCTGCACATTAGAAACACCTGGAAATTTCTAAGCTCAGGAAGTACGATCCAAGTGCCAGTACTTTCCGAAGATTCCCAGATTCTGGTCAAAATGACTTAAATATTAATCCATGTTTACTTCTAATTATTTTATTATTGTACTTTTAATTGTGTGAGCCACCTGAAAATTATTTTAACCTATGATGTGGGGTGAGGGTACAAGATTTTGTAGTTCAGCAGGTGAAAGAGGCAAGCTACCAGATATTCATACAGCATGGTATGTATTCTCATGAAGGTTTGAGGAAGCAAAGGAAACGCAATTAAATCTAGATCACAACGTATCTTCCTAGATACACTAACCCAAATAGAATCATCAGTTAGTGAAATGGGTAATATCCAGAAATGTTTTATTACCCCTATAGAATGAAGATTTTTGTTTTTTATTTTATTTTTAACAGTTTTATTGAGATATACTTCACATACCATACAATCCACCCATTTAAAGTACGCAGTTCAGTGGCTTTCAGTATGTTTATAGACATAAGTCTTATAGACATATTATAGACATATATAACCATCCCCACAGTCCATTTTAGAACAGTTTCATCATCTCAAAAAGAAACCCTCTATGCTTTACTGTCTCCAGCTGCAGCCTCAGCCTCCCCTCCCCCAGCCCCAGGCAACCACTGTTCTACTTCCTGTCTCCATATATTGCTTTGTTCTAGATATGTCATCTGGATAGAATCATTAATATGTGGCCTTTGTGACTGGGTTCTTCCTCTTAGCATAATGTTTGTAAGGTTCATCTATGTTGTTCGATATAACAATACTCCATTCCTCTTTATAGTTAAATAATCTTCCATATTATGGCTATAACATTTTATTTGTCAATTGATGGGCGTTTGGGTTATAAAATATGTTGTGGATACTTCCAATATATGTATTTTTAAATGTGTTTATAACTCACATATAGGTAGTACTGAACAAATGTTATCATGTACTATATGTAACACAAATACCCCAAGAATAACAGTTTCAAAGATATAACAAAATATAAGTAGAATTCTAGCATTTTCTTTTCACTTCTAAATGGATCATTTTGTGGTCTAGACACCTCTCACTTTTACAAATTTTTGAAGTGCCTTGTTCAGGTTGAATAAGTTAGTTGAATTAAGGTGTTCCAGACAGAGGATAAAATGTGTGCAGATGCATGGAAATGGGAGAAAGCACGATACCTTTTCTTATCTTACAGGCCGGTGTCTGGAGCATAGAGTGAAAGGGGTATGGTATTTTTCATATAGACATTTTTTTTAAATTTTGTTTTCATCTTCACCGAGGATATTTTTTTCATTGCTTTTTAGAGAGAGAGGAACATTGATGCAAGAGAGAAGCATCGATAGGTTGCCTCCCATATGCCCCCAGACTGGGTATCGGCACCTGAACCAGCGATCAAATCCATAACCTCGGTATGTGCCCTGACCGGGAATCACCACCTGAGGGCGCTCCAACCAACTGAGCCACACCGGCCAGGGCTCATAAAATCATTTTTATCTTCTCTCTCAAGTCTGTAGTTTTTTTATTACTATTTGGCAATGAATATTAGATACTATGTTACTAAAGCTTTCTCTATAGAAGCAGCCTTACGGTTTGAGCTGCTTTCAAATAATCCCAATTGAGATTAGCAGCATTGATTTCCTTTTACCACTCTTTTCTGGTTTATTTCTGAATACTTAATTGCAGTGTTTTCTGTGACTTAAGGAGGCTGGCTTTCTGCTATAGAAAAGCAACATCAAAAATAAGCCCTTTGTACTTTCCTTTCTACAAAACCCATGGAGAAGTCCCTTACACTTTATTCCACATTGTGCTGAGTTGCCATGTGAGGCATATATAGAAAAATAATTGTTTATTCTTACCAATTTGGTTATGATTAAAGAGAAGTGGTTGTAATGTTTACTGTACTACAGCCAAAGACTTTATTTGTCTGTGGTATCCTGTGAAGATGCTGGGCAGACATTTGGGATAAAATCCAATCAGTTTCTCAGAAGTATTTCTCAATATTGGCATGCCTACTTTTCTGTCTTCATGCTCTTATTATTCTGAGTATTTTTAACAGTGTATCACACTAATTAATTTACTACATTGCATATGTTTAAGGCAGTAGTAACTAACATTGAGTTTACCGTCTTACAAAACAGCGACAAAGCATTCATGGGATCGACTTAAGCTTTTACTCCACTGAGTGATGGAGCTGGGAATAGAATGTGAAGTTGCTAATTTGAAATGTTGAACCCAGTCCATGCAATGTGTTGACTTTGTTTTGTGACTAAGCCAAAGATTTTTTAAAAATTAATCAGTGAGAATGTGTCTGTAATTATGCTCTAATCCAAAATAAGAGTGTGAGAAATTTTCCTCTTCACCAAGAAGAAGTGTAACATTGCCTTAGTAACGATTTCGGTTTCTGAAATTAATCAGACAAGCAAACCAAAATAACCCTCCTTCATTAAAGCATTATTCAATGCAATTTTGAAACTGAGGCACTTTAAAAATAATTATTTTTTCTTTTCCCCAGCATATGTGTTTTTGTGATATAGAGTTCAGAGACTTTAACTTTAGTTCATAAATCACCTTGATGAGTGTTACATTTGTATTGTTTGCTGCCCTGTTTGGCTGTGTGCCGCATAAGAAACGTCAGAGACGTGGAGCCTAAGGGGGCACCTGGTGATTGCAAGTATTCACGGTGTGGGACAAGGAAGGCCAGTTATCTGGCCTGCTCGGCTTTATCCCACTCTGTCTCTCAATTACTCTCTCTAGGAATCTGTTTTCCTCTGAAAAAAATCACTTTTCATTTAAAAACTTTTTAAATTGCTTCAAATAATATTTATCAGATTCTTGAAATTTTATAAGTACTGTTCTAAGCGCTAGACATAAAATGGCAAATAATTCAGAAAAGTCCCTGGCCAGTGTGGCTCAGTTGGTTGAGCATCATCCCACAAGGCAAAGGGTTGGTTGCTGGTTCGATTCCTGGTCAGGGCATGTGCCTGGGTTGCGGGTTGGGTCCCTGGTCAGGGTGCATGTGAGAGCCAACCAATCAGTGTTTCTCTCTCATATCGATGTTCCCCTCCCTCTCTGTCTCGCTCCCTCCCCTTCTCTCTAAAATGTTTTTTTAATCCCTGCCCTCAAGGAACTCCACTCTTGTGTCCCACTCTGGCGCCTCCTTCAGTCAGAGCTCACTCACATTCCCTCGTCATGTACTCTGTAGTTTTCAGCTTTTTCCAAAAGGGTAGGTTTCCAAGTATAATTCCTTGGTCTTTTTAGTGGCAACTACTTTCCTATCATATGTTAATGAGTTATAATGCATCAGGCACGTAGCATACTGACTGGCACACGGAAGGCACTGTCTGTGCAAGCGCTGGCTCTAAGTAGCAGATGGGAGTGGCAAAGCATTTTCTGTCCTAGCAGTGTGCCAGCAGGTACTGTTCGTTCTTAAACAGATTCAGAATTATAGGTAAGCCTCATGATAAGAGTCCTACATTTGAATATCTAACTGTATAGAAATATATATTAAGTTTTGGTAATTCACTTCAAAAAGCATTTTCTACATTCCAATTATAGGTTTTATTGGTGCTTTGAAAATATGATTTAATATACAAAAATATTTTTATTCAAAGCAATATATAAATAAAATGAAAAATATTGTACCTACTCCTTGCTTCTTCAGGTGAAATTTAATCATTTGGAGGGAACCATGACTAATAAAGTAGCTTACAGACGTAAAGTATGTTGCCCTGTACTCACTGCCAAGTAGTAATACCTCACATTTGTACAACATGAACAATTTACATAGTCCTGTCACATGCCTCATTACATGTAGTTCTGTAACAGTCCTGAGAAGCAGATTAAGCAAGTATTACAGTTTTCATTTTGCAGATGAAGAAACCAGAGCATTTAAGATGTTTAGTACTCAATGCTGACTTAAACAGTAGATTTTAGGAGCCAGATCTTCTTCTGTCCCATGCTCTTTCCACTATAAAACTGTAAACCATTGTTTCCTTAAAAAATACAATAAAATAAGCCACAAGCAATATGACCTGTTAGCTGGAAGCCAGAATCAGCAGGCAGATTCTGGCCTCCAATCTATAGCAGTTCCACTAGGACTGAGGAACGCACTCCCCCCAGCTCACCCTCCAGTCCCAAGACCCTAAAGCACACTTGGACACAGGTCAACTTCAGATGCAGCCTGGTTTGATGACTTTTTTCCATCTTCACATCATTTCGAAAATTTAGCTTGCTAGAGATATCATTAAATATGGGGATTGGGAAAGAGGGGTGAAATCTGAGCCAGGATTTGTATACCTACAGTAGAGAACATGGTCTAGGCAGGTAGAAAATTTGAGACGGTGAACAGAGCCAGAAACAACTGGGCATGGTGCTCTCAAATAATTGCATATATTTTCACATTTAAATTAGAATCTTCTTATAGGTATGGGAAAATCATGTACCAGAATACTTTTCAAAGTTTCTTCCTAAAGTAATTAGAGAAAATCTCAACGAGATTTTGGAAGTCAGACTCACTGTCTCTCTCTTCTACCCACCTTTGCTCTTTTGTTCACCAAACTACTGAGGGATGGACTGTTTTCATTGACTGAGAGAAGTGTGGGCATCAGGAAATTTGGAACTTGACTCCTCCCCTGCCATGTTATCAACTAACTCAAGCTAGTATCATGAGAAACACCCTTTTAAAAAGTTCTTAGAAAAGACTTCTAACAACACAATGATCTAGGGTGGTTCAACTCACTTATTTAGTTTCATAAAAGGCTAAGACATACATTGTGGCTGTTCACTACTTACCAAAATAAAGTTCAAATTCCTTGGTCTGACATGCAGGGACTTTAATGGTCAAATTTTGTCTTATTTCCCTTATCCCCCATCTTATTTACCCATTCTTCATTTTCACAAAGCAGTTTTCCTCTACCCCAAGTGCATTCTGCACTATGTTGCCTTCGTGCTTTGGTTCTGATCTCTCTCGAACCAGCTGTAGCTGAATCTTCTTTCCCCTTCAAGGCCCAGTTACACTTACTGCCTCTTCCTCCACCCAGCTTTCCCTCTCCTCTGTGTGAGTTTCATAAGTCCTTTGTCAAGACTTCACTTATATTATGTTATTTTATGTTAATATTATTATATTATATTATATTATATTATATTATATTATATTATATTATATTATTATTGCCTGATCCCTTTTCTAGCCATTATGCTCCTCAGCATTGGGAACTCTCTTTGTTTTCCTCACCCGCAAGATAATAGTGCCCCCTCTCCCCCATGACTGTGTGCAGTGTAATAGAATAGAGAATGCATGGGCTTTGAAGTCTGGCAGCTTGATTTCAAATCCTTGCTCTATCTTTTATTAGCCATATAACCTTGGGCAAGACACTTAACCTCTCTGAACCCATTTCCTCATGCATAACACAGAGATGATAATACCCTTTCTGTTGTGACAGAACCAAATCAGAAAGCATGCCCCGAGTTCCTAAAGTTCTATCTCAGATATGTGAGGCCCTGAAAAATGGCTCTGGTGCTGATGGTAGTGGTCATGCTTGTGTTTCAGAAGCCACTTTATTGCTTCCCTTTCCTCAGCCACACAGGGGATGTAAAGAACACTGCTGTACCACACAAGCAAGTGTTTAAGGACTGTTTGTACTGGTTTGTAAACTTACAACTGCTTGGAGAAAAGTACCTCGGGGGTATCCTACAAAACAACAGAACCCACCTTAGCACTATTATTGTAGAAACGCAGATATTTTGCAGTGTTTAATTTGCTAGAGTTATCATAGCCATAGCAGTTCTTTCTTTAGTATTTTTCCCTTATTGGTTTTATGAAATATTGTTATCTTGAAGAATTTTATATTACTTTTTTCATTACTGCAACACAATACATAATTAGTAGTTGTCACATTTAGAATGACAGGGCAACGTGGGAGTGTTGTCCCACATTGGCCATCAAATGGCAAGGACTGTGGGTCACACCATCTGGAGAAGTACAAAGTTCGCGCTGCCGAGGGACCTGAGGGCCGTCTGTCAGCCTCGGTGCCGTCCTGAGGTCCGTGTGGGCGGAGGCAGGTAAATCGGAACTGGAGCAAACACTGCAGCTGGCAGGCGAAGAGCTGGGTGCCCCAGAAAAAAGCTATTTGTGTCCCCCGTTAATTTTCAGCAATCATTTATATATTGTAATTCTTTTTCATAATCACTATTAAGATGAATGGCAAAGTGTCTGATAAAAAGAGTATTAGATAGGTTCCATATAATTTGTTAAATAAATAAATATTATATTAAAAGGTAAGTCAAGCCCAATTTAAACCGATTTAATGATTAGTGTTCAGAACCTGTCTTTACTGATTCAAATTATCTTTATCACTAAGTTTTTTAGATAAGTTCACTTAAACTGATTTGAATTGGTTTTTAGTATAATACTTTGTGTTTACTAATTTATGAGCTATTATGACTGTAAGATATTACCAACATGACTTCTATTTGAATTATAAATGTAACAATATAACTCTGAAAAAAAGATAAAATTTTGAATTTGGATGGGGTGAAGCTTTAAACGTAAGATTTTCAAAATTTCTAATATCTTAAGGGAAAATAACAAAAGTAAAAATTAAGAAAATTCCTAATTAGAGAATTAATTTTGTATAGGGGATTCATTGCCATTTTATAAATGTCACACTGTACTATAAACGTATGTAGTTGCAGAGTGACTATTAGGTCGTAATGAAATATATCTGCAGTGATAACGCACCACAAAAAGAAAGCACGCATAGTAGTGTATAGAGAGAGGAAACAATACTGAATTGTCAGAAAGCCTGGCTTCCTATATTCCTGGTGTAGCACAATGATTTAACTTTTCTGCATCCATTTTTTTTGTCTGTAAAATTAGCCAGTCATTGCTGCCCAAGAACTTCTTAGTACTAATACTCTGTATAGTAACAAGCTTCCCCTTCCGGAAGTGTCAGAGAAAATACAGCTTAAAATCAGTGAGTGTGTTTATAGTTTATGTTCTAAAAAGGAATACAATATGAAAATCTGGGTAAATTTAGCGGTATTTAACTTGTTAATTTTACATTTTTCAAATCAGCTAAGATAAAAAGAGGAAAACATTTGGTTACTTTATTTTGAGAATTTTTAAGCCCTAAAGTAACAGGAAGCAATGAAACTAGGATGAATAACCAGGAAAGCAAAAGAAAAACTTCATGAAAATGTAGACTGATTTCCACTTAATCAAGGTCAATGTTGAAGCATACTCTAATATTTATGGTTCAGTGTCCAAGAATATTTCAAGTAGTCCCTAAATCATGTAACTGCTTTTGACTAATTTTTGTGAAACTCTAGAGGCTTATTTTGACCGCCAGGTGGAGCTAGTATTTTTCAATTTGTAGAATAAAAAATATGCTGAAAATAAAAGTTGGTTAAATAAAAAGTAGATTTCTTATTTTAGTTCAGAGTACAGAAAAAAAAAATAAACTTTTAGCCTAAACTTCTGCATAGTCTTTGTAAATGTACATGTAGTCACTGTCATTAAACAGTGTCTTTATTATGAATACATTCTCATTTGGGCTCTGTCATTGGCTAGAGAGACAGTTTTCTTCTTATCCACTTTTAAAAGATATAATCTAAGCAACTTTCAATTATCTCTAAAACAAAATTAGTACAGATTCAACCTCTAGTCACTTAATAAATGTTATGGATTATAATTACAAAAGAATAATAATAAAGAATATATTATATGAAGACCCTCATTTCACTGTGAGTGGATATTCTCATCCTCATTTCCATAAAGTACTTTCTTAATAAAACAAACGAAAAGCCCGCCTTTCTGCGCTGGGCTGGGGGGTTGGAGAGGGTGTGTAGTTAACCCCAGTAGCTCCTCGAGGAGATGGTTAAAGCCTTGGTGAATGGCTGCCACTCTGACACGGATTCTACCCAAAAACTCGGTGCTTAGGGGCTTTAATCAGGGGCAGCCGCCTTAGAGGTGACTTTTCCTACGTCTCTCACCTCTATGTAGTAAGTGTCAGAAATCATTTCATTCCTTACAATTCAACTTAATTGGACAGCTATGAATTGAAAACGCATTTGTATGCTAGGGGCCCTAAACACCTACAAGTGCCTGAAGGAGCAGCTTCATCTAGCAGGACTAATAAGGCACTGTGGGCACTGTGGTAATCTAAGACCTATCTAAGATGCAGAAATGATCATTTGTCCATTCAGTTACTGTTTATAGAGGACACACTGTATGCAAGGCATATGCCAGGCCACAAACAGGGGCCAGTTCCTGTCATATGGGCTTATAGCCCAGGGGACAATACCACCAAGAGTCAGTTATAAATACAGTGTGTTTAGGAGCTATAGACTGTTTAAAATTTCCAATAAGGGGAAAATATCATTAATTAAGGAGAATCAAGAAAAAGCCATAAAGGATTCTTCCTAGGTAGAAATCAGTTATGTAAAAGCACTGTCCACTTATTGTGGTCTGGTAGGTGTCTAGGACCTTTTTCAGTAGGATTTTATTTCATCAGGACACATGCAGTTGATGACCTGATGCCTTTTTATGTCATATTTAAATATCTTCCTCTCAGTTTTCTTGTGTGTCAGATATGAAGAAGAAAACAACCAAGCTGGTTAAGAGATTGTACGTTAGAACCACACTGCATGGGTTTATATTCCCACGTGTGTAATCTGAGATAAATTCTTTAACCTCTACTGCCTTGGTTCCCAGTGCAAAGTGGGACTAATGATGTGCCTTCCTCGTGGGGTTGTTGGTTATGAGGATTAAACATGTAATGCAGGTTCTACTGTCTGGCACCTAGTGAGCACTTAAAATGTTAGATATCATGTTAGCCATTTTCAAATCTAGTACTTTTCCTGGAATTAATTTAAGATCTGTTGTAAATAAATTTCATAAAAGCATACTTTGTAGCTTCCAGAAAGTGTGATGAAATACAAGGTAGGTTTCTATATTATTTTTTTAATTATTTTTTTATTTATCCTCACCTGAGGACATTTCTTCATTGTTTTTAGAGAGGGAGGAAAGTAGAGAAAGAGAGAGGGAAACATCATTGTGAAAAAGAAACAAACATTGATTGGTTGCCTTCTTGTGCATGCCCCATCTGGGGATCAAACCCACAACCTGGGTATGTGCCCTGACTAGGGATCAAACCCACAACTTTTCAGTCTATGGAATGATGCTCCAGCCAATTGAGCCACACCAGCCAGTGCTTCTATATCCTTTAAGGTCCATCCCTTTTGTTTTCAAATACTGTTTACTATCATCACATCACCTTTATTTATATAAAAAGTTTTTATTTTAATGGGAATTTTTTTTTAATTTCCTTGAAGTAGTGAATCCAGATAACTTAAACATCTTTTATAAGCAGCATTACTGACAGTTTCTGATACATAAAAAGTTTTAGGAAACTTTTTCCTAAAAATGAATAAATGTGAAGCTGCCTGGCTCTGTTGCTCCTTGAGCTCTGGTACCGAGATAGTAGTGGGTATAAGCCCTTTGATGCATGAAATAAGGTTTGTAGATGGATACCACTGGTTCCTTAGCTAAGTAACCTATAACTGAGTAGTCGTCCCCCGCTTTATTCTCAGAACAAAAAGGTTTTATAGTGAAGAGATTCAAGTGGAGCAAATATTAAGTTTCTGACTAACTCTTAGAGGAGGGGTTAGAAGCATTCTTTATAACATACAAGGACAAAAAGTATTTCTACAAATTGTCACCTAAACTAAGAGTTAGGGCACAGGTTTTAGCCCAGGTGCTGTTTCTAACCCACATGGGACACTAGCTAAGTAACCTCATTTACCTGGACTTTGGTGACCTCACCTTTGAATTGAAAAGTCAGATTAGAAAACCCCCCAGGTTAGCTCTGGTGCCCCGTTAAACTGACACTCTAGTAGTAAATTAATGGTTGTATGGTGTTGGATATTCTCTTCACCAGGCCTTTGCATGGATATCACCTAATTTTATCTCAGAAAAAGCTAAGATATTTTTAAAATTTTATTCCAACATTAAAATGTAGGACAACTTTAAGCCCTCTTAAAAAGGCTGGTATTCTACCCATGAATCAGCAATTTGACACTTACAATCAATAACTGATATCTTAACTATTTTCACATGTTATACTCATTTTACCCTTTCAGTTACTTTCTAGATCAAAAACACTGTATTAAAAATGTTTTGGGTATCATTCATAGCAATTGTCAGAGTGCCAGGTATATGGTGAACACGGAAAATTTTATTTTCTGAATTGAAGTTTTAGTAGAATATAGTAGGGCACAGTGTGGGTCTTTAGTACCATGCAGGCCTGGGCTGAAATCTCAGCTGTACTATATTCTAATTGTGACTGAATTCTGTTTCCTCATTTCTAAAACAGGTTTGTAGATACTTTCTTCATGGATAATCAAAGCACCTTTGCATGGTACTTAACATATACTACATCCTGAGCAAAATTTTTCCCTATTCTTCATTGCTATTTATTTAACATATATTTTACAGAAGTTTTAGTTAATGACAACTAGTCATGCTACATCATTATAATTTATGAATTATCATCCAGCATACATTGAAAGTACTCTGTACTTAGAGAAACTGAACTTTTCAAATTCCTTGTGTAATTTATTAGCCAGTTTTATGTCACTAAAATTGTCCGGTCATTTATTCAATTTTTGTTTACTCAGAGGGATTCAAACACATGAGAAATAAATGTGCTTTCTGTTCTGGCAACATGGAGTGAGTTAACACAGAACTTCCTTCTCCTACAAATATACAGTAATGCTGGACAAAATGTGATATATCCCAATTTAAGTACTTAGCTAAGCTGCAGAGAAAGAGAAGAAATTTCCTAGGTACCAAAAACAAAGAGGAAGCATAACCAGAGCTTTAAGTGGGCAAGCCGGCACTATAGTTGCCCAGAGGGATATTGGAACCAGATGTAGGCTCTAGTAGCTGGAAGCTGGGTTTTAACCTCACACTTGGACAGAAGTGTGGCCTTGGGTCAAGAGAGGTAGAAACTAGAAAAACTGTCTACCTGGTCAGGCAGGCCACAAAGAAGCTTGTCATTTTTCAGAACTATGTGAGGTGGGGGGAAAGTCTGTCATAAAAAAAATCAAAATCAAAACTCTAATAAATCTCTACCAGGCATGGCTTCAAAGTCTTAATGTATACTACCTGTGTGGAACAGAAATTCTAAGCCAAGATATTAACTTGGGGAAAAATGGCCCTGAACCAACAGAACCCCTTGGTTGCCTGGTAGAAACAAATGGAGAAGTTCTCTGTAGAAATCTTTACACAGTCCTAGGTGCCTGGGATTCCCATGGAGCATGATGGAGATGTAACTCTAGCTGAAGATAAATTCACAATTAAAAGTTAGAAAGCACATAGAGAAATGACCACTCTAGGGAGAGAGTCAGAAGACATAACGGAAAGATCCTCAAGAACAATCTGAAAAATACAATACAACAAGTGTGTTTTAAATAATGTAAAAAATTTTTAAGGAATAAAAATTATAATAAAAGACTAAGACTATCAAATGGAGTGGGTGAATTTGAAAAAGAACCAAATGGAAAATCTAGAAATTTTTTAAAAATACAATTATCAAAAGCAAAGACAGCTTATATCTCAAAAACTGGTTAGATACAAGTAAACAGAGAGTTAGAGAATTGAAATATAGGGCTAAAGACATTAGCTCAGAATATACTGCTGAGAAATGGAAACAGGAAAAGTGGATGTATTGTGATCATTTGTAGTTGATCACACATTTATAAACAGAAGGGCTTTATACTAATATGGTATGCCCATTAAGAAATGGAAGACTGGATCAGATCTTTTACACAGTTGGGTGTGTGCAGCAGACATTATTTCATTTGGCTGTGCATGCCCTGTGAAGGTGTGGGATTCGTTTTCATGCGGTCCAGATGGAACCTTCGCAGGCTTAATCCTGGTATCACAGATGCATGTAACAAAAGACCAGACAACCTTGCAGCTGTTGGCAAACTGTTTGCCTGCACATTTGGGGTAGAAATTAAAACAGGAGGAGGGAAAAGACATCCCGAAAGCAGGCAATTATCTCAGAAGACCAAGAAATAGAGAAGCCATTGTGAAATGGTTACCACAATCAAGCTGATTACTCTCGTATCACCTCATATAATTAATTTGTGTGTGTGAGGGGGTTGTAGTGGGAATACTTAGCATCAACTCCTTAGCAAATTTCAACTACACAATGCTACAGTATTAACTATGGTCACCTTACTGTACCTTAAACCCCCAGAACTCGCCTGCCTCACATGATTATACCTTTGTACCCTCTGACCAACATCAAAATCTTGATATTAGGTAACCATGAAAAGACTACTTTTTCTTAGTCCACACATTTTTTAACTGCAGTATGTTGAAAAAATGGCTGCTTGTTAACACATACGTTGCACATTAATAATATTCTTTAAACCAGGCGACAAAGAGGCAAACAACAAACCCAGACTTGAGTAGAAAGATTACTATTGTTCTTGATTACATCGTGCTCATCTTGGTTTGCCAAAGATGAGAAGACATAGGTTATTTGTTTTGGGTTTGTTTTTTGTTTTTGTTTTTGTTTGTCACAAACTTTCGTTAATATGTGTACCTATAAGGTATTATACAATGTTAGTACAGGACTTGTGTTTTTGAAGCAAAACTGTATTATGTGAACCCAGATGTCAATTAATCTTCATATGGAATTATTACAGAATCAGATCCATATATTCATTTTCTGATTTGTAATTTAGTGAAAATAATTTTTGCCTGCCTCTGGTAACTGTCCTAACTGACTTACTTGCTAGATATATGCATATAGTATGATGCCATCAAGTTGAAGTTATTTGTTGTTATTACTGTAGTTGTTTTCACTGGAGAACAAAACTGGCAAATCAACCATTATTGAAAGGACGTACCTTATAAGGCAAGAGAATAATGTAAAATAGTATTGCTGAGTTTCTGGAATATCTTAAAAGTGAGATAGGTGATTTTATAGTCAAATATAAGAACTACAATAGTACAGTATGTACTACAATAATACAATATTATAGTATATAATAAAGATGTTCATAAAATTGGTCAATAAGTTAACATCAGTCACTTTCTAATCTAGGAAATAGTTGTAAAGCTGGTGGAGTTTATTGGTTGGTTTTTAAATTAAATGGAGGAAAACCACATAGCCTTTTTACCATTTATTCTAAGAATGATCTATTATTCCTCAGAGGAAGACACTGCTGTGGGAGGTGCTGTTGCAGAATACAGAAGAGAAAAGCAAAAGTATGAAGCTTTGAGGAAGCAGCAACCAAAGAAAGGAACTTCCCGGGAAGACCAGGTAATTTCACAACACAAATTTATATGTAATTTGTTATCTTTCAGTTGCCTTCAAGTGTTGTTATTGGAGCCTAATTTGATTATACATCAGGGGAAGCACTACCTCTTAGCAATGAAAAAGCATGTGTTTATAGGGTGGGGTGACAAGGACCTTGGCCACTCATGCAGAGGTCCAGATGATACAGTTCTTTCCAGACATCAGAGATGAAAAGCCTAAAACTTCCAGGTTTTAAACATGTAGTCCCGTATCAAGCACAGGAATCTTGTAAACCCACGTGTTATCAGCTACTCTGGCAGAACCTTTGTCCGAGTGAGTTTTATGAAATAGAGAAGTGACTATAAATGATGAAGGGATCTCTTCTGGCGCAGCATCTCACAAGCTGACTAGCCAGCTCCACCTGAAATTGTACGACGCATTGCCTACAAATAAGTCATTTGGTCTACTAGTTGATTTCTATTGTAAGTAACATTACAAAGTTCTGCTTTTTGCAGGTGATTCCTGTATCTTGAAGTTAGTAAAATGGGAAGATTGTAAGAAGTCAAGAATAAAAAGAGATAGGGAGCTAGCTCAGCAGTCTGGGAGTCTACCATGCACACCCTGCAGCTCTCAGCACTCAGTAAATCTCCCTCGCCTTTCGTGTTTGAAAAGCTAGGGGACAGACTGAAATCTTTTCTCTTTGGTGCTGACATCTATCTGTCTGTCTGTCTGTCTATCTATCTATCTAATATAGAATATATATTATAAATGACACCTAGTTGCTGATAAGGAAAGCATGCACCAGTACTTAACATGAAAATAATCATAGGGAAAGTTCAACAAGAAGTCAAGTATAATAACCTATAGTTGCAGATAACTAACTTGTACAGTTTTTAAAAGAAATGGAATATCCTTCTGACTGGTATGTCTCCGTTGGTTGGGCTTTGTCCCGCAAAGTAAAAGGTCCCTGATTCAATCGCTGGTCAGGACACATGCCTGGGTTTCAGGTTCGCTCCCCCATCAAGGCACGTATGAGAAGCAACAGATTAATGTTTCTCTCTCACATCAGTGTTTCTCTCCCTCTCTTTCTCCCTCTCTTCTCCTCTGTCTAAAAATAAATAAATAAAGTCTTAAGGAAAAAAAGAAATGGGACATCAAATAAAATTAAGAAAAAGTACATTATTAACTCGTGTTCATGGAGTCACACTGTAATCACTATACTACCAAAGGTGCTAAGGATCACTGTTATTCATGCATTCCCCCTTTTTTCCTCCTAGCAAATAATTATTTGAGAACCTATCATGCCCTGGTCTTTGTGGCTCATTTGGTTGGATGTCAACCTGCAAACTGAAGGGTCCCTGGTTCCGTTCCAGGTCAGGGCACGTGCTTGGGTTGCTGAGTTGGTCTCCAGTCCAGCTCGTGCAAGAGGTGGATCTCTCTCACATCGATGTTTGTCTCTCTTTCTCCCTCCCTTCCCCTCTATCTAGATTCAATAAAAGAAAAAAATAGAAACTACCATGTACTACTCACTGTATTTGGTGATGATCAGGGTTGGACATATCCCTGCCCTTTCTGAGCTATCAGGGAAGAGAGCCATTGAGCAAATACAGTAATACCAATAAAAGGGGGTGAGCATTATGACAGCTTTGGTACAGAGAACTATGTAAAGGTGTAACAGTAGGACTTAACATGTCCTAAGAATCTGGGAAGGCCTCCCAGAGAAAACAATTTGTCAGAGAAAATGCAGCAAGCACTGCAAGCTTTGAAGGTTGAATAGGAAATGCGTGGCTAGACAGAAGGAACAGTATAAGACAAGTCTTTGATCTTTTTGCAAAGATTTTAAGTATGACTGGAACAAAAATGAGGAAGAGAGAGATGGTGCTGGAGAGGTAAGCAGAAGCCAACTCATTCAAGGAAGATGTTTTTGAGCCTTAATAAGGAGTTTCGATGTTCCCTACGGGCAATGGGCAGCCATCAAAGGAAGGGAGTATAATGATCTCATTTGCAATTTGAGAAGATCTCTCCAACCTGGCTGCTGTCCGGAGAATAGACTGGACCCAGGCCGGACTGGAGACTCCGAGGCCATCTGAGAGACTCTTGTGTGTAGTTATGCTTGCACAACATCTCCCAAGGCAGGATCCCTTCAGAACAGCTTCTCCATGCTGGGAAGGCTCTAGCTGTGCTGAACAGCTATGCTATTAGTGGTTGGCCATTTACCCTTCAGCTAAAGGCAGAGGACCAATTCCCCTCTGGATGCCAAACAGAAATGCCTCCATGCAGATCCCATCTTCTTCACCCTGTATTGTACCCCATCATTTTTGTGATGTTTGCTTTTCTGCCTAGTGGGTTCTCTTGCTTTTAGAGTGCAGCTAAAGAAAGCCCAATCTTGAGCAGAGGAGACGCTAAGCAAGGCCAAGAGGATGGTTTTTGTTTGCCACAGCCCCATCTTTGAGGAAATGCCAGTAGCACATTGACTGGCTCTGAAAACAGACTGCCCTGCCACTTTCAACTCAAGGGAAAAGATCCAGGTCTAGTGTAATTGCTAGGAAGTTTTAAAATTTTGTTTCACTAAGACATCTCATTTGTTTTCATTTTTATTTACGCCCTGAGAAAAGAGATTTCCAAGTGTACAAAAATCCATCATTAAAAGTTGACAAGATTTACCTTTAAGTAAGAGGTAGAGAGATGTACATAGGAAGATATATGTTTATACAATATAGATATAAGTACATAAGCACATACACACACACACAAACATGTAAAATGCTTGAAGGATATATACCAAAATGTCAACAGTGGTTATTCTGAGTAGTAGGATAATAGGTATTTTTGTTTTGCTCCTCTTTACTTTCTAATAGTTCTACGATAAACCTTTTTCTTATTTTAAAGTAAATACAATAAAAGTTTATAAGCAAAAAGATTTGTTTTTATGAATAAGATTTAAAAACAAGGGATGCTTTATCTGTCAACATTGTTTGAAGAGCTTAATCCTATAATTGCTACCCTAGAAATGAGTCAACTATCTAAACCCTAACATACCAGGCAGCCCTTGGAATGCCTGTGAAGATCTTCTACAGGAATTCGTAGTTTTTCTCTCAAACTCATCTTACTCCAAAGCATGGTAATGTGCATATTTCTCATTGTTGTCCGGGCGTTAAATGCTGCAGAAACAGCCCTGGCTGATGTAGCTCAGTGGATTGATTGCGGTCCCATGAACCAAAGGGTGCAGGTTCAATTCCTAGTCAGGGCACATGCCTGGGTTGCAGGCCAGGTCCCAGTAGGGGGCATGCAAGAGGCAACCATACATTGATGTTTCTCTCCCTTTGTCTCCTTCCCTTACCCTCTCTCTAGAAATAAATAAATAAAATCTTTTTAAAAATGTTACAGAAACATACAAGGCACATCTCACTAGCATTTTTTAGCAATAACTGCCTTTTTTCCTATTTTGTCAGCACCTGTCTTTATTGAGTTTAGGTTCTACACCAACAAAACCTACTTAATTTTCTCGTGAGCTGTGGTCTCAATGACAGTTGCTAGGTAAATTCTGGAGCCTAGCAGTTCACTGGAACTCCTTATTGTACCTGTTATTCACATGTTGAGCTATGACACAACTTTTTCCCTATGAAATCTATATTAGCACTGAATTCCATGTATCTGTGTTTTAATTAGATACTTGATTTTTATATATGGATAGTATTTAATCCATTTTCCTAATTGTAAACTCTTTGAAGCTGCAGAATACAACTTTTTGCTTGCTTCTGTTCTCTGCTCACATTCTGGAGCACATGGTTAGAGTGCAGCCGGGAGACAGCGTGGGGACCGAGCTGCGAGCGCTCAGCATTTCCTCTCACCTGATAGGGGCGCGGGGGCCAAGCAAGACTCAGAGGAATGGTCCCTTTTTTAGAAAGCATACTCCACTTGATATCTGTATCCTACTTCTTTCACTTAACAATAGAATGTAATGCTTCTTGTGTAGAATTTTTAATGACTATAATGGCATAGTTATTACTTTTTACCAGAATGTGTCTAGATCTTTATTGATACACATCTAACGTTGCCACTTCCCACTCGAGTGACCGCTGCTGCAGTGCACGTCTTCTACATAAGCCACTTCCTGTGTTTTGGGTTATTTTTCTGCATATGTTCCCAGGGTTGGAGTTATGGAATCAAAGGGAATGATCCTCTGAAGTTTCTAGTACATATTAAGAGCTTTCTGCCCTGGCTGGCGTAGCTCAGTGGATTGAACGCGGGCTGCGAACCAAAGCATCGCAGGTTCGATTCCCAGTCAGGACACGTGCCTGGGTTGCAGGCCATGGCCCCCAGCAACCGCACATTGATGTTTCTCTCTCTCTCTCCCTCTCCCTCTCTCTCTCTCTCTCTCCCCCCCACTCTCCCTTCCGTCTCTAAAATAAATAAATAAATAATCTTTAAAAAAAAAAAAGAGCTTTCTAAAGATACCACTCCATTTTACCCATCTTACAGCAGTTAATGTGTTCTGGTAATAAAATAAAATTTATTTTGCCCTTCCCAACATTGATATGTTTACATTTTTAGAAAATTGTTCAGTGAAAATACACTACTTGTTGGTGTTTTGTTTTTGTTTTACATGTCTTAATGAAGCACCACCCTGTCTTGTGGACATTAAAATGTTAGCTATGGATAATAAGCATGCATTTTAAAATTTAAATGTCTTCTATGTAAGCAAATTTATGTTCCCCAAGTAAGAAAGTAGCCCTGTATCTCTGAGGCAAAATATCAGTGCGAATGCACAGAGCGTGATGTCAGGGTTTGTGGATGTCAGTCACTATTGCAGCTGGAAGGCAGTTCTACATTATTTTCCTTCAAAATTAAAGATTTATCCAGGTAGGACATGCTTTTCTAACTAATGTAGGTGCCTCTTATAAAATTACATTTCTTCTTATCAGAAAATTTAGCAGTCTTATTCTTCTTTCAGACCCTTGCGCTGCTGAACCAGTTTAAATCAAAACTTACGCAAGCAATTGCTGAAACTCCTGAAAGCAACATTTCTGAAGTGGAAGTAGAAGATGATGAAGGATGGTAAGGGTATTGATTTCTGTCTGTTCGCCACGAACAACTAGGCTCAGACACAGACACTGCACTGTTAGGACATTTCCACTACGTCATCTGGGGTGTTTTTCGTTTCAGACGCTACCTTCAGCCACACCCTCACTGTCACAGGGCCTCAGCACCCTTGACCTCACTTCACTCGGGGAAGCATGTATTGAGTATGTGGTGTGTTCCCAGCATTGAGCTGGCCATTGCAGAATCCACAAGAATTACAGGACACTGTCCCTGCCCTAAATAACTTTCTAATATCGTGGTCAAGATAAAACCCACATTAAACAACTAAAAAAACAGCCTTCAAAGGTTCTAAATCATTAATTTTTCATACTTTCTGACCTCTATTTCAGAGCTCAGTAATCCCTTTCATAATCCTACTAAGTTCCTCCTCAAATTTATGACCTACAGGATCCTAGCAATGCATGCATAATTAACTTATTTTTATCTTTGGATATTTTTCAGCTGCTTAAAACACTGATAAGAAATAAAGGAATTAATGACTTTATCCTGTGTTTAGCACTTTATCCTATATTAGCAAAGTAAAAGAAAGAAAGAGTAAGAATTGTGCTTTTCCTTATCTCACTCCTCTGCCCTTCCGTTGACTTCACAAGCAGTATATTAGGCCTCCCCACACCTAACTGCCTCCGTCTCCCACTGCACCCTGGCTGGGGCGCATCGCTGCAAGCAAGCCTGTGGGTCACCCCCACTCATGACTCACCCTTGGAGCCTCTGAATTGTCCCTTGTGCCATTACCCAAACCCAGAATCATAGCTCCCTCCTCTCTGCCAAACAGCATCTCTCCCCTATTTCAAAACTCTGTTCAACATTCCCATCTTCCAGGAAACCAGTCAGCAAGATTTGTTGAGCACTCACAAATCTAGAGGGTGGAGGAAAGAGGGCTGAGACACACATTAAAAAAAGACATAAAAATACTCATTAAGAAAACATTTAAGCAAGTAAGACTCGGCAACTATATATAACTTTAATCAAAAGGGCTGAAGGGATGATGGTTTGGATGGAATGAATCCTGCCTACCCCAGGACCCTAAAAGTCCTTGTGTATTTATCTATATACAGTTTCTGTGTGATGATCTGGGTTATGATGCCAGACTTTGTAAAACCCTGGGTCTCTCTTAATAGATTTGTATTACTTACATACCTATTTATACTTAACTTCTAAGTTGCTTAAAGACAGAAGCTGGCTCCTCCCACAGTTCTGTGCCAAAGGTGCAGGCCCAGGGAGTGTTGATGGGCCCGTAGAGATAGGGCACACTGCACGGTGGGGAACTTCTGGTTTTTGTGTGACTGCACAGGTCTGGTTCTGTTCTGGATTCCTTGACTGTCTCAAAATATCTTTTAAATGATTTGGATTCAGTCACCACACACACACACACACACACACACACACACACGTTTTACCAAGTCCTCTTCCCCTTATTTTTGAGTCCATACACATTTCTTAAGGAAATATGATCCATGTGTTTCTGATTCATTTACACTTAACTCATCAAGAGGGTGTTTTGTAAGAGCAGCTTGATGCCCAATAAGTTTTTTTAACCTTTTTACAAGCCATTTAAGTCCATTTTTATTGAACAGGAAAGTCACCAACAAATTTAAACCCAGAAGTTCCATTTGAAACTCACAACCTACAGAACTCAAATTTACTTTCAACTCAGCAAGGCCATTTAACTCCCAAGGTTCTTCCTAGCCTCTTTGGTTCAATATTTTCTCATTCTGAATTCCTCATTAGCTTCAGGTATCAATTAGTGTTTTTAATAGTGTCATTCTTGTTTTTGATGTGATTTCACAGTGCAATCACTGTTCTAACACGCTCATTAAGAAATTAACCAAATGGGAAAACTGCTCTAGATAAGGGGAAAACTCACTGGTCAGTGATGTTGGCCAGTTCTTGGAGAACAAAAATAAGTGGTAAAGGAAAGGGAATATGTTAAAGGAACCATCACTGTGTCTTCAGGGGGTTCATTTTTACTTTTAATTGCTGTTTCCTAAACAGAAAATTGGAACCATACACTATGTACCTGCACATTTTGGGGGTATTTGTTTTATCTAACATCTTATAAAATAACTTCAGTATCCAAGGCACTATGCAGAACCATATATAGTACCCAGGACCCTTATATAATGCCCTTTTATGGCAATATAGGCCATTGAAATGTTGTAACCTTATAACCAACAACATCATTTCTGTTCATAAATAAACCATTTCAGCTTTATCAAAACTCTAGTGATTTAGATCATCTCTCATAAAGTATATCCCACTCAGAAAAGAAGTCTTATATTTGGAATGATTTATAGCAAATATCACGAGTGTATGGCATGTGCATGTGTGTTATGCATAAATTACATGGCTCCCGTAGTATTTGGTAGGTCATGGTCGCCACTCTTCTCAGAAGTGAAAGTCAGCCCGTGCTGTCCTGCCCTGTCAGGGTCTGTTATCTGAGGCAAAATGATTGCTTCTGAGACATTTTTATGTGTCCACATGAGTGACCACACATTGAGGGATCATTTTCGTTTTCTGTCAAGATAGAAACCATTACCAATTTGTTATGTTTTCTTTTGCTTGGCAAACGGTTCCATTCGCATTTTTGGCTGGGCTGCTGTATTGGCATGGTGTACAACAGACATTTGGGTACCATTCAGCAGCATTCTATTTTTTATTCAAAAAAAAAAAGGTGGGATGGGGAGAGAAAGAGAAGAAATATGACTCTATTGTAAACACTATATATGGTGTTTGATAATTATTCCCAGATTTCACTGTCTAACAAGGCATTTAAAGAAGTGTTATTAGTAGATCTAAGCTGAAATTCATGATAGAAACTTTTCACTTGACATTATTAGGATTCTCCCCTTTGTGCGGCTATGTACTGCCTGTGCTTGGTGGCAGTGGCGGCACCAGGTTCCTGTGTAGCAGCCCGGGTCTGTTCGCCACTACATTCCTTCTCCCCACAACATTACACCCTCGTATAGAATCTTTCTCAAGCATGGATTTTATAAAACCAATTAGATACATGGCTGGAGTCATCAGCCAAAGGATTCATATGACCATGTGGATGAAGTCCATATGTCATTTTGGGTTTGTTTAGATAAAACTTGGTTAGCTCCCAAAAAAGTTCTGAGAGAGCTGTGTCTGACAAGGCAGTGGAGAGACTTATAAAAAAGAAAGCCACCTGCTCCTTACGAAACAAAACCAGCATTCCAAGGAAAGGAGAAAAATTAAATCTATGTGACTATATTGTGATCCTGTGAACCTTGACTATTCACTACTATGTTCCATTAAAAATTGTTTCCAGATAGTTAAACCTAAGATTAGCCTAAAACTTGACAACATATATACATGATAAGTAGCACACAAGGGAGGTCTGTCTGCCTGCCTCCCTCTTCCTCTTCCTCTCTCTCCCCACCACCACTCTCCACAGTACTTACAGTACTGTTTCATGAGTCAGAAAAACACTAACAATTACATGGTTGCCTCCAGTAAACATTTTAACATTTTTATTATATAAGGAAAATATGTTTGCTGTGGGAAACCAGAATACAGACTCCTCAAAAAAAGTAAGTAAAAAATCACCTGTGATCCAAAACTCAATAATAAATACTATTAATTTATACATGTGTATACCCGTCTAGATAGTTTTATGTATAGACATATTTGAGGCAGAAATGAGATAATATAATGCCACAATTTTATAACTTGTATTGTCCCTCCGCAATATACAGTGAATATTTTTCTGTACCATACATAACTTTATGATATAATTTTTAAACTTTTTTATGGCCATGTACTATTCCAGAGTCTGATGAACCACAGTGTACTTGATCAACTTCACCTTGTTGGATATTCAGACTCTTTCCAGTTTTTCTCTTTTTCTGTTATACACAGCAAAGTAGCGAGCATGTTTGTAGTTTTGTCTTTGCCATTTTCTGAAGATAAATTTCTGTAACTGGAATTCTTGGTCAGTGGGTGTTCATGTTAGGCTTCTGCAGAAGATTTTCAAATTGCCCTCCCAAAATGTCCTTCCAGTTTATGCTCCCAAGTAAACATCATTTTATGAGTTGCTTTTAGGGCTATTAGCATCTCAAGACTTAATTAAGGTACTTGGCAGTGCTTAGTGAAAGAGAGTAACACTTTAGGAGAAATGCTTTTCTCTGTAAACTTTTTAAAAATACGAACAGTTTGATTTGCTTATGTTTTAAATGAAACTGGTACAAATTTCAGTGTAACTCCTCAAGATCCTCAGCTCTTGAGTAATCTTGTTCTTGGTTCTGAAAATCTCTTTTAAGATTTTTTGTAGGTGCCTTTTATCATATTGAGGAAGTTCTTCATCTTCTAGTATGGTGAGAGTTTTTAACACGAATGATGTTGAATTTTATGAAATATTATTGTACACTAATATGATCATGTGCTTTTTCTTATTTGGCTATTAATAGGGTAATTGCACTCATTGATTTTCAAATCTTGAATGGCCTTGCAATCACACAATAAACCCCACTTGGTCATGGTGTATTTTCCTTTTTATTTTCGCTGAATTAAAACTGCTAATTCTTTGTTGATGGTCTCTCTGCCTGTGTTCATAAAAGGTACTGCTCTCTCATCTTTTCTGCTGCTGCTTTTGTCTGATAGGGGTATCAGGTAAGGCTAGCCTCAAAAAAGGAGGCAAATGTTTTTGCTCTTCTATTTTCTGAAAAAAAAAATTGTATAAAATTGGTGTTATTTCTGCCTTAAATATTTGGTAGAATTTGCCATTGAAACCTGGAGATTACTTTTTCAGAAAAAAATAATTTTAAAGATTTTATTTATTTATTTTTAGAGAGGGAGAAAGAGAGGGAGAGAAACATCAATGTGTGGCTGCCTCTCACGTGGCCCCCACTGAGGACCTGGCCTGCAACCCAGCCATGTGCCCTGACTGGGAATTGAACTGGCGACCCTTTGGTTCTCAGTCTGTGTTCAATCCACTGAGCTACACCAGCCAGGCGAAAAAAATTTAATAGACTTTATTTTATAAGGTGTATTATAAACTTTGTAAATACACTTTATATTTAAAAATATAAATATATTTTTAAGTGCAGTTTTAAGTTCACAGCAAAACTGAGCAGAAGGTACAGGATTCCGATATTCGGCCTGCCTGCATTCCCCCCATACACATGCAGCCATCCCAACTATCAACATCCCATTCCAGAGTGGAAATTATTACACAGCATTATCACTCCAAGTCTATACGTTAGTGCTCACTCTGGGTGGTGTACCTTCTGTGGGTTTGGACAAATACAAAATGAGATGTATCCACCATTATGGTATCCTGCAGAATAGTTTCACCACCCTAAAAATTCTCTGTGCTCTGACTGTTCATTTCTCCCTCTCCCCTAACCCTGGCAACCACTGATCCTTTCACTGTGTCTATAGTTTTGCCTTTTCAGGAATATCCTATAGTTGGAATCATACACTATGTAGCGTTTTCAGATTGTCCTCTTCCATTTAGTCATGTGCATGTGAGTTTCCTCCATGTCTTTTTCGTGACTGGGTAGTTTATTTCTTGTTAGCACTGAATAATATTTCATCATCTGGGTGCAGCAGAGTTTATCTGTTTACCTACCGAAGGACATCTTGTTTGCTTCCAGGTTTGGCAGTTATGAATAAAGCTGCTATGAATGTTTGTGTAAACCTAAGTTTTTGGATAAATACCAAGGAGTATGACTGCTGTGTCATGTGTTTAGTTTTGTTAGAAACTGCCAAACTGTCTTCCAGAGTGGCTGCACCATTCTGTATCTCCACCAGCAATGAGTGAGGCCTCCTGGTGCTCGGTGTTGGTATTCGGTGTTGTCAGTGTTACGGAGTTTGCCCTTTCTAATAATGAGTGTGTAGGGGTATCTCATTGTTGTTTTAATTTGAGATTTCCTAATGACCTGTGGTGTTGACCATGTTTTCACACGACATTTGCCATCTGTATATCTACTTTGGTAAGGTGTCCACTAAGGGTTTTTGTCCACTTTTTAATCAGGTTGTTCATTTTCTTATTGTTGAGTTTCAAGTGTACTTTGTATATATGAGTAGCAATCCTTTATCAGATGTCTTTTCTAAATATGTTCTCCCAGTCTGTGGCTTGTCTTATTCTTTTCACATTGTGTTTCTTTTTTTCTTAATTTTCTTGATGGTTTCCTTCTTTTTTTTTTAGTTTCAGGTGGACAGCATAGTGGTTAGACAATCATATACCTTACAAAGTGTTCCCCCTGATATTTCCAGTACTCCCCTGGCACCATACATAGTTATGGCAATATTATTGACTATATTCCCTGTACTGTACTTTATATCCCCGTGACTATTTTGTAACTGCCAATTGTACTTCTTTTTTTTTCTTTTTTTTTTTAAGATTTTATTTATTTATTTTTAGAGAGGGAAGGGAGGGATGGAGAGAGAGAGAGAAACATCAATGTGCGGTTGCTGGGGGCCACAGCCTGCAACCTAGGCATGTGCCCTGACTGGGAATCGAACCTGCGATGCCTGGTTTGCAGCCTGTGCTCAATCCACTGAGCTACACCAGCCAGGGCTCAATTGTACTTCTTAACCCCCTCACCTTTTCCACCCAGTCCTGTAACCACCCTTCCCCACTTCTGGCACTGTTTTTCACAGAGCAGAAATTCTTAGTTTTAATGAAGTCCACCTTATCCATTATTTCACTCATGCATTGCCCGCTTCGTGCTATCTGAAAAGTCATTGTCATACCCAAGGTCATGTAGGTTTTCTCCTAATTTATCATCTAGGAGTTTTATACTTTTGCATTTTATATTTAGGTCTGTGATCCATTTTAAGGTAATTTTTGTGAAGGGTCTAAATACGTGTCTAGATTCATTTGGGGGGCAGGGGGACGTAGAACATTTCTTTTTGACAGACATTTTTTTGACACATCTGCAGAAGTACTTTTATGTGAAATTTCATTTTTTTCTTTTAAAACCACTGGTTAAATATCTTTTGAACCAATTATAAATCATTCAGCCTTGGCTAGTGTGGCTCAGTGGATTGAATGCCAGCCTGTGAACCAAAGGGTCGCCTGTTCAATTCCCAGTCAGGAAACATGCCTGGGTTGCGGGCCAGGTCCCCAGTGGGGAGTGGCACAAAAGGCAACCACACATTGATGTTTCTCTTCCTCTCTTTCTCCCTCCCTTCCCTTGTCTCCAAAAAATAAATAAATAAAATATTTTTTAAAAAATAAGTTATTCAGATTAATTAATAAAATTACATAAAATGAGTAGAAGTTACTTATATCTGACTTTAAATTAAATATTCATCTTTTTATGCCTTTTTTACTCTTATTCTTCTATCAATAGTAAGAGATGATGGTGGTTCTGGATCTCACCAATTCATTCTTGAAGCAAATATTTGCATATGCTATACAGTTGACCTTTGGACAGCTTGGGTTTGAACTGCAAGAGCCCACTTATATGCAGACTCTTTTTTCAGTAAGTACAGTCAGCCCTTTTCATCTGCATCCTCAGCTTTAACCAACCATGAATCAAAAACACTATCTTTGCTCTCAGGTTGGTTGAATTCACAAACGCAAAGGTCCAACCGTAATTAAGTGTGAGGGAGTCCAAAGTTACACAGATTTGTAGGCGCCAACCCCCTTGGCGTTGTTCTAGGGTCAGCTGTATTTCAGGCAGCCTGTTGGGACCTTTATGCTGTCTTCTCTCATTACCCCTCGTAAGAGCCTCTTGGGGCCTACAGGTTAGGGGCCATTTGTGGTGGATTTGTTTCTTGTACCTCCATCAAATAATTGGTATTACTTCCATTCTATAGGTGAGGAAACTGAGGCTCAAAGAAATTAGGTTATTTGCCCAAGATCACACAGTAGTGAATGGTGAGATTGTGGATCACACATAAAAGCCCATGATGCTTCCAGAACACCAGCTTCTATGAACAGTGATTTCATTGTGAAGTAAAAATCAGTGGGATAAGAAAAAAATTTCATCTTGACTTTTAGAGCCCTTTGATTCTAAATAACATGTCTTCTGGAGCTGGTTACAGCATATATCACCCATTCTCGTCTTTGGAATGCCTTCCACATTCCTTTGAAGAAATGCATCATCATGCAGGCTTTCTGTAGTCCCACATATCGAATTATATTCTATTTATACAGTAGGTGGTTGAATCAGACTGCCTAGGTTCAAATCCATGCTCTGACAATGACTGCTGAGTGACCTGAGCAAGCAGCATCTCCTGCAAGATGCAGTTTCTTCACCTGTAACAAACCTACTTCAAAGTTATTGTTAGAATGAAGGGAGATGATTCATGTAATGTAGTCAGCACGGTGCCTGACTCGGCGGAGATGCTCAGGAAATATTAGGTGTAAGAAAGGGAGGAGGGTGCACAGGACTGGGGTCCTATTGGTACAGCCTGACAAATTACTCAAGCAGCACAAACTAAACGTTCTAAATTGAATTGGCAGAATGTCAGTTACACAGCCCTCTCATAACAACCTCAAAGAAAACTACATATAAAGAAAAGGTGAATAGTAAATTACTTCAGATAGGTTATCTATGACCTAGAAGAAATGTAGAAATATACATTAAATTTGCTAATGCTCAGTGGTTCTATTTTAAAACTTGTTGAGAAAAAGAGAAAAGTATAGTTAAAGCAGGTTGTTTCTCTCAGTGGAGATTATAAAATGCTGAGGCTTGCAGAATTTAGTGAATATAAATTTAGCAATCATGTAGAAAGAGGAGAATGGTCAAGATTACCTTTTCTATGCTGGGTCTACACCATCATAGATTTTGGACTCTCTCCAGAATCTTTTTTGTTTTTTTCTTTTTAGCAGACAGCATTTTGGAACAGATAAAAGCTATGTAAGCATAAGTGGTTTATTTCTATTGGAAAGAAAATGTAAAGAGCAGGGGTCCTTGGGATTAGCACATATAATAAAAAGTCATTTCGCAGTGGTAGTTCCAAATAACAACCAAGCTAGCATAAAATGAAAGTTTTCATTATATATAGGCAGTCAAGAAATTATCAACAAGCACCTTTGGTACTTTAATTAAATCTGAAAGTTAAATGCTTCAAACAGGACAGAAAAACCAAAGTAGTAAGAAGATGCATAACTTGTATGTAGTTGTTCGTATTTCTTTAAAGGCAGTTTCAAACAATGTGTCATTTTATGTTCCCGAGTTATTACATGAAGTTAATACTAACAGTCATATTGATTTTTCAAATCACCTAATTTCTGTTTACGTGTTCAATATATAAAACATTTAAATAAAGACAGAAAAGAAAAAAACACTAGTAATTTTATATCCCACAAAGAATCATTATTAAATGCTTTTAATCCATCCTCATATATTTATATGTACACTTTTTCTAAAAATGGAAAAATTCATCCAGTTTTTTATGATAAGCCTTCATCTGTGAATAAGCCACTAATTGAATTATTTTGCAAATTCACTATTACTTTGTTGGGCTGAAGGAAATAAAACTGCTGAGTCGTGTGTTTTTTATTTTTTTTCATTTGTAATTTAAATATAAGAAAATACAGCTTGTATCTGTTTACCTTGATGAGTTTTGACAGTTGCATACATTCACCTAAACACCACCAATCCAAGGTATAGAATACTTGCATTGCCCAGAGGCCCCCTCCAGCCAGTCCCCTGTCCCCAGCCACTCTGATTTCTGTCCGCTCAGGTTTCCCTTTGATGACATTTTTCCTAGACTGCATTCCAGAAAGTTGAATCACCTGTACCTGTACCAGCAGTGAATGAAGTTGCGAGTTGCTCCTTACTCTAGGTCTTACGTAGTACGTATGTGTTATAATGTATCACAGATAACCAGTATAGTTGTACTAATCTTTGCCAGTTTCTATCTTGCATTTTGTGTTTGTTTACTGGTAAAGTTGAACTTTTAAAATGTGTGAGTCAGCCGTTTATATTTTATTATGTGGTTGTGGTTGTTAATTATACAGCCTAATGATTATCTCTTCTTGATTTACAAAAGCTCTTAAATGTTAAGGATATTATTTTTGGTTTTGAATAATTTTACAATTTGTCATTGCCTTACAGTTTTTCTGGAGATTTTTGTTTTGTTTTTAACATGGAGTTTTAAGCTTGCATTGCCAAATCTGGCGATCTTTTTCTTCATGTTTTCTGCCCAGTGTCATTCTTCAGGTCTTCTTAATCCCAGGATTGTGTAAATACCTAGTTATATCTTTCCCTGGTATTTTTATGGTTTTGTTTTTCCTTTATTTTGACATCTTTAATCCACATGGAATTGATTTGGTGTATTACATTATGTTAATATTATAACTTTTTTCTAAATTGCTAACCACAAGTGAATAATCTTGTTTCCCCACTGATATTAAATGTGTCCTTTATCATAGAGTAAGGTCTTATATATTTTTTTTTCAGTCAGTTTTATTATCCTACTTGGATTTTTCTGTCTATTCCTGGGTCAATACCTCACTGCTAAATTATTGTAGCAATATAATACTGTATAGTATCTGGTAAACAAGTTGGACCTTTATTGTTCAACATGTATTTTTCCTTTAAAAGCTTAAGCAGCTGGATAATGTGCTATAGTTATTTTTTGTTAGTTAACCACACCTGGAAAAAGCTTAGACAATTGACTATGGAATCAATAAAAAGGCCCCATTATTTAACAGGTGGCTGCTACCTGAATTACGGCCCTAGTGCCAAAAAGGAAATAATCAGTCTTTAGACAAACCCCCTGCCTTCAAAGTGATGGAAAAGATCACGTGTGGAAAATAAGTAGCATGAGGAATAAAAAAGAATGGAATCAAGGATATTTGATTGCCATTTTCTGTTATAAGTATATAACCGTGTTTATGAGGCGTGCGATCAGATTTTTTTCCATCTCTCTGGTGCTGAACAACAGCACAAAGGATTAACAAAGTCATCAACCTCTTACAAATTGAGACAACCTGTTACTTTTATTTTATTTGATGCAAATCTCCAGGACATCTAGGTTGGCTACATATAAATGCAAACCACAAAATCCTTTTCCAAAGACATTCATTAGGAATCTTTCTACTACCCACCATTTTGAATTACTAATATCTCTTCTCCTTTCTGGTATTAATGCAGATAAGTTAAATGTAATAATATTGTTCTATTCCTTGTGTGCAGATAATTCGGATGACCATGATGGGTAAAATATTGGGCGTGAGCTGTTTTTTAGTAGAAATAAAAGTTATAGTAAGAAGCTACCTTTTACTGAACATTTACAAAGTACAAGTCAATCTTTTTTAAACCTGTAAGCTAGATATTGTTCTTATACCCAAATTACATGGCAAGAACCTGAGGCACAGAAAGGTTGAGTGACTTAGGTCAAGATCTGGGAGTTGCAGAGCTCAGAAATAGTCAATCATGCTAGGCTCACAAGTTCAATTCTCTTTGTTTTTTGAAGACATTGTCTCCTGTGGTTTTGTACTGCAGCAGTGCCTCTAACTGAGCTAGCCTGTGTATTTTCATATTTCCAGATGAAGTAACGCTGTTGATGTTTCCAACTACAGGAATCATGCTGAAGAAGTGACTTCAGGACTTTCTTGACCCTTGGTCATAAACTGTCCAACCCTCTTTAAATCACGGAAGATATTAAGTCCATACCCCTAATATTATAATCCTTGTATTACTGGAAGAATTAAAAATCAAAAAGTTATGTAAAAGTTTGCCTAACTTGAACAAGAAGTTCCTGCCACACTTACTCGTCATTTTTTCATAGAAATGTGAATAGCGGAGTGCTGTGGAGTGTGGGATTTGGAGTCAGGCCTGGGTGTGAGTCCCAGCTTGAATGAGTACTAGCTGTGTGATCTCGGGCAAGTCATACAGCCTTTCCACCCTGTTCTTTAACGTGTAAACTGGGGGTAATAACAGTGCCTTTCTGATAGATTAGGTTGTGGGTTAAATGAGATGCTATTTTTAAAGGATTTAGCAGGATGTCTGGAACGATCAGTGCTCAATAAATGTTTTGCTGTTTTCATGTACAGTGTTGTCATTGATATTTTTAAGAATTTATTTCTCTAGATTTGACTACTGTCAGTAGAGCCATCAACATGATCACTGGAGTTTCTGCTCGTTCTGTAACATTTGAAAGTTCTTGTGACCTTTTCTTAGTTAACACATAATGAGTTGCAGTGGTTAGCACTAGTTTCTGTTGTAATTCTTAACATTCTGAAATAAAATAAATTTGAGACTTGAGGCCTTACAGTGAACAGTAATTACTCATTAATGAAATAGTCTTTTTTTTGCCTTGAGGCTAGTACTAAAAAGAAAGGTGGGGGCGAGGGGGACATCAATTGTAAATATAAATAGAAAGCAAAAGAATGTCATCATTTTGGAAAGCATATAATCATAAGCTTAGTTTAATGTAAATGTTTGCTTCCATTCCTCTGTCTTAGGCAAGTCCTAAGGTAGTGAGAAGGCGAAGCCAGGAGGCATGTGACTAGCCCCCAGGTCTCCTGGTGAGTGTGCTCTTGGTGTACGGGAGTGTACACAGTGCTGCAAGAAGACGTCGTGGCTCTTTCACAGATAGGTCTTGCCACAGGTGCTGACCCTGGAAAGGTGATTGTTTTCATTCTAAGCCCCCTGTTGAATCCCTGACATCACCTCTTTTTCTGCCATTTTTCCTCTGGAAGGAGGAAGCTTCTCTGTACTGACTCTACCTTCATATAGTTTGCCCTGAAATGAGTTTCTGTCACGTTAGGACAGTGTGCTCTGCTCGTGGGCTTGTTTTTAGAGACAGACAGATAGTCATGTATCCCAGCTGCTTACTAGGCCTGTTTGATTGGGAACTCTACCTTCCCTGTGTTTTTGTTGGTTCACTGGCCATAGATTATGTTATTGGCTGAGCAGTTGTTTAACCCCAGGGCAGCGGTAAGAATGCACATTACTGATTTATTCTGGAAAGGGTCTCAAATCTTTCCAACTGTGTCCTGCTAACTGTTAAGTATATTAGATAGGCAAGAAAGCTGAGAAACTGCATGCCCATGTTGCTAAAGATATTTTGAAAATCACATCTTTCACATTTAATCCATCAATACTCAACATCTATTAAAGACACTATGATACAATTTCTTTTATTCTTTTTAACTGAGGGAAACAAAAGTCATTTTTAAGAGTTGGCTTTTCAAAACGTGAAACTGATGGGAGAATATTAACATTTGTTCAAATTCATACCAAAGGAAGTTTTCCTTGTTAACGGTGAACAGTGAAAGAAAATCTATGGGTTTTCATCTTTTGTTCTTTTTTCAAAGGCCAGTGTCCATTTTCCTCTCTGTTTGGTTTACCTAATGCCCTGTTTCCCTATACTTATTTCTGTTTGTTCCTGCTTGTCTTCCGTCAAATTTAAATCTCTCTTCTGAATGTGCACCATTTGTCTGGTGTTTTTCTTTACTTCTGTTTGTCACAGTCATCTCTGTCCTGTGCCATACTGTTCTGCTGGACAGGGGGAACTCCAGTGACCTCATTGTACTAGACTTTCTTTTTCATACTTCGATCTCTGGACTCATTCATGTTTTATCTCTCTGTCTCTTCTTAGCAATTAATATCATCTCTACTATCTATATTGAAAAAGATTCACGCTTTTTTCATAGGTCTGGTTCTTTAAATCTTTAACTTCTTAATTCCTAAAGAAGCTTTGAACATTTGTGAAAAGGGAACCTTAAGATGAGTCAGTGATAGCTTTTACCTAAATATTATATTTTGACAGTTAAAATACAGAAATGAGAGAATCATTCGATTGAATTTTTAAATATTCTGGAAATCATAGGCAAATGTCAAAAAATTTAAACCAAATTGCCATTGATATTTTAAACAGTATCAACAGTGAATTGAGGGGCACAGAAGAATTTACGTTTGACACACGGCTCTAAGACGAGACTCGAAGAAACACTGCTTTAAAAAATATCCTACTTAGTTCTACCTTGGGTGCCCTAGGAAACGGAAACCAGCGTGAGCCTGCTCCCACTGCGCTCTCGGGGAGGGAAGCCAGCCCCCCCGCCGACAGGGGTGCAGTGGGAACACAGCCCCACGTGTGTGCTGAGCGGGGCAAGGCCATGGAAAGATGGGTTGTGCTGAGCATGAGACTTTCTGCAGTCTCTTAGACACTTTAGAAGTTTGTCATAGAAATAAAGGACAGTTGCCCACAAAAGCAGGGTCAAGTGTTAGTTTAGCAAACCAGCTAGGACCAGCCAGCAGGCCTTGCCCATACAAAGGGTCTAAAGGCTTTGATTCACAACACAAATCACCATTCTTGGCACTGGGAATACAGCTGTGAACAAGACTCAAACTGTCTCGAATAACTGACAGTCTGTTTGCAATTAAGTAAACAGGCAATTACAGAATGGTGAGCGCTGATGAAAGAAATGAAATGAGGTTGGTGAGAGAGGAAGATCCCATTGTTAGAGGGTTTTAAGGGTCAGGCTGAGGTATTTCAGTCTCAAAAAATACCTGATAGTTCTCGCTCGAAGGAATGCTATAAAAGAAGTGTGTAAGGGCATTATTTTGGAGCCTTTGAAGGATCCTAAGAAGGAGAAACAGTACAGGTGTAGAGCAGTTCGGGCACCCACACCAATCTGGGGCTAAGTGCTAAGTTCCTAAATTTGGGAAACTTGGAAGTTGGCAGGAGTGGTTTAAAGAATTCCCAGTGGAAAAGACAGCTGTTTTCGTTACATAAGCACAAATAATGTAAATGCATTTCAGTCAGAAGTGAATTATTAATATTGGAATTCTAGTTTGAGTTTAGCATGTGTCTGAGAATCAGTACCTTTGTTGCATTTCCCATTAATCTTAATTGCTGTCATATCTTACTTTATTTCACAACTGTGTGAAAACATTAAAACTGGTTGTCAAAATAGTGAGGTTAGTCAAGGGTCTTTCTCAAAGAATCTGTTGTTTACTTTTGTTTATAATCTCACACAGTCTCATAACAACCACAAAAAAAAATCCTTCCCCATCAAACACAACCTTTATGAAAATGGTAACCCTCCATATTTCTATAATACACAAAAGTTAGTGCTCTTACTGACGATTTGAGTTTATGTAAAACTTTTTATTAATACGATCTAATTTTTATCTTCGCCTTCAAGTGAACAAGTTCTAAAATTTTCATATGTGAATGACCATTGTGTACTTAATTCTCACTGCTCTTTTTGGGCCAATTCCATGACCAGCCACAGAATGGATAGCACTGAGTTATTGGTACGTACGAAACTGTAAACTACCAGACCCTCGTGTACGCGAATTAAGTCTGTGGTGTAAGTCTGCGTGTGCATTCTCACAGGAGACTATAGAATGCGGGCATGCTTTCAATTCACGCAGTCTGTGATTTGCAGAGGCACATAGGAGTTTATTATGCTGAAAATCATAACTGTTTTGTTTGCTTTTGAAAATGAAGTGATTGAAGCATGTTGAAAGATAAATGGGTGAAACATTTTTGATTATGCTTTTATTTCTATTAAAGATTAAATATTATTGCTGAGTAACCAGCCATGCTAAGTATTATGATATTAAAGCTGAAGTAGTTTGTAAGCTGATAGCCCCTTCTTTCCTCTGGGCTTAGGTTTGTTATTAATCAAAATGTTGGACTTGTTTAGTGCAGTGGTGCATGAAACAAACAGTTGAAAAAGACAGCTACTTTAATTTACAGGGTTGTTTTTTTTTTAATTTATAGGCAAATCTATTTCTTTCTCTGGACTGTGTGCTGTGGTTCCTATTTCTAGATGTCATTTCTTATATCAGAGCCAACTCAAGCCAATAGTTGCACGATTCTCTCCTAGCACAGAAAAAAAGAAAGTGCTTTTTTATGGTTTTAATTGATAAATTCTAGTAAAGTCATTTTAAACATGGACAGTCCCTACTAGAAATGGGTATTTCACAAAATCCATCTGTATTGTGGAGCAGAACGTTTTTTAAAATAGAAGAATATATGTATGGACAGGTATTAATAGTTAACTAAGATAGTGGGGGGGGGTTGGACATCAACATAGGAATACTGAATAAAATATTTTAAAGGGCATATGATGGCAGCTACTTCCCAGTTGGGCTCAGGCGACTGCACAGTCATTTGGAAAGCTACTGGGCACACACTGAAATGCAGCGTGGGGCTGGGCTCCCCATCATGTGCTACAAAGAACCTGTAAAGGCACAGCCTCACCATTCTTCCAAACTTGGTCCTCAACAGTGTCAATACACTTAACAGTTTCTAAAAAGTGCACTTTGTGGGGAATGCAGCAGATTCTAAGAAGTGTCCAGGAAAAGACCATCTCTTAATATCTGAAACAAAAGGCTAAGTTTAGTGCTTACTGAAGTAAGGAAGAGCTATGCTTTTAGACACAGTCTTTCTGAGCAAAGCAGGTTGCAAATCTTTATACAGATTTTGGGGTTAGGGGTTGTTTTGGGGTGGACGTCAGCCTCAGAAGCTCATTATTCAGGAGAGACTGTCAGTGACTGGCTGGTTTTCAGAAGCATTTCCACTGGAGTGAGTCTGTCACTGATTGGCCAGCTCTCAAAAGCAGAAGGCTGTCACTGATTAGTTGGCTTTCAGAGGTGTGTTTACTGAAGTGAGTTATCACTGATCATTTAGGCCAGGGGCGGGGTGGGGGGGGGTCATCATTAATTGATTAAACCCAGTGTGGCTGTTTCAGATCGGCTGTAGTGGTCACTTGTTGTCATGGCTGTAGAACAACCAGCCTTCTCCCAGGAGCTGCAGGTTGTTTTATTCTAAGAAGCTAATACTTAAACACTGTAGGAAATCGAATGCACAAGACAATCAGACTCTGAGGAATCCATCGAAATAAGCAGTGATCCTATGATACATTTTCTAAGTAAGGGTGTTTACTAAAGCAACAGAAAGTATAGAAAATCAAGAGTTTTCACATGTGAGATTCTATTTTCATGTTATTGAGATCAGTTATGAATTTGATACAAATAATGTATTTTTAATAATAAATTATAGAAATGTGAATGTGGTTTACCTCACGTAGTAAATGAAAATAGACTCTAGATCATCCGTATAATAATACTCATACTCACTGCATTCCAGTCAGCTTTGTCTGGGATGGAAAGAGTTGGGAATGGTAGTAAGACTCAACCTGTCAGCCCTGGTGAACTGTGGCTACTGAACCCTTAGTAATTATAGTATCACTAACATTGTTACATCTTATTTCCCTCCCAAAATCTTTTTAGGATTCTTTAAAATCTGAGTATATCCTTGGTAGTTGGTCATATAAGTAAACTTCACTCAGCGTTTATGCTACTGCAGGGAAAAAGAAACTACTGTAATATTTGAGTTTTGTCTGAAACTTATAACTGGTGTATGTGGAGTGTTAATCCCATAGGCAGTTTACCGTATCTGCTCTGATAAAGGATGGTGCTATGTACGCTTGCTTTAAAAATTGCTTACATAACTAGTGGGAAAGATTTAGTAGTTTTGTTTACATATAAAAACTGAACTTGTCCTCTTTCCAGATTCATTCAACAGCCTTGAAACCTGGTCTTTTGATTTCCCCATTTATTCCTGACACCTCCTAATGGGGGCAGAGCCAATCACCTACATATTTCCCTGCTGCTAAGGATAGCCGGCTTATGACCACTTATGAGTCAAGCACATGTTGATACCTTAAGACCAGTAAGCATTTGATAAAGTGGGAGAGCAGGATGGTTAGATTTGTTGTAATCAACAGGAGGAGGAAATTAGTCCAAGGAGCTGTGCCAAAAGCTTACTTTCCTTTTGTATGAAAAAAATATATATTTAACTCAGCAACTCCACAGAAAAGGGTGTCAATACATTGGAACAAGAATTTTCTTAACACATTACCTACTCTTGACCCATTTAACTATTCAAAACAAAGCAAATCAGATAGAGCTGGTTTATTGTCAGGAGTTGTGCTCTGCATCCTGGCTCACTCTGGCTAAGAGTGCACTCCTCAAAGGATGCCGGCAGAACGTTCTCTGGGTTTAGTTTAAGGCGTGCTTCTGTGTAGAACTCTTTTAACCTCCTATCAGGGAAGGAAGTACAAGCGAAAACTGAGGCAAAGAAACTCACGACTAGCAACACAAACCAACAGAACAACCTACAGATGTCTTTCAAATTCAGGTATTTTCTGAGAAGTTGGTTTCCATGCGGTACGAGCACCAGCGAACAATGAACCCATCTTGCTGTTCTGTCCCCTTAGAGTCCATTATGCCACGGCTAGTGTAGGACAGAATTTCCACTCTCAGTGTCCATACCCAGACCACTGAACTCTCTCTCTCTCTCTCCCTCTTTAGGATGTCACATGTACTTCAGTTTGAGGACAAAAGCAGAAAAGTGAAAGATGCAAGCATGCAAGACTCAGACACGTTTGAAATCTATGATCCTCGGAATCCAGTGAATAAAAGAAGAAGGGAGGAAAGCAAAAAGCTGATGAGAGAGAAAAAAGAAAGAAGATAGAACTGACAGTACTGATAGCCAGCACTCGCTGGAAGCGTGCCTGCAGTAAATGGCCTTATAGCAGCCCTCATTCCCAGCAGTGTCACTAAAGGCATGGAAAGCAGTCTTTTTGAACCTGTTGTCCGGTTTTGAAAATCAACTGTCTTGTTATATAAATTGTGGACTGACATAAACAAATGCTTTTGGTTACTGGTACACAAGTTTTATTCCTTATTGACCTTTTCTATTGCCAAATGTGAAATAAAATGCACTTTCCTTCCAGTTTTTATGTTAACATTTTCAGACTTTGTAAGCCTATTTGTGTTTTACCCTAAACTATGTGAAGACTTCATTTTTGATATTTTTTATAAGAAGTTCTTGCCTAAGGAATATTTGAGGAAAACCTCCCTGGCATTCTGTTACCATAATACTAACTTTGGAATATAATTTTCTTAAAATCTATAATATAAAGATTGATTTTTTTTGTTTTGTGTATACACATCTAAGAACAGCCAAGTCAGGAAGACTTAATAGCCCCATGTCTTACATCGTGAGAACCCTCAAGTGAATGTTCACACCTGCGCTTGGGTCAATGCCTGAGTTTCATTGGTGCAGACAAGACACACCAGTGGCAGCTTACACTCCTTGTGCACCCTGGCCTGGCACAGGGCCACCAGCCCACCCCTCCGCCCTCCCCAACACAGCAACGGCAGGACTGCACACAAAGGCCCCAGCTGGCAGCGCCTCTCCCTGGGAATTTAGCCTGTGATGGCAATCGTTCATACTGGTTATTTACTACATATTATCTATATTTAGTCAGGTTTTTTTCCTAGAATCTGAATGCTAAAATTATACCACAGGCTAACTTTCAGTTACCTCAAAAAACCTCACCAGCCACAACTTTTCAGATAGTGCCCCATCAGCTCTCTCTTTCAAAATGCCACCCCATAGGCTTTTCTAGGAGCACCAGTTCTCAGAATGCAGCCCCAGACACTACACCGCTACAGCAGGGACTTCAGAGCATCGCATGGGGGCATGTTAGAAATGCAGGTGGTTCTTGTACTGCCCCCCATGCCACCCCCTTCCAGGTGAATGAATCTGAAACTTCGAACCCACAGGGCTTGTTGAAGAGAGGGAGTTCAGTCTCCAGGAATTGGCAGTACCTTCTGAGGTTGAAGATGTGCATATCCGTGACTCAAAAATTGTGATCCTAGGTCTGTAACTTAAAGAAATTCTCACACATTGCTCAAGGAGACCTGTGCTAAATATACATTGAAACATCAACCAATGAATTAATAAGTTGTATATCCATACTATTGAATACTTTGTACTGGTAAATACTGACCAATAAACTAAAGCTATACGTATTAGCTTATCTTAAATATAATATGAAAAAAGGAGACCATCTATATAAAAATTTAAAACACTCAACATACCTTTATATATTGTTTATGAATGTACACTATGTAGCAAAAACAAAACATGTATGGAAATAGCAGTTACCACTGAGGAGGCAGAAGGAATATGCAAGGAGCTTTGCTTGTATTTACAATGTTTTATTCTTAAGGTAGAGGGTAAGGACTCAATCCTCACTGTAGTATTCTCTATACATTTTAGTATGCCTGAAATATTTCATAACTTTTTCTTTATGATCATATCTAGAATCTGAGGTGAGAAGACAAGACTCCCAGTACTAACAAGAACCTCTTATTTTTGCCTCAGGATGCAGAAAACTTCAAAGAGGAGAGAAGGAACAGGATAGTGGGAACTGTCCACCCGTTCAAATGCAGGGCGGTCAAAGTCAAAGCCACCACAAAGCCAGCCAGTGTCGAGCAGTACATCTTATGTCCTCACCACAAGGTTGTCATTTCAGTTATGTTACAGATGGTCCCAAAGCAATACCCATGAGGTCTCTGTCAGCTACTAGGAACTGTGTTACCACATGATGTGTTTGCACTGAAGTGCCTCACAGGTTTCTGCGCCATTCTTCCTCGAACGTTCCACCTTCACCAATGTGATACTGTTCCCAGAATGGAGGGAGCCACAGACCTCCAGAGCACAGGCCAGAAGAATATCTGTAGGTTTAAAAGGATAATTGAAAGGTACATGAGACCCTCAGGTTGGTTACATGCTGGTTTATTCTCAAGGATCAGAAAGATCTAAACTCCACAGAGATTAGAATCTTATCAGAAGAATTTCACCAGGATAATAAAATTTACTTTGAACCTAACAAAATAAAAATAATAATTTTTTAAAGCTTCAGAATGTAGGTAAATTAATTATATGTTAAGTACAGAATGGGACAAAAATTGGTTTACAGCTATGAGCATGTGAAACAAGTTTATTTTTGTATTATTTATGAATTATTGTATGATTTTCCTTATGAACAGCTGTAAGCCTACTTTTGCCCCAC